>CM074507.1:1173763-1468763 GCA_037389245.1 Oryzias sinensis
AGCAATACAAAGAGTTATGAAAATGATAGATGCTAATCCTCCTTCTACATCGATGGCACTCATGTCACCAAGCACACAAAGTGACGGTGAAGCTGTGATTGAAACCTTAAGCCAGACTGATAGATCGGCACATACCTGCTGCCAGAGAGCCTGGACAGGCGTGCAGAACCACAGTGCATGCATGTAGCTGTCGGGTAGATTACTGTCACAGTGCTGACAAATGTCTGAGTTACTGAGACCCATCTTGAACATCCTCTGTCCAGTGTAGTATATTCTGTGAAAAGTTTTGAAGTGGATTAGCTGCAGATTTGGACTTTTTGTCAGTTTAAAGGTGTTTAGACAAAGTTCTGACCAAAAGCTTTCATCTGTGCTGATGCTCAAATCTGCATCCCATTTTGTTGTTGGAAGGGAAATATTGTTATCTAAATTACATAAAAGTTTGTATATTTTGGAGAGAGTTCTATTCATTGAAAAATTAATCAGAGTGGTAACTACATCTGGTAGCTTTAAATCGTTGTCTCTGTATTTAAACTTTTTAGTAATAATTGATTTAAGTTGCTGATATTCCAAGAAGTTATTTATTCCATGTTTGTCTTGAAGTTCCTGGGGAGTTATGAATCTTCTATCAATAATTATATGCTCTAGTTGTTTTATGCCCCCTGCTTGCCAAGCTGGGAAGTGGATAATCTTTTTGTTTATGAGGATGTCTGGGTTGTTCCAGATGGGTGTCATTTTGCACGGTTGAATTGATGATTTTGATATTTTGAGAAATTCCCACCAGGCTGTTAAAGTGGCGTTTATATTAATACTTTTGAAACAATCCTGTTTTTTAACTATTTGGCTAATAAATGGAAGATCTGACAGGTTGATCTTTCCACATAACGCCTGTTCCAAGTCTAACCATGAGTTGGTTTCTGGATTATTTTTTTACCCATTTTAAGATGTATTGTAATCTATTTGCAAGAAAGTAATTGTGGAAGTTAGGTAGTTCTAATCCTCCACAGCTTTTTGCAGATCTTAAAGTATTTAGACTAATTCTTGCAGGTTTATTGTTCCATAGAAAGCTTGATATGGATGAGTCTAATGTTTTGAACCATTTTAATGGCGGTTGTGTGGGAATCATTGAGAAGAGATAATTAACTTTGGGTAAGATTTTCATTTTTACCGTGGCTACCTTGCCCATAAGGGACAGAGGCAGGTTGGTCCAGCGTGTTAGATCGTCCTGTATGTTTTTCAGTAATGGGGTGTAGTTTAGCTGCACCAGTTCTGATATTTTGGGGGAAAAATAAATACCTAGATATTTTATATTGCCTGATTTAACTGGTATTGTGAGTCCTTGCTCCGCATTACTGTTCAGTGGTAATAAAACAGATTTATTCCAATTAATGGAATAGTCTGATATAGAAGAGAATTCATTAATGATTGTTGCCGTTTCATTTACAGGATGTAAATTACTTAAAAACAGTAATATGTCATCTGCATAGAGACTAATTTTATGATGGCTGTGTTTGGTTTTAATTCCTTTAATACTCTCATTCTGTCTTATTGCTGCAGCTAGAGGCTCAATGAATATAGCAAAAAGAGAAGGAGAGAGTGGGCAACCCTGTCTAGTTCCTCTTCCAAGAAAAAACCTGTTTGAAGTCTGTTTATTAGTTCTAACTAATGCATTGGGGTTGTGATATAATATTTTGATCCAATTGATGAATGATTCTCCAAAACCAAACTTATGGAGGGCAGCAATAAGGAACTTCCAATTTACTCTATCAAAGGCTTTTTCAGCATCCAGTGATAGTATGGTCATTTCCTGGTTTTTGATGGTGGCAAAGTCTATTATATTAACGAGTCTGCGGAGATTGTCATCCGAGTGTCTGCCTTTGATGAATCCAGTTTGGTCGAAGTGAATTATGTGAGGAGTGATTTTTTCTATTCTCTGTGCTAGTGCTTTGCAGATAATTTTTACATCTGCATTGATTAAAGAAATAGGGCGATAGCTTGAAGGACTCGTGGGGTCTTTGTCTGGTTTTAGAAGAAGAATTATGTTGGCTGAGTTCATGTTAGGTGGCATTGATTGGCTCTCATTGATAGATGTGACAGTTTTATAAAATGTTGGTGCCAGTTGTTCCCAGAATTCTTTATAAAACTCAGCAGGAAAGCCGTCGGGCCCTGGTGCTTTACCATTAGGCATAAGTAACAGAGCTTCATGAAGTTCAGACAACGAGAGCGGAGAGTCTAAGTTTGTGATTTGATCCTCATTTAACCTGGGTAGGTTTACATTATTAGGAAATGAGTCAATACTTCGCTCTGACGGATTGATCTGTGGTATGTACAAGTTTTTATAAAAGTTTTGAAATGCGTTATTAATTTTGACCGGGTCATGAGTGATATTTCCTGTTTGGTCCGTAATAGAGGTGATTGATGATTTTTCTCTATTAATTTTAAGCTGATTAGCCAGAAATTTGCCAGATTTATTAGAGTTTTCAAATCTTTCTAGTCGTAGCCTTTGTATTTGAAATTGTGTTTGTTTATTAATGATGTCATTTAACTGCAGCTTTAAATTTTTCAGATCTCCCAGTATGTGTTCCTGTGCAGAAGCAGCATATGCAGTCTCCAGGGTTTTGATTTTATTTTCTAATTCTAATAAATCTGCTTTCTCTTTGCGTTTTTTGTGCGTTGAATAAGAAATGATTTTCCCTCTTATCACTGCCTTTGCTGTTTCCCAAAGAAGACATGGTGAGATGTCTGGAGTATTGTTGAAGTCTAAGAAGGTTGCCCACTCTTTTTTAGCCTGCCTTCATTACTGAGCGGTACATCTGGACCTGATCTTCTGACTCTGTTAACCTGCTTCCTTTCCCGCCCCTCACCTGGATCCTGACCATCCCGTCTCTCCTCTGATGATCTCATGCCTGTTATCGACTCCTGCCTGCCTGACCCTGATTTAGCTCTGTGGACTTTCAGCTCAGCTAACAAACCTGCTGCACATGGATCCAGCCGTCTGCCTGTTCCTGTGTCAGGACCAGAGCAGTTATTCCAACAAATCAAATGACTGATAATAACTGTCTATTTCCCAATAGAATTCTATGGGGTTTTGGCTTCTAGAAACCAGCAGGTACTTCCTGTTTGGGAAAACGAGAGGGTTAGGGTATTTTGGTCGGGCACAGTGCCTTGCAGCAGCGCGTTTTGGGAGTTGAAATATCAGAAGTCTGACAAAGAAGACGTGTCGTGTCAACCAATCAGGGCCTGTGATGCGTTCAGCAGGTGGAGACCAAAACTAACATGGAGGAGAATCTTCTCCTCCTGAACTCTGTGATGTTTTTCTGATTTTTTTACATCCATATCCCCTTTTCTTTTTTGTCCGTCTCTCATTCCATCATGATTTCCTCTTAGTGACCTTGCCCGTCTTTCCCACCACATTCCTCCCACCCTTAACCCCCCAACACCAGAATTCTTCCATCTAAAAATATCAACAACAGAATCTATGGGGCTGCACACACACACACACACACACACACACACACACACACACACGCTGTCAACACACACTCGCACACCCGTCTAAACCAATGAGCACAGTGGCGTATTGTTGCCATCAGAGCCAATACACACTTCCACTGCCATTACTCCCCATGGAAACAGGCGAATGTGTTCGAACACACATTTGACGTTCGCATTGTGCCCGCACACTGGCTGCCTTAGACAATAAGCTATTTCAGGGCCAAATTGCTGACAAAAATCCATTTTTCCAGCTCACCAAAAAAGATCAAGAATGAGGGAGGTATGGAGAGAGGAGCTGAAATCAAATGAACAGCGGCGTACATCTCTCTTAAGCTGGATTTATCTCTTTATTTTGTCATCCTTCTAATTTATTCCTCAACCTGCTTACAATTACTGCCTTTTCACAACTCATAACCGCAGCTTGTTGTTGTTCTCCCAGAGATTACGGGGTATCTGCAGATGAATGAGTGGGGGCCTTGCATAAGGTGGGAAAGCTCCAAGTGTACTTTTGTAGATTATCCACTTGATACCAATTCATTTTGTGTCTCTTATCACAGTTTTGTAAAGGAGGCGATGTGGGACAAACACACACACACACACATGTGCGCTCAGACACACACAAATGGAAGTGCAGCGGATAGGAGTGGGCTCATCATCTTTAGTTGTGATTACAACACTTGGCAAGCTCCCCCCCTGCCTGTTTGCCTTACAAATGGATTAGTAAACCCTGTTCCACTCGTATGTCTGGCTTCTCCCAGATTTAGGCTGATTTACAAAACACCAATCAGATTTAGGAAGCGCGGCTGTTCCAGGCCAAAGGTGCAGGACTTAGTGTTGAACTTGTGGACTTGAATGCGTGTCACAGAGATGTGACATGTCCTGGAACAAGGAAGTCCGCCTTCAACTTTTGCATTTGCAATTCTTTCCACCTGAAAACGAGCAACCCAGACAACTTTGAGTCCATGGAGAAGATTTTCATATTTTTAAGTTTCACGGTGAAAGACACTGATCTTTTTGCTTCATAACATAAAAGAAAAGCCTGTATTTATGATTTTTTTATACAAAAGCCTGACCCACAATGTGGAAGCCCAGTTTTAAAATCTGTGCCAAGACACATCAGTCCCTTTTGTTGTGAATGTGGGAGGATCATTGGAGAGGAAGATAACCTGAAACATCAGAAATTACAGTTTTCTGCAAAAGACCACGTGATTAGTTACAGAGATTAAATGTAAAAAATAAAATAAAAAAAGACATCCTGGATTTTCCTGAAAATGTGCTGACACTGATTCCTCAATCACAAACAAAAATAAGACATTTTCTGTCTGCCTGACTGTTTCAGAATTTTAACGTCTGGCTGGTTTTTCAGGATTTGATAAATGATGCTGTCCTTACAGGTACACTAAATACTCTATAAATATGATTGCATATGTGAGTTAAAATGTTATAAAGCGTAGTTTATTGAATGCTACGAAAAGAGGACAGGAAAAAAGGTGACTTCCAGGTTGAAGCCAGTTTAAAATGCAAAAGGACTGGAGCCAGGTACAGTGCTTCCTGTTTGCCTTGTTTCACTGGAAAATGGAAACAACATTGACCAATGAAATTGCCCCATGTGGACAAATGGAAATGGGGGAGGCAAGACCAAGCTCACCAACAGCTTCTCTTGGAGCACCAAGGTTGTGTGTCCCGCCTGTCAGCTAACAGTTTAATTTAAGGCCAGGTTTCTACCGAGATAACCACAGAAACTAAAGGAAGCCTTTGTTTAAATCAAGTGAACAGAAACGTTTGGGGTCAGGTGACCACATCAGCCGTCCTCTCATTCAGTCACTGTGTCAGGAGCTGATGGGATCGGGCCACTATGACAGACATTTGATAAATTAAGTGAAACACAACAAAACCCTGGAAGCTACAACGGAGGGACAAAACAGAACAGATGACCTAAAAAAGGATGAAGTGAAAACCAAACTGAGGGGAATAAGCCGCGTTTCCATGACACATAGGCGCAAATCTTTATCAAAATTCTAGAAATAAAAAAATTCAATTAAGCGGTTTCCAGATGACTGTTTATGCGATCAAACACAAACCAACTCAAGCAGTTCACATACATTCATATTTCTGTCTGTACCTCACTACGATGCATTTAGAGATCAGAGGCATTTATTGTAAAACATCTGTAATCCCATCTCCGTGTCTGGCTTCATGACATCATTCAGAGTCCCGGTGTTGTGAGCTTCACTCCTGCTGCAAAAACCGCTTCCATGTCTCTGTGTGCTCCAGAGGGGACAAACAAAAACAAGACTCCAACTGGGGGTTCTTTTTATTATTATTCATTATTATTGTTATTTTATTATTATCATTGATCATTACATTTAGCAGACTTCTTCCCTGTTCCCCAGCGACTCTCCAGCATAGTGAGCGCCGTCGCTCCATCCTCACGGGCCCTATAACAGGCTGCCGACCCGTCCAAAGTGTGTCCCTTCGTCGCCCAATAGTAGCCCGGACATCCTCAAAACATAATCACAACTGAAATCCAAACTAACGCATAGAATCCTTGCATTCTGGTAATTCCTCTACAGGAAAAGGACTCCTTTCTCAACAGCTAATAGTCACTCAGTACACCTTTCTGTCTCTGTGTTTCACTGTTTTTTTTCATTTTAATTTGTCAGGTTTTCCTTTTTCTTTTAAAAAAGCGAGCTGTGTCCTGATTGGGTGCTGACCTTGTCAGTCAATCTCCTCTGTAGAATGCAGTTTTACAGAGTTCCATAAATGTTTGATCACGATCAGATCTTTGTTCTCATTCTGTAAAACTTTGACAATAGAGAAGTGTGTTTATGTCCCTGTCTGTCTGTATAAAGTGTATAGAGTGTAGTGAGGAGTTTTACCGCCTTCAAACATCTGTAATTGTGGATTTCATCTATTGAGGTTGAATGGAAGGAAACCCCCGGCAATAAACCAGGGAATAGTCGGGGAAGGATAATTCAAATAAAGCTATGATTCAATTATAATAAAAACAGAGTTCAGACAATGATGTGACATTTTCTATAATACAGGATTTACTTTTGTTGTAGAATCTTTCAAAAGTTCAGCTCCAGAAAGTTCTCCTGAATAAAAGAGGCTCTTATGCTGAAGAAAGACGGCTCTTTTTCTCTGTAATTTAGGCCGTTACACCACTTCATCATGCATTTCTGAAGGCCTTAAATTATTTTTTGTGGGTTTTTAGTTTTTGCAAAGGGTGTGACATTAGATGCTTTAATTCTTCCAGGAAAGTCGACAGGTTTTTGGAAAAAGAAAAGAGAAGAAAAGACCTCAGCACACAGTTTTTGATTCGGATATGGAAAATAATAAGCAGTTAATGTGCATGAAACATCAGAATTAGATCTCACTATCATGGGACTAACTGCGGAAAATGCACAGGGTATTCCCAGTCAGTTCTTCCAGTCTGACGGAAACAAGATTTGGAGAATCTCACAGAAAATTCCTCTTTAAACTTCTTTATTTTAAAATAAAAACAAGCAAAAACAAAAATTATATTAGAAAGGACTTAAAAATGGTAAAAGTATATTTTCACAGTACAGGGCGTATTATGAATGCTCTATTTTCAAGCTTTTGTCATATATAAGCCACACCAAAAGAGTCAGAGATGAGACGTCTGTCAGTCAAACTGTAACTCTGGACTTTGTGTGTGACACATGCTAAGCACATTAGAAGCTTTAGCCATGCTAGCATATTCACACCTTTAACTCCCAACAAACAGGTAAAAAACCCGACGGATGCCATGAAAACGGACGTTACCGTGACAACGGAAACACCCCGCATGGTTACTGACGCCGAAAACAACACAGTCTGACACTTCTACGTGTTAGCCACGTTAGCGTGTTTACAATCCCTGTAACTCCTAACCGTGTTTGCAACTCCCACCAAAATCAGAATAATACCACTAAAACAAACCTTACTGTGACCACGCTAACTAACATGTAAAAAACATGCTACACGTTAGCCACATTAACCACGTAACACAGACCTAAATCGCTGCTTATTAGCCAACTTAGCATATTTTTTTTAATATCACCCAACGTGATGAGAAGCCCCTGGCTGCAGAACGAGGCGGGTCTCAACGTGGGCGGAGTTAAGCGTGTTGTGCCCCGCCCACTGTTTGTGAGTTTTCATCACGGTAAAGGTTTAAAGAGCGATTCGGTCACCAGTCGTATCCAAAATCGCGCGTTTAGTTCCAACTAATGTTGTTTGGGTGAACTTCTGAGCGGCGTTTATACTTTTCAAACTACGCGATCGACTCCAGAGTTTATTTAGAACATGGACGACATCCTGATCATTAACTTGCTGTGTCTGCAGCCGCACTGAGGAAGAGGAGGGTGTTGTGTTCGTCTACTGAGCAGAAAATACACAGGCGGGAAAATAATAACTAAAAAAGGTGTAAATGGCAAGCTTTAATTCAGTCATCTCAGGATAAACTCCTGAATCCGGTAGGTGGTAATATTGTGCCTAAAAAACCTCAGAAATGTGAAGGAAAATCCCCCAATTGATGTGATGAAGAAGAGTCACATATAAGTGGGCGGAGTGCAAGGCGTTTAACCCCGCCCTCGTTGAGCCACGCCTCAGTCTGCTACTGCTGCCAGGGGTAGTTGACCGTATTTAAAACTGGTACACAGGTTGTGAATACCGGGGGGGTTCCTTGGCTTAGGTTGACCCTAATACTTTCTTTAAAACATACAAGGGTTTAGTTGAAAAAGGAAACTTTGACACCAAAATAACGATAAGCAACACACCAGTTTGACATCAGAGGCCCAGTTTTCAGCCTGTGGGCATCTATAGTCTAATCAAAGGTCCTTCCATATCTTTGGTGTTTTATGAAGCTTATGGCTGGCAGAGAAAAAGCTGTATCAAAAAAAAAACACACATATAATTGCACATTGAAAGTTGTTTCCCTAAAAATGTCTTTTGTATCCTTTTATCTTGTTGCTCGGGGTCAATCCATCATGGACAAGAAACATCTTTACCAGCATTTAAATGTGAAATAAAATGTTTCAAAGTGAACTCCATCATACACACCATTTTAGTGGAAGATGAGAATAAAGCGTTTTAAGTGCTTCATCGCAGAGCAACTATCTGGTCGCAAACTCTTCTCTATCACTTAAAAACTACGTTACAAAACGAGAGCACAGACTTAAGAGCAGAAGAACAAGGTGTGTTTTGTATTATATGGGAGAAGTGAGCGTACACATTTCTGCTGCCGCTGACCCCAGACTACAGTTAGTGTGAATAATGCTGGGAGCTGTGCTTCCATTAAGGCCCTTTCAACACAATACCTTCCTCCCTCAGAAACGCAGCCTGATGGAAATCTGCTTTTGTTGCCACAGTTCAATGTCTCTGCTATCTCCTGATGGAAGGAGAAAGAAAGGATGGTCTGAATGGGCCTCTGTAGATTATGCTCCACGCAGTTCACAGACACACAAACATCCAACAATGAAATCAATGCTTGCACTTCTCTTTTCTTTTTTTTATGTGCACACCATCTCACGCTGCTGCCAGAGGCTTCTTGTGATGAAATATAACATTTTGTTCTTTGACTTCTGTCACTGCTAATTAAAGCTGGACAAGATGAGTTTTTGTTTCACTGTTTCAAACGGCAGAATGTGGAGAAGAAAAACTTTCTAAAACACTTCATGAGGAAAATCTGTAGAGCTGTTATGGGTCAAAGACAGACTTGTTTGTCTATTATGAAGCGTAGTTTGCAGCTCAAACCTATCGGCATCGTATTTAAAGACGTTTCCAGCTCTGAGAATGAATTGACGAAGCTTACAGGGGATCATTCGTCACTAAAAGATGTGTCATCTAGAAACACATGAGTGTTTTAAAAGATGCATGACAAAAACATGGACTTCTCCTTGCTTTTGTTTGAGAAGAATGATTCTTCAGCCCCTTCTGGTTAGTGTTTTCATTTAAAAGTATTGAGGTGTAATGTTTGAAAAACGTCAAAACTTCAAACTGTTCAATTTTATTGGAAAAAGAAAATTAACCTGAATAATTAACATAGCCTTTTACCACAGAGTTTAGGGCCACCCAAAAAAAAATAAAGAAGTAAAATCCCGAGATTTAACAAAGGTGGATAAAGGTGGAAAGATTTCATGTAATCCATGGACACCAGTGAAGATCACAAATCATTGAAGAAAAAAGGTTCAGAGCTCTGTCTAGTGGGTCTAGATGACCCAACTCCCAATGTTAACGTGCCTATAGAACAAGGGATAAAGTCGTAAATTTACGATTTTTTTCTCGTAGATTAAAGTGGAAGTGAGCAGCAGGTGAACGCCGCGCAGCAGCAGAGCAGACCCACTAAACTCAATGGAACAGGTGAGCTGAATGTTTATTGAAACGCTCCAAAATGTTTGGAAGTTCATCTGTTTGATTTATGATTTATCAATGTTTTCTTTATTGATGGGTGGCTTGCAGGATCTCTGCAGCCGTTGATGAAGACTCCAAAGACCACATCTCTACGTCTGTGTGACGCTTCCGTCTGAGGAGGAGGAGCACTTCCTGTCATTTTCAACGTTCTAATGCTGATATAACTATTTTCATTCATCTTTGTTGTTTTATGTTGAAACGGGACGTTTCCTCTGGAGGAGGGGGCGGATGGAACACTGTTTACTTCTGCATTGGTGTTTGGATGACAGGTTCATGACGTAATGAGACAAATGGACTTCTGGATGGAAAGGAAAATAAAGTATTGGTCCTCTACCCCCAAACGTGTCTGAGCTCCTTATTTTACAGATGAAACTCTGCTTTAACAATAATAATATTGGATTAGATTTATCTAAGCTTTTTCTTGGTCCTAAAAGTTCTTCCAATCTGTCAGACTTGGTGATGGTAACTACTGATGTAGCCTCAGCTGCCCTGGGGCAGACTGATGGTCCCTCTGACCATCACATTCATGCACATTCACAAACCAGTGGAGCCCCTCTGGAGGCACCCCAGGGACACAGCAACGGTTGGCTGGGCGGAGTAGGGATCGAACCCCCGACCCTTCGATTGTGCTCTGCACCTGCTCTACTGCCTGAGCCACTGTCTCCCCAACACCGAACCCCGGAAAGCCAGAAACACTGACAATAATCTAATTTTGAGTCACCAAAAGGTTCAGAATTTCTTTGACATTTTGACTTTTTTTTACTGTGAGGAACAAAAAAAAACTACCTGACAGAATTTTCTTTCTCACTGTGGCTCTAAAACTCAAAAACTACCTTTTAAAAGATGTATGTTTACTGTGATAAAGAAGGAAGGTTTGAAAAGTCCTTTGACCGTTGGAATATGGATCGCCTTTGGTCAATTTGGTCAAAGTTTTGTTAGAGATCCCCTAGTTTTACTGTTCCAGAGCAGAGAAACTAACTGTCAGCTCTCAGGTATGACGTGACTTGCGAGTATTACAGAGAAAGCCTCTTGTGTTGGACAGATTTTACCGTCACAACAGGAGTTATGGATCTTCTGACACACTATGTGTATATTTGAATAAACCCCCTTTGTATTTAGGCTAAAATGTATTTATCTTACTCATATCTGTAACAGTCTTTTGTTGGACCAGACGGAAAAGAAAAGAAGGGAAGAAGAGAGGAATGCCGGGGGGGGGGGTGATTAAAGAGGAGGGGGAATGGAACCGTGAAGCCGCATGAGGCAGCATTTACTTTTTTATTCTATAATTCCTCAATTTTGCAAGAATTTCATAACCTGTTACACCAGCTCGAATGCTAAAGTCCTGTTACCTGTGCGGAAAACTTCATATTAATAACATAAAACCTTGCAGGATTTTTTTTTTCTTAACATCTTAACTTATTCTAATTTATATTTCAGGTGTTTTAGACTTTATATGATTAACTTATTTTAATTTTTTATATTTGAGCTGTTTTTATATTTTAGTTCAGTAAGATAATCAGCCCTTTTAACTGGTTTTAATTGTTGGTCTGTTTTATTGATTTCAACATGAAAGCGTAGCCTCATCATAATTTGGGTCAAACAAGCAAACAAAAGCAACGGTCCTTGTGAGCGTCAGGGATTCGCTCCATAAAGGCTAAAGAGGCGTAAAAGCAGATTTCATCAAACCACAAGACTTGAATGGTCTGAAAACACCTTTACTTACAGTCCAGCGATCACGGCTGGTGTCACTGTCTGCCATGTATGATCAAGAAACTCCCTTCTTTTATTTTTTGCTTCATAAAAGTGAGGAGCTCAGCCTTGAGCTCGGATGAAAGACGCCTCTTTAGAACAGAGGCCACTTCTGCGTATTATGCCGTCTCAAGAACAGCGTTAAGTTAAAAGGTTGGAAAAGACCACTTCTCCTGAAACGTTTGGGAAGAGATTACCGAGAGAAGTTAGAGTTCCTCAAGTGTCTGCAAAGATGGCAGTTGTTGAACGAGCCTCATGCTTCAGAGCTGTGAGGTCTTTTCATGGAGGTGGCCTTCAGGGTCCCAACTTTGATCAACCACTGGTAGTTACACATCCAGTCATCGAAGGCGGACGGAAGTGGGTTTGTGAGCTCTGATTGGCTGTCATTTGATTTAAAGAGATCAAACTTGAGTTGTTTGTTTGATGAAGGCAGAAATCCGCAGAGTAGACATCAGATGTTTTAAGGCTGTGAAACTCCTCACTACACATCTGATCCACTTTTCTCAGGCAGACAGGAACATTTTTACACTTTTCTCTTGATAAACTCTAAAAGTTCAGATCTTCATAGCAAAATAAATGCAGTGTTATAGAATGAAAACAAAGATCTGATGGCAGTCAAAGATTTATGTAATCCTGACAAAGCCAACACATTCTGTTCTGAACAGCAGATGTGGAAAAAAGGAGATTGACTGACAGTGGTCTACAGCCAATCAGAACACAATGCACTGTTTGAAAAAACACGGACAGTTACACACAAGAAAAGAACCTGCTAAAGATGAACACTGAAATAGTGAGGAACAGTGCAGTACTTACAGCGTAGTTAAGTGGTATTTACATAGTACTTTTTAATGGGACTTTCTCAGTACTTACATGGTACTTGCTGTGTATTTATGTGGTACTATTATGTGGTACTATTTGGTTCATACATACATGTTGTACATACTGGATTTCTAATGGTACATCTGGGCATTTACATGTTGTGTAAAGGAGCGGTCCCCAACCTTTTAGACGCCACGGATGGACCAGCATGACGTCACACAAAGTTTTCACGGACCGGTCAGACCGTGACATGGAACAGGTGTAAGCAAAGGCCCACTTCAATGAAAACAGCGATTTTAGTGTTTATAACATGTTTTTGTGGCATTTTTCTGAATACGGAGGACATGTATGAAGAAAATTAAGCTCAAAAGTGCGTTTTTTTATCGGCACGATTTAAAAAGTGCTGTTTGAAAGTTACCCCCCAACGTGTTTCCTTGTGATGTTAAAACTACGCCAAAGCTCTCGGTTTGGCTCTATTCTGATGCAGACGAATAGATTCATGTACTTCTTGGTTTTCCTCACATGAGTTGGCGTTTGGTTCTACAGCTGCATAGCTTCTATACCCCCCTCCCTGATTTTTGCTGCACCGGTAATGTTAGGTTGGGGGTGTGAAGGGCAGTAACTGTGGGGGTAGCATGTAAACAGAGAACTCTCGGTTATGGGTGACAGGAAGGGAGGTTTTGGCTCAAAAACGGCAAAATCATAACTACACTGGGATCGTTTTTTAAATAGATTGGAGCAGAGCTTTAAGCTAACTTGCAAAAGAAATGAGGAAGGATGTATTTGAATAAGTCCTTGATTATAGACGGCTTTCAGAATATTCCATTATTTTCAGAAAAATCTCCTCCCAATTAGGGACAAATGTGTGCCCTTTACTCCAGACGGGTATTTGACCTCAGTAATGGGCCGTGGAGCTCAGCGGTTCTGTGGGATTTCAGCCTAAATTCTTCTTATCTGTCTCCATTGTATCCTGTCTATAATTCAATCAAGTCGCTCACATTTGGTCCAGTCAGATGCTTTCAGTCATGCAGCTTTAGAGGTCACCGTCTGTGTTTGTGTGTTAACTTATTATCATTTGGACTTCAGTGGTTCATGAACCTGTGAGTTTGAGTGTGTGTGAGTACTTGTGTGCCTCGAGGTTTATTAGTTTTGTGTGACAGTGTTTGGGCAGATTGTCCGCTCGTTGTTGCAGTTAGCCAGACAAATGCGTTTACATTGGGTAATCAGAGCATTAGAAACATGTAAATCCAAGTCAAACAAATGCAATAACAAGCAAAAGATTTGTATCTATTCTGTTTTGTCTTTTTTAAATCTGATTCTATTGGCTTATGTGCTGTCAACACTTGAACCCCAAGAGTTCTGTATTATTTTGAAGTAGTACAGACAAAATAATGACTGGACACTAAAGGACCTCTCTAGGTGGGGGGAGACCTTCTGCCCCAGGTGGAGGACTTTCACACCGGAGCTTTGACATTCTGCCGACTATTGTAATTTTTCAACCGTTTACCCAACTAACGTAATTCCAGCGGATTCTGAAGCGAAGAAAAGCAGTCTATGCATCACTTTACAGTTCTGAAGTGCTTACATGATAGATTTCAATCAGCTGACTGTTGTGGAGAAAAACGGTTTACCGCCGCGTTGCATTCCGGTGCAAATCTGATATAAAAAGCCGCTTTTCTCCACGTCAGAGTGAGATGATTCACGTTGATGGCGAGAACGGTTGAGGAGTTACAGTGTGTCAAAGGTCGTGTGTTATGTAGAGTCGCCAGCCAGCAACATTTCTGGTTTTAAAAGTTTAAGGTGTTCGGAGTGGGACATCCTCAACACAAAGTGTAAAAATCAGAGTGTGAATCCATTCTTTTTTTATTCATTTTATTTTATTTTACTGCATTTCTCCCACAATGGGGAATGTGTTCTCTGCATTTGACCCATCCCGGTGAGCTGCAGACGAACCCAGTGGGAGTCTCTCACATTACCAACCGAGCTACCCAGCAGCTTTACCCATTAGGTGTTGAATATCCGTTCAAACGTGTATTGGAAACGGCTTTCTCTCCGGCGGATTCACATTCATTGCAAAAACAGTTGCGGTACAGTAAACGGTTCGGGTTGTCAAGGAGCACGTGGTTCTTTGGTGTCACCAGCAACTTCACCGCTGTTCAAGAGTTAGCATCTTGGAGTCTTGTTCACAAGTGAAGGAAGATCTAAATGTGAGGTCAATGACTCATTACTCACGTAATAATAATAATAATAATAATGGATTGGATTTATCTGCGCTTTTCAAGACACCCAAAGCGCTTACAATGTGTCCATTATTCATTCACTCCTCATTCATACTTGGTGATGGTAACTACTTTTGTCCGCTGCCAGTTCGCGCCTACGGCCCCTCTGACCATCACCGGGATCATTCATACACATTCACACACCAGTGAAGCCACACTGGAGGCAAGGAGGGTGAAGTGTCTTGCCCAAGGACACAACGACATTTTGGCTGGTGGGAGCGGGGAATCGAACCGCCGATCCTTCGATCATTGGACGACCCGCTCAACCACCTGAGCCACTGTCGCCCCTAGAGTGTTGAATTTTCCTGCAAACCTGAAATGGAAAGCCGCTTTTCTGCAGATCAGATCAGCTGATTCACGGTAATCATGTAAACACGTTACATGTTAGGGTGTTTTACAGAGTGCGTGGTACTTTGGAGTCGCTGGTTAAGTATCTTAGAGTCTTGTTCACAAGCGAGGGAAGATCAGAGATCAACAGGCTGATTGGTGTAGTGTCCGCTCTGATTAGGTCACTGTACCAATCCATCATGGTGAAGAGAGACCTGAGCCAGAACCAAAAAGCCCTTCACTTACTGGTCGACCTTTGTTTCACTGCTCATCTGTGGTCGCGGGTCACAAACGGAAGAGCAAGGTCCTGAAGACAAGCAGCCAAAATGAGCTTCCTCCGTAGGGTGTTTGGGCGCTCCCCTAGTGACATCACGAGGAGCTCGCTCATCCGTAGGGAGCTAAAGGTAGAGCCGCTACTTCTCCACATCAAAAGGAGCCATATTTCCTGTACATCTCCCTGGGGAGGTGTTCCGAGCATGTAGGACTAAGCGGAGACCCCGGGGAAGACCCAGGACACGCTGAAGAGGCTAAATCTGTTGGCCTCACCTGGGAATTCTTCAGGATTCTCCAAGAGGAGCAGCAGGAGGAGAGTGGAGGGAAGTCTGGCCATCTCTGCTTATGCTGCTGGTCCCAGATGAGAGGAAGAAAATGGATGGATGGATGAATGGAAGCCTCAAAATCTTTTCTTGACAGTATTACCAGCTTTAGAACAGAGGTGTTACGTAATCACACTGGTAAATGTTTTAAAAATAAACCCAAAAGGAGAATGACAGAGGTAAAGCAGAATCTTTTTTGTTTGTTTGGTAAAGTTCTCAGCATTTTTTAATAAAAATGTAGTTGTCAAAATACAAATAGAATAAAAATCTCAGGCTTTTTTGGCTGCTTTTGCTGTCTAAAGCCATGGATTGGGATTTGTCATGTAGTGATGAACATGTAATGAAGTACATTCATGGATCCACTGGGATGGATAATTTCCTATGTCACCCGTAGGAATGAGCAGACAAACTCAGGACGGTGGTAAGTCGGCCCGATTTCTTGAGTGTAGTAGATCCACCAAATGGCCAATAGGGTAAAGTATCTGTCCAATCATGCCACCTGCCAATCAAAGAAAACACCCAACCCCTAATAAAACCAATGTTTACACTCTGAGGAACTATAAGTGACCACTTAAAATAAAACCTATTTGTAGGTAATGCTTGGGTCAAATTGACCCAAATGTTTGTCATTTCCAAACCTCCTGAATGCTTTCGGCTTCACAAGGTTGCTGGAGCCTTTTTCAGCTACTGTGGGCTGCTTGGGCACAGGGAGAGCTCACCTTGAATAGGTCACCAGTCTATTGAAGGGGCCACACAACAACACAGATTCACACAAATCAACAGTTTAAACCGGAGTACCAGGAGAAAACCCACATGTGCACGAGGAAACATGCACACTGCACACAGAAAGGACCCAGCTGAGGTTTGAACCGGAGCCTTCTGGGTGCTAACCACTACAACACAGCCCTTTTCCTGAGACGCTTTCATAGACACAACAACAGTCCATGCATTTGTGTGTGTCCAGCAGAAGTTTGGACATTTGTCCTGCTCACAATGGTACAGTCCAGTCTTGTTTGATCAAATTTAAAGCATGCATCTGTGCACACACAGTTGCACAGCCTGCTGGGGTGCGGCACACACCTCCCAACAGTACTGCTGGCACTGTTGACACACACAGTTTATGGACTCCATGAGCATGTGTTATATATGGCACTTTGTTGCTAGAAATAGTCAATTCAGAGTGTCTACCAATTTCCTAACTCAGTTTTCAAGGCCTAGTAGACAGAAAGAGCTGGCATTGAGAGGCTACATCCTTACTGTGCAAAGTAAAGATTTTTTGAAACTTTAATAGACCATTATATGAGCCTATAAACGCTAAATTAGGTGACATATCCAAGTTTTTCTTAAAGGTAGAACTCCCTATTAAAAGCCGTCATCAGAACAGAACTTGCATTGTGCTGAAAAACCATCCATCCTCATTGCCACAGGTATTTCACTTATTTCTTCATTCATTTTAAATGGATCATGGCTATAAAGCTGCACTCGGTAAATGATAATGTTAACAATAATAAATTGCACTTCATACTATCCACGAGCAAATTAATGCCCAGAAACACATTTTATGAAACCAAGGCTAACAATGCACCATTGGGTCCAAAAATGTCATCCTAACCCACAACTTGCTGGAACAAATGTGCTCAGCAATTATCCATCGGTTACATCAGGGTATTGTATTGTTGTACGGACAAGGACGCATCTCTGTACCTTGACCCCTTCTAAGAACTGGCCAACAGCTATTCAAAGCAACGGTTCCTTTTGAAATACAACATCACTACTTTTCTTTGCCAAGTCTAAATCAACCCAGGTAATTAGAACTCAATAAACAAAGAAGGAGGCATTTTCTGTGCCGTCTTTGTGAATCAGAGTAGACAGGACGCATTTCTAATGGATTTCAATGAGAACACCAGATATAGAGCTCCAAGACCTTGCTCAGACCTTGAAACAAACAAAAACATTTTATAGCAGCAAAATCATTTGACAAACATCACACAGCCATTATGTCCTGTTCTATAGGACACTGAAAGCAAACATCTGTGTTAATGTTTTTTTCTGCCCAGACCACCATGTGATCATGTTTATTACATACTTACTATGGACAGTTGGTGGAAAAACAATATGTAAGACCACCAGATCAATACGATCCTTTATTTGGGCGCAAAACAGTAATTCTGTGTCTTCATTAAAAGTTTTTTTTTTTGGTCTAATCTTTTGTTTTCAATCACATGTTTGATGAGGGTGTCTCAAACACGTCAAATTTTTCTCAGTTGAGTTTCATAAAGTGGGAGGATTGTTCGGAATCACAGGAAACAAAAAGCTTCTGCACTCAGGTGTCTTGTAAAATTGGCTTTGGATGGACACTCACGTTTAATCTCCGCCTTGGTGCAGCATTTGTGTCCAACGTCCCACTAAAACCCATCTGGACTATTTTCCAAATAGTTTCCACACAGCCACTACAGTTTGTGAGTTTTTGTTTGGTCATGATAAACTACAATACCAACAACGGCAGCAAAAGTTGGTTTGCTTGGGTTTTGTGGCAGCCTGGTGGTAGAACGGTCAACCTCTGATCAAAGGATCACAGGTTTGGTTACCGCCTTGCATGTCCATGTGTCAAAGTGGGCTTGGACGAGACACTAAGGGTCTATTCAGACTGGAAAAAACTTTTGTTTCGGATCGAGTCCAGAACCTTGGGTTTGTTCTGTATTCAAACTATCATCAGAGTGACATGTGACTAAAGATCTCTTCAGTCATTGGCCAGGAACCACGAGGGCGGGTCAAAATATCAAGAGAAGGCGGGTGTGCTGCTTTACAATCCTTATGGGGACAGTTAACTTATTAAAACTTCATATTTCAGTTATTAGTTTTGAACGTTGGGACAAAACATTTTACTTGTTACTTTGGTTCGGCGGTTCTTGCTGCAAGGCGGTTACCGACAGGAGACGAGCGCTGTGAGCTTTAACTCAGAGGATACCAGCAACTGCAGCGATGAGGAGAACGTACGTGGTGTGAAGGAACGCTGAGACCGGTTTATGACATTTAGACTCTTAAGAAAACAGTGAGAAGCAATGTGTGTCACGTTAAAGCAGCGTTTTCAGCTGTGTCAAGATGACTGTTCTAAGGAGTTTTAACCCTTGTGCCATCTTAGATGACCCCCCCCCCCTTCCATTGAGGTGTTCTCCCTACCATGACAAAGGTGGATAAAGGTGGAAAGATTTCATGTAATCCATGGACACCAGTGAAGATCACAAATCATTGAAGAAAAAAGGTTCAGAGCTCTGTCTAGTGGGTCTAGATGACCCAACTCCCGATGTTAAAGTGCCTAGGATAGAACAAGGGTTACATGTAATAAACGTAGTCAGGAGTTGGACCCTTTTTTCTGTTTGATCACACGACAATCGTTCCTCTACATTTGTCCACGGCTCCATTGTTACTTCGTTCCTACTCTATTGGCGTCAGCTATGGTGGCCGTTTTGGTTCAGTTTTGGTTCAGTTGTTCCTCTCCAAGGACGGAACCAAGGCTCAGTCCAGTTGGAAACCAACCAAGACCACCTCCAAAGATGTCTGTCTCGGACCAGGAACAGAAATAGTGGAAACGAACTCTGGTTCACTTTAAGCGAACCAAATGGGTCCAGTCTGAATTCGAACACTGCTCCTACTGATTATAGGTTGACGCCATTGTTCAGCAGCAGATTCGCCATCAGTGTGTGAATGTGTGTGTGCATGGGTGAATGGGACTGTGACTGCAAAGCGCTTTGGGGTCTTAACCTTTTAACCCTTTAACACTGGAGCTTTAGCTTCAGTTATGACATTCCTTCTGACTACAGTAACTTAATAATTAACGTGAATTCAGCAGATTCTGAAGTGAAGAAAAGCAGCTCTGCGCTGATGTTCAACACTTTACAGTAGTGACGTGTTCACGCCTTCAACGGGAATCAGCTGATTGGGAAAAGCGGCTTTGGGGTGTTACGAAATACTTTACGTTAAACATTGCAAAGCCGACCAGCAAAGTCCCCTCTCTCTGCATCAGAATCAGCTGATTTATGTTGATAATGTAAATGGTTAAGGTAGATGTCAGACGTCCTCAGACTAACGGAACTGTTTGACCATAAATCCACTGATTCTGAAGCTGAGATCAGCTGCTTTGCACATCAGCTTATTTCAGACAAAGCTTTCAAACTGCAAATGCTTTATTCAAGACTGTCTTTTCCTGTGTGAGTGTAAATGAAAAACATGCGTTACTGTTGTGCTGCTGCCTCTTGGCCAGGACGCTCTAGCAAAAGAGACTTTTAATCTCAGTGAGTTTTTATCCTGGTTACATAAAGGTACGACATTTTTGAACAAATCTGTTTCTCTCCACTTCAGAATCCGCTGGAATTACGTTAATTGCATAAACAGTTACGGTAATCAAAAGCTCTGGTGCTAAAGGGTTAATGAAGGTAGAAAAGTGCCACACACGTATTAACCATCTAGCATCATTATCATTTTTGGTCAGCAGTTTAAATGTACAGGTTACTCTGAAAGGTCCTGGACGGGCAGAGTGGTGTGACAGACTGGGAGGAAGGCCAAAGTTCAGTGCTTTGGTTTGTTGTCTTCGTTTTTGTGCGTCTGGCAGATGCTGCACCGCCTCCACAATTAGCGTCTTCTCACAGATACACAAATACAGACATACAGGGACACCCCAGGGCCCAGCGTAACCCAAACAGCATAATTAGACATCCCCTAAACAAAGCACACACTCTGTAATTACTCTGTAATGTTACACAGCACAGGGGACTCGACAAAAGCCATTTTCCCCGGATCAACCAGCAGCACACTCACTCACAGACCCATCCCATGTGTCTGTGACTGTGTACATTTATATTGATTTCACTGGGCAGAGAATTCCCACTGGCTGCTGTGTGGATTGTGAGTGTGCAGCAAAAGTGTGTGAGTGTTGTGTGTCCACGGGTCTATGTTGCTGCAGACATACCTGTCTGCGCAGCGTGTTCCCCTGACCTGGACAGAGCATGAAAAGGCTGAGCCATTCTACGTCTTCCTCTTGTGCTGCTCAGAATACAGACGACACAACACAAAGTACAGAAGCACACAAACCGGTCTCCAGACTAATTTCTGCAGACGTAGCGACAGTGACAACAGAGCCCCCCCCCCCCCCCCCAACACTTGTGCACACATTTTTCTTGACAGGACTCCCCTCAGCTCATCTTCCCAATCCAAACCCAACGGGCACCCCCTCCCTCAACCAAACCACACACCCTGTGTTTCATTTTCTCCTCGTTCCTGCTCACTGTCGCCAAACCTTCTTCCAACACTGTGACCCCCCCCCCCCCCCCCAGTCATCACAGATATTTCTAGTCCAGCGGCGCTAAGCCAAGTGGTGTGAAATCACATTAGATCTTAATCAGGGACTATTGTGTCTGCCTTGTTAGATTTTTCTCCAATATTACGGCTGTTATGTTTGCTTCTGTGATGCTGATCTTAATTTGTGGATAGATGTCAGGCTGGAAGGAGGAAGCCTGGTCTACTTTTATCGCAGAACTACAGCTGATGTGATCGTTGATGTTGTCATTTGGGTTAGCTTCCTTTAACCTGAAGAATCATTTTCTTTACTCCACCATGGATTATCAGTTCCAGGCAACCGTCTCACATCTACAGCCTCAAGTTCCAGTCAAGTCACACAATTAGGGTTTTCATTCTTAACCTTTGACCCTGGAGTTTTAGTTCCGGTTTTGACGCTCTTTGAATTGCCGGAAGTCTTCAACATTTTAAGCAATTAACGTAATTCCAGGTAATTCTGAAGTGGAGAAAAGCAGCTTAGCACAAATATGCAACAGTAGTGATGCGTTCGGGTGATTAAAGGAAACCAACTGATTTTCTCCACGGTAACTGCTTAGTGGTCGAAGAGCTCCTGGTAGTTAGGAGAGAGTGTGTCACGGCATCGCCGCCGCCGCCGCTCTGACACGACAGTAATGGCTTAAAGTTACAAAACTGACTAATAAAGGAAAATAAAAATGTTTTCTAAACACTGTTTACAAAAATATATCAGGGTAGAAAAAATTTGACAAATACAAATGCAAACCCAGCCGACCTTTGTCCTGATATGCGTGCCCTATAAAGCACAGAGCAGACATGAAAGGAAAATCAGACAGTTGAGATATATATTTAAAAAATCAAGTTAAACTGTTGGTCAAACTGTGAGATTTCAGTTCATTTCTCTTTTTCATTTTCAAATCGTCAACTACTGGAAATTTTTTGTTATCTAATCTGTTGCATTAAATTTTATGTTTCATTTCTCAAAAAAAAAAAAAGCTGTTGAGTTTTCAAACAGATTAGAAACAATAGAACAAAGAGATAGGAAAAGCATGTTTGAAAAATTGATGGAAGCTGAAATGGTTACCAGCTGTCGACGTGTCAGCGGTATTGTTTTCACTCCTGGTGATCGTGATCGCGGCAGCGCCGCGAGGAAGCGGACACAAAGGCAGTTTTGAATACTTTGGCGGTGATTATGTGCCTACTCGTGGACAGAATCTGTAAACAGACGAGTGTCTCAACCGTTCAAGATCCTGTCACTGAATGTTGTAGGTGTGCAAATCAAATAACAATGAAGAACTGATTGGTCCTGCAGCTGGTGTTGTTTTAGTGCAACCAGTGTGCAACACCCACAACGCCGACACACATTGGAAAAAAAGGCCTGCCATAGAGAAAATGGAAGACTTGTTAATGACCTTTAAGATTCAATCCAAAGTTTTTCATGAATTCTGTTTGGAGAAATGTGTTTATCTGATATGCTGCTCAGAAATAGAAAGGCCAATCCTAACATATCGTCTGCCTGATTGACTAATGGACTGAACAGGTAATGCTATTTAATGACAACAACAAACTGTGGGAAAAGCATTTATTTATCCCTTGTTCTATCTTGAATGACCCCCTTCCATTGAGGTGTTCTCCTACCATGACAAAGGTGGATAAAGATTGGATAGATTTCATCATCCATGGACACCAGTGAAGATCACAAATCATTGAAAGAAAAAGTTGGAATCATCTGAAATAAGTTCAAGACAATTTAACTCAACAAACAAAATTATATAGGATAGAACAAGGGTTACAACCTCTGCCGTTATACCTGTCATTATCAACTTGATTTTCTTTAGATAAATCCCTTTTGGTCAGGTTAAAAGATCCATATTAGGAGCAAAAAATGTATTTTCTTATAGTAGTCTTTTTGCAGTCCTTTGGTGTGTGAATTCAAAGACCCCCTCCAATAGAAAGGCTGTTTTTAACATCTTCCTGTGGCATTTTTCTCATGATGGAGGACTTAAGTAAAAGATTAAAGATGCATTTCTAAATATTTCTTTATTCAAACTTTGTAGGTTTGAAAAGTGCCTTCAAAATAATATATTTTTTTAATTAGTGCCCAGTGTCTATCCCACCTTCGCCCACCAGTATCTGGGATAGGCTCCAGTAACCCTATGACCAATAAAGGGATTAGCATTTAGAAGATGGATGGATGGATGGATGGATGGATGGATGGATGGATGGATGGATGGTAGAAGGATGGGTGGATGATGGATGGATGGATGGGTGGAGAGATGGATGGATGGATGGATGGATGGATGGATGGATGGATGGATGGATGGATGGATGGGTGGGTGGAGAGAGTTTAGATTAGATTTTAGTTTTATCAAATTAAATTACCTTTTTTGTACCATTGTTACAGTCTGTTGTCCCAGACTTTTTGAATTTTTCCTAGGGCCAATCTTTTTTATTTAACTGCCCTCTGCTCCTGGCTGTGGTTCCTGTCTCCGGCTCGACTCGCGCCCCTGACTGTCCCCCCAACCACGGCTGGATGAAGCTCATCTGCTGGACTTTATATATGTAGTTGTAGATTTAGATTGTTAATAGAAGTTAATTTAATTCTTCTCTGAGTTTGCAGTAGGCCGCCTGTCGTCCTGGGAGGATCCCTCCTTCGTGTGGACACCCCTGAGGTTTCTTCGTTTTTTCCGGAATGAGAGAATAAACTTTAAACAATATTTCCTACCTGAACTGTACCAAAGCTGTCCAAGGCTGGCAGAGGATTCAGTAACAACAAAGCATTGGACCGTCACCTATGACCCTTGCAGTCTTTCAGAACATACTCTGAAAAAGCCTCAACCAAAGAGTTCTCATACTTACACTTAATGCAAAGTTTTACACACACTGCATACCCTTTTACACCATGACACACCCACACACAAAATTCATCATCAGTGGGTTGAATAAGAAGAACAGGAAATGACCCTTTTGTGTCCTCCGGCAGAGCTGAGTTAGGAAAAAGTGAAAGTTTTCAGTATCTGGTGAATATGTCCTGAAAGTTTCATCCTCACTCTCACCTCAGTGTAAAGATGGTTTAGATTCGTTCATTGAGAGACAAGTTGTTCTTAAACAGATCAAACAGTGTTGAAAATGATATGGCCATGCTACAGCACAGGGACATTCTTGATAACATGGAGTCACGTCTCAGATCTTCAGGAAAACATCTATTCTGATGGTTTAGTGTTGGGAATTGGTGTAGAAGAACCAAAAATGCAGGAGGCCAGACTTGATGGCAGGAACTAGAACCTGATCATATATGACCAAACCACAAAAATACAGTAAAGGGGTGACGATCCAGATCACCTGACAACCACATGCTTAGGCCTGAGGGCTGATTTAGCACACTGGTGTAGTGTGCCTCCACATGTGTCGCATTGACACAATACAATAAAATGTTCTGCAGATGCAACTGAGACAATGTAATGAGATGGACTCCCCACGCAACAGCAGGAAGACGCACTGCAAACGGTTCAGTGTAAATCCAGCTTTAGTCATAACGGGCCTTAAATACTGGCTGTCTGTGGGCAAAAAACAGGCAAACCTGGAAAACCCAGGAAACTGTAAACACACCTGCGCCCCCTTTAAGATGCGGCCGCTCCCGTCTAGAGGACAACCCAAACCTGCACATTCTGAGGAGATGGTGTGACTGATGGGGAGAAAACCTAAAAACAGAACGTGACAGGGACCAAGAAAACCCAACTGAACCCAAACTAAGCACAAAAAAAGACAGAGTCCTCACAATCTACGACGTTTAGCAGAAGCATTTGCTAAAATGAGTTTCTCTTGTCTGACTTGTCAAGACACCTTTCAGAAATGAACTGTGGCAGACCGTCTGTTATACAGTTCCTCAAACATACTCCACATGCTTCTCCTTTTTTTTCTTCATGTGCTAAGTTGCACCCAGATGGAGTTTTCTGCAGCTTCACGATGATGTGATGTGTTTGGCCTGTAAGCTGTTGAATGCCTTTTGTTGACAAAGTTCCTCATTTGTGAGCAGACAAATAGATCCAGTCATGTCATCTGTTTCGCAGTTGATAAAGGTAACCATACAGGATGTTCATTTAAAGCAAGATGACGGGCAGGAGGATCTTCACTCTGCACAAGTGTGAAAGAACATTGTCCGTTAAACGAGCGGCCATTAAGGCACAAAAAACAACCAAAAGATGAATTGTAATGCATTTATGGATGATACATTTTCAAATGAAAATGCACAAGGATGTTGGTTGAATCGATTGTTTTGCAGTGTGACCTGCTCATGCAGACAGTCTAAGTGCTAAAGTTGTTAAGAGAAGCAAGCATGCTCCAAATAAGAACAGCTCACTAACTCTATAGTTTAACGATTCTGGAAACTTTGTAAAATTAAAGAAAGAGCTCTTAACGATTTATTATCAGATTTATTTATTAACAGTGGTTGTCAAAATTATAAAATAGGCTGCATTCACCTAAATCATCCCTGTAATATGGGAATATTTTCACAAGTTTGTATAAAGGCATTAAAGGGCCCATATGCACATGGCTGGTGTCGATCCCCACTGGATCTGCTCTGCAGGATGTTTTAGAGGAAATTCTCATATTTAATGAAAACTAGCTTTTTTCTGGCTTCTCCTTTCTCACCTTTTGAAGGCTGTTTTCTCTTTAACTTACCTCATTGTTGTTTAAAGGTGGTGTGACAGACTGGCGACCTGTCAGTGCACAGAATCACAGATAGAAGAGGACAGTTGAAAACACAAACTAGGATTTGCTCTGAAGCTTCAGGAAACACTGAAGCCTGCTTTTAGCTCAGAGGGTTGAGCTGCAGTCTGTCCATCCGACGCATTTTTGAGTCTCTCCGTGTGAACAAAGAGCTGCAGAAATACAGAAAATGTAAAGTTCTGGTTCATTTTTGTTGTGTTAAACTTTAGGTTTCTGCTAAATTCTGTGCTGAACTGTGTTTGAATTGTTGAACAGTTTTTCAGCAGACTCCTGGCCCAGTAAAGCCTTGTGATTTAAGTATCTGCTATAGCTTTTATTTGTCTTTACAAACCTTAATAAAGAAGATGGAAACAAAACTGTATCATGCACTACCACTGTTTAAATTCACCATGGAAAACACATTTTGTCTTCCCTCTTCACTTCAAACCTTTTAAAAAACCTGTATAGTCTGAATGTAATTTAGACAAAGCAATGCATTCAGTACACTTCTGAATTTCACCAAGTAACTGCTGAAAAAAGGCTCCTCTGTGCTGCTGTTCCACATGTATCAGTGATCAAATTCAGACCTTTTCAGGATATCAAGGCCTCTCAATGTCGTAACCGGTGGAAATCCTTATTTCAGGCAGGCGGATCAGACTTATTTGTGAGAAATCAGAAACAACCAAAATTCCCTTTTTATTGTGAGTGTTAGAGCAAACATTTTCCTAATAAAGACACAAAACATTTCAGTACTTTCCTAAAATTCCTACCAATCAAAGCGTGAATAATCTCATTAAATAATCACAATACACTTAAATGAACTCAGTGTATTTTCTCCCTCATTTTTAGATATATCTGGATTTTGGGCTCATTCTACTATAAAATGGTCAGACTTAAAGTCCCGCTCCGGTCATCTTTACATCTTTTTAATCCAGTTCCCAGTGATCTTTAAAATGGGTTTATGCCGTTTTCAGACTTGATATAAAAACTTTTGTTTTTCTATTCCCCTGCATGGTATTAGGACCATTGGTTTGGGTAAACGCCCCGTCCTTTTAGTTCAGAAGCGTTGTATTTTGTGCATCACAAATAAATTCTTTCCATCTGATCCTGTTCATCGATTTAAAAGCCTAACTTTGCTGCATGTATGTCCTCCATGAGGATAAAAATGCCTCAAGAATCAACTAAAAAACTCGTGTTTTTATCTGGGTGGGTCTTTACTTTAGCTGATCACAGAGGATGAAGACAACAAAGGCTTCTCTGCGTAGCAGGCTCTGCTGCACGGATGCACATGTATGTAACGAAGGCGAAGCCCTGTATTCAAAGTCGTGTTGCCTTGGTATGAAGTCCACACACTTCACACAGGGACTACACAAAACAGCTGAGACGCTTCTCTACGACTCTGTCCAAGTTGCTTTTGTCCCCTTCCTCTCAACCCATCTTCCAGTTTTTACTTCCCCTTTCCTCCCCCTCCTCCCTCTTGTCTCTAAGCGACAAAGGACACTCCACCAGTGTTCAGACTCTTCTCTCATTCAGCCAGCAGCATCTGACCATGGAACCATAAACCCACAAATGGACAAAAAATAAGCTAAAATGATTGATTTGATGTCAACGGCAGTTAGGGTGAAGAGAGTGAAGCAGCGCGGAGAGAAAAGAGGAATCTCTTCACAACCAGCTATGTGCATACGGCTTTTAAAGACAACAGAGTTCAAAATTTTTAAGCATTTGCGTTTGAATCACTTTGTGAAAAATAGCAGGAAGTAGAAAAACAAATGAAGTGCAGCTTGATGAGCCACTCCAAAGAAATGGTGGGTTTGGTGTTTTAACACTGTTTTTTCATTTGAAATTCTTATGAATCAGAATAAAAGATGTTATTGGAAAAAACTTTATGTTGTGACTTAGAAGCTGCACCAGTCTTACGCTCTGCTCCATTCTGATCATCCACTATCAGACCAACTGAACCATGAACGTCTTTGTTTTCCGGGTCTGAGCTGGAATCTGGATCAGAACCGGACGGATGGATGGATCTGATACTGCTGCTGTTTTTGTTGCACCGGTTAGGTTGGGTTGTGAGGGGCTGTAAGCTAGTGGGAGGGAGTGTAAAAGATGGATGTTGGGAAATGGGGGCAGGCTCATTCAATGGCTGCGTATTCAGAAAACCACACAGGTGTTTAGATTTTAGCTAAAAACGGCATAATCATAAGTAAAAGACTCTTCACAAAAGATGATAATAAACTTTATTTGTATAGAGCCTTTCAAGATAAAAATCACAAAGTGCTTCGTAAAACACGGTAAAACACAGAATTCAGAGAAAATTAAGAATATGGTTTTTAGCTGCTTTTTCAAAGAAATCAATGAGTCAGCAGATCTGAGGCTGAGAAGGAGTTCAGAAGCGATGGAGCCACTGCTGCAGGAGCTCTGTATACCTTCTGATCTTTACTTGGGTTTGATAGCAGTGGAGCTTTAATGGGGCGATGCAGCCAGATCCGCAAGCTGATCTGATGATCTGCGATGCAAACACACGCACATCTGATTTACTAAAACAAGCTGGAAAAAGCTCCAACGGAGAAAACAGCCTCAGGGTATATTAAGTTCCTGCTCTGCAGAAACTATGTCCCAAGAAAATGCTCCAGATTTATGCTATTCATGATTGAATGACCGGAAAGAATGCTTTAAAACGGATCAGAAGATGATCACAGGCTGACCTTTTAGCCTGGATCTGGACCTCTTTGCTAGCCAGTTTGAAATCTTCTCTTGGAGCTTCAGAGTGACACTGATTTGATCACACATGCATGTAACCAGTAAAAAGGTGAGGGTGTGCCCCAGCTGTTGGAAAATCTCCCTTTGGTTGGGCGACAGACGCACATTATGACCATGTTGTTGTTTA
Organism: Oryzias sinensis; assembly: GCA_037389245.1. Lineage (NCBI taxonomy): Eukaryota > Metazoa > Chordata > Actinopteri > Beloniformes > Adrianichthyidae > Oryzias > Oryzias sinensis. Next base: position 1,202,341 of record CM074507.1, read on the forward strand.
AACCAATCAGAGATTGGCTGAGGTCCAGAAATTCCTCCGTGTGTGCGGGCTTCATTTGTAAACGCAGCAGTCAGAAAGATGAGCAGCTAGCTACGTCGCATAAACAGAGCGAGTAGCTTTAGACAAACGAGAAGATTTCTGTATCAGAATCAGGCCTGAGGCCTCAGTAGAGAGTGGAGTTGAGCCCCTGATGGAGGTGAGTCTACTTAAAATCACCAGCAAAACGACTATAATTGGATCAAATAGCAGATTAAAATGAAACGTTTACATCCATCACACCTTCAATTAAAAAAAATCACTTTAGCATGCATGAAGAACTATCTAAAATACCAGTGATGGGTGTACAGTAGGAAGAAGAAGTAGCAGTTCTGTTGTAAACAAACATGGCATGCTGTTAGCAGGTGATAATCTTCTGGCGTGCTTCACTATTCTTATTATTTCTGTGTTTTTCAAAAACATCATTTTCTGAATCGTTGCGGCCAGTGCTGATCTCTTTTCTTGCAGAAAGGAGGATGCATTTAGAACGCATGCAGCCAATGCAGCAACGTGCATCAGTACCAAGTATGAAGCAGGCAGAAGGTGGTGGGTGTGGTGCACATCCCAGGGAAAAATGTCGGCTTCCGGAGAAGAGACATAAGTTATTTCAATTCATGTCAAGACTGTAAGGAGGCTTTTATTCTGAAAATGTTGTTTTGATTGATGAAACGACAATACGGTTAGAAAAGTCTGTTTGACGACAGATTCAAAGAACTGTAAACCCGATCTGTGGATTGAAACATTTTTGACAGCTTTGAATAGATTAACTGGACTGGTCTATGCACGTCAAAGAGAGCTGTTCTGCTCAGCTACTGTAATACTGTAAAGCCCATAATTTAACGCACTGCATAAAGTTAAGCCCACAAAGTTCATGTAGGGCCCTGATCAGGTGACGTTTTGTTCTGTACACGCCACCTTTTAGCGTCTACAGTTGGCGATCTATAGTCAGAAAAGTTTATTATGATACCGTGAAGGGGGGTCTAAGGGCAGGAATTGCCAGTCTAGCTTAGTCAGTTTTAGTATTTTTCCTATTGAACTCTTTGTATTCGATCCTGTGAGTTCATGTTTTATCGAAGCCCACTCCAGACGACTATTTATTTGTGATTTTGGGCTAGTGATTGAATTGATACGAGTGGGACGAGCTTCTGTTAAAACTTTTAGTTTTATAAATCACATGAAGACCAAAACTATGCAAAAAGAAAAAATGTTACTTATACTCTGAAAAATGGTAGTCAGTTTCTTTCTTTCCTTAGATGGAAAACACTTGATCCAAACGATTAGCAGCAGAAAGGCACAACAGTAGTTCAACACAATATGAAATACTCGGAAGTAATAATAAAATATAAATGTTTTCATAAATCTCAAGTCCTTGAGTCTGTCGTCATTCTTGGGTCTCTAATCATATATTCCCTCGCATCAACACAATGTTTTGAAAGAGACATTGTTCAGGTTTTTTTACAAGGATGTCTTTTTATTGAAAACCTCATCTAAACTGATTCAGCTCCCTTCATCAACCTTTGGGGCAACAACAGAACACTAGAAAGGATTATCTATTGATATATGATGTCAGTTCAAGGCAGTTGTTGGCTATGCAGACATGTTTGAGCAGGGGTCAAAGGTCAGCAGATCCAGGTGATCTTGAGGAGCAACAAATGCAGACATGGTTAGATGGACGGAACAAACTTAAGCTTCATATTTGCAAAGGACGCATTCCATCTAGTCAGTTAGTTTATGAAGGAAATACTAGAATTGAGTGAGCCGCACTTCTCATGCATTGATCAAGACTCATTTTTACACTTCTATGCAAGAAAACAAAGAATGAAACATGACACTCTGTTCACTGAGGGGAGGAGCTTGTCTCGTGCCTTCATCATAACTGCCTTCATGGTGGAAACGATCTGTCTGCTGATGAAAAACGGGCAAACCAGGCACACGTGTGGAATTCTAAGATCGTAGAACGCTCGATGAGCCCATAGAGTAAAGATGTCCATCGCGCGGCGTGCACCCGTGGGAGACAGGTTGTAGTGAACACAATGCGTGAGAAGTCAGGGGGAAGTAGGCGAGACGCAACTGTGTCGTTGTCAGAAGTCAGAACTCTGTCTTCCCCTCTGGTCACCGGCGGGAACCGGCTCCAGACTTCTGAATGAACTTCATCTCCCATCAACCCCAGCATGCAGTTTCTGGATGCCACACACCTGACTTCCATTTGCCAACACTCACAGCATACTTAAACTCTGCACTGAGCCTCACTCAGTGTGAAGTATTGTTTGTGGCGCTCTGCCTTCATTACAGTGTTGTATTTGGACCTGATCGATGCTCCTGACATTTTTTTCTGACTCCGTTTTCTGGCTTTCCCATTCCACAACAGTGGTCAGACGATCCGGCTCAATGCCTTCTTAAATGAAGAATTATGGTAACACAGCTCCTTTTTTGAAAATAAATGTAATAATGCAAAAGCTACGCTTTGACAACATTGTTGTTGACATCCATTTTTAGCGTTAGCTACTTCCACAAACGAGTGACGTCTTTCACCGTTGAGTACTATTCTGTGCATGCGGGGTCACTTCTGGGTCACTTCACGGTCACACAGGAGATCCTGAAATTCTGCGTTTAATTGGAAATGTGAAGCGGGCTTTGCAAAAAAAATCAAATGTTTTTCAAAAATCGGAATTGAGCATTAAGCCCTGCGGTGTGAACGTAGCCTAAGATAAGCAGAAGAGATCTGTCCATCAATACACTGTGGGTTAGGAGGAGGGATGAAGCAGACAGGGAGCAGTGTGCACGTGCACGTGCACGTGGGGGTGGAGCTACGTGCACGCTGCCGGAGTGGACCATGTGATCAAGAGGGGAGCCAGATCCTCCCCAAGCTGACCAGCCAGAGCAGGAGCACCCCCAATGATGGGACCCATGCAGCCCGAGCAGGGTTGGGGGGGGTGCAGCTGGTGGGTGATTCTCCTTTGGTACAGTTGAGAACAAGTAACTCTGGCGTTGGGGCCCCAAGGACACAGGGCGCGCTCCGACGTACTGGACAGCTGCTATTAGGGCGACCGGGCGATGGTTGGAGCCAGGACCCTGAGGACCCAGGAGCCGCCCACCACCCAGGTGGGTGAATACCGGCTGCCCCTATCCGACCTACTACCTGTGTAGGATGTGTAGCTTCTGTTTTTTTAACCTTTTGGTTGCTGGTGTGCCGCAGGATTTTTGTCAAGGAAAAAGTTTACCTTGGCTCAAAAAAGGTTGCCCTATTGTCAACAAGGGAAGAAAGTATTACCATGTAATGAGAAAAAAAAAGGTTATTTATTAAAGATTTGCATCACAAGAGCTCCAAAATCCATCACCGTATTCGTATTGTGGGACATTCTGGGCGATCGTCAGGGGAAATTGCCTGACAGCGGATGTCGTTTGGCTCCCATAAGAGACCAACTGAACCAGGACAAGATGCATTTAAGGACTTCAGACATGCATAACTTAAGGGACTGTGAGAGGAAAGGAGTGACAGATATTGAGAGAAAAAAACACAGTATTGATTTCAATAGTGGCAGCAAAGGTAGCAGACAGAAATAAAAGAAAAGCAAGGAACAAAGACTAACCTGTGATAAAACAGCTTTAAAAATACCCACAGCTTAAAAAAAGTTTTATTCCTAAAGTAATTTTACATTATTATTACTCAGATTATTTGTCCTTTTAGGGAAATGGAGATCCTTTTATAAAAATTTGAAACTCATCTGAGAAATAGAGGTCAAAGGTTCCTTGTAGGGCTTCATCAGGTCTGGATGTGTTATTTTGGTCCATTCTTCCATGCAGATCTTCTCAAGAGCTGTGATGTGTTGAAACTGTTGCAGGAAAAAACAGACTTTCAACTGCTTCCAGAGATTCTCTATTGAATTGAGGTTCAGAAAGGGGCCATGGGGCAGAGGTAAAGCCGTCGACCTGTAATTGGAAGACTCAGTTCCGCCCATGTGTTGAAGTGTCCTTGGGCAAGACAATCAACCTTATGTTGCTCCTGGTGGTTATAGATTAGCGCCAGTGTTCGGCCGTCAGTGGGTGAACCGGTGACTGGGAATGGGACTTCAAAAGTACTACATAAATCTTATAATTTATTATAGTAACTGGAGCACCACTAAACCTTGGAAATGCTTTTATCTAGACCCCCTTTGCTGTCCATGTTTGGGGCCAATGTTCTGATGGATGTTCCAGTCATGTTTCTTTCCAGTCATTGAAAGACGTTTTCTGCCAAATTCCCATTCATCCTTTTAATAAGATTCGATCTACCTTGCACTTTGCAGGGAAAACTGCTCCTCTGGTCAATGGAATTATCATTGGTTTTAATCTTTCTTCCATTTTTGTCATAATTTTTTCCAATAGTTGATTCTCATCAGGCTGCTTGTTCACTATCGATCAGTTCTGTCATGCCAGTCTTGTTCAACAAGCTCAGACCCAGTGTCAAAGCTCTTTGGTCTTAGTCATGAGTGGAAATCTTCTGCAGTCTGACTGTGTTTATTATAGAAAATTACTTCAAATTTTTTGATCTTTGATTTTGAAATGGTTTATTTCAAGCAATTAAGTAGAAATAATACACAACAGCAATATAATTATCAGTTATACATTCATACAGTAACTAATCAAACTTGGGATAAATTCAGACATCATTCAATAACCATTACTTGAAAGGGAGAGGAAGGAAGTAAACATATAATCCCACCCGTTATACTATAACCCATTTTATTACATGGTTATCAATGTCGGTCCTAGTTTTTAATCAGACAAATTAAATCATATAGTATCGATGAGCACATGACAAAGATGAATTACTTAGTATTATGTAAAATAACTTTTAGAAATCCAACATGGCAAATGCAGATCAGTCATCTAAAATATGTAGATTATATTGCCTAAAAAGTCATTCATATGATTATAACATAATACTATATCAGTAAAATACAAAACACTGTTTTAGGAATTTTCATAGCAAAATTTCATCAAGTATCAAAAGATAAAAACATGTGCAAAATTATGCCACATTAGGAAAGATTTTTGAATCAATTTATCAATTTTTGGAGCAAGTGAAGTAATATCATTAAAAGTCAATCAATTTAACAATTTTCAATATTGAATGAAAAATCATTTTGTTTACTTTATATATATATATATATATATATATATATATATATATATATATATATTCTATTTTTTCGAATTTTTTTAAATTTTTTATATAATAAAAGTAATGCTGTTAGAAATAAAAGGGGTCCATAAACTGCCGATTGTCAAAGAGTTAGCATTTCTTCTACTAAAAAACAACTGTCCTTCTGGGTTCAAACAGTTTCTAGTTCTCACCGATGTTATGTCTGCAGACATTGAATGGGGAATCGCTTTTCCTTCTTCAGCTGATATCCAGCGGCGGTGAAGAGATTAGTCAAGTTGTCTGCGGAGTGTCAGGCTCTCTGCTGTTAATCAGGTGGCACGTCAGACATACAGAGAAAGTAGAGGAATCCAGGTGTCCTTATTTCTTGAAATTGTTGGCTCTCTTTGATTTGTATTACTGCATGTTGTTTGCGGCCGTGATCAAACACTTCTCAAAGTCCTTCATGGTGTTCTAGCAGAACCTTGGCAGTCAGTGGACGAAGTGGTTTTAATGGAAATCCTGCAGCCTTTAACCCAAGTGTTCTCAATCTGCTTCTGCTTCCTGAGAAGCCATTGCATGTTTGAGATTTCAGCATTCCCTCTGGTCAGATGGTCGTTCAGATAAACAGCAGATCCTCTGAGATTTTTGCGTTGATTCATCAGAGCTAGCTTGTGTTTTGATTCACAAACCTCGCTGGTTTATCGTCTCCTTTCTCCTGGGGAGCAGGTGGCAGGTCTCGATGGTATTGAGATCCAGGGAAATTCCTTTAGATGTGAGAAATGAATGTATTTGCTGCTCCAGAGATTCTCCTCTGCTCGCTAAGCTAGCGCTAGCATTAGCAGTGCTAGCTTCTGCTGTATTCAGCTTCCCTCGAGGCTTGATCGGTAATCCAGTGAGAATGACATTATTCATCGCCACTTGTTTCCCACATCGTCCAGTCTTTTCTCAGAATCTCGACCGGTTTTCGTTGCTCTTTTGAGCCCTAAATCTTGGAACTCTTCCATCATTTCCCAAAGTGGCGTTAACCTTCGACACCTGATCCATAAGATTTCAGCGTTGATTGAATCTCATCAAGGATCTTTTGACTCTCCGTATTCCTGGGTTTTCTTAGGGGCCATGAGTCAGCTCTCTTTTGGAAAATCCGCTAGCCAAGTAATTTGAAGATGGTATCCCCAGAGAGCCGCGACCACGCGTCTTGCCGGAACCCGGAAGGATATAAATCAGTGATGTAAATATTGTTAACCGGTGGAGGATAGACAAGCTTCTTAAAGTAACAGATCCTTACAGAACAGAATTCTTGTTTGTTTAAATAATTATTTTCTGCTCCACACATAAATTCTTTAAAATTTTTGTTTGAGTGTATCTATAATAAGCTTTATCTCTCTTATCTGTTTCATTGGAACAACCTGCTGAATCTGTGACTGACAAAGATTTTTTTCGCCCCTCTGCATCCCTTTTGTCTTACAACATCAATTGCCCCCACCCCACCCTCAGCCCCCATGCCGCCTCCACTCTTGTCCACAGCCTCAGCACCTCCCACATTGATTATTTTAATGCTCCTCCCAGCAGTCTCCTTCTAAAAATTATCAATAAGCTTCAACTAGTTCAGAACTCAGTCGATCCCCTAACGTAGAACCCTGCCACCCGGCCGTATGAGCTGCGTTCTTCAGGAACCCGATTGGCTCCCAGATAAGACGTCATCAGCGATGACTAAATACAGCACATTTTACTAACGTAGAGTGTTGCATAACGGCACAAAGCTATTTATCTCCACTTTAGAGTCAGCTGATTCATGTTGATCGTATAAAAAGGCTGAAGAGCTACAATAACCTTAAAAATGTCAACACTAAAGCTAAAGCTGTGCTGTTTAGACAGACAGACAGACAGACAGACAGGCAGGCAGGCAGACAGGCAGGCAGACAGACAGACAGACAGACAGACAGACAGACAGACAGACAGACAGGCAGGCAGACAGGCACCATATACTCTATAGCACTTTTTTTATCATCAATCTAAAAACTTGTTTAGATGGTCATATCCTGCTTAGCTTTCTCAGTTCCGTTCCATTTTAATACACAAATGTTTCTTCCTGTTTTCTTTGGTATTTTAAGCGTCTTATTACTCTGTTGTATCTTTATTCTACACAGTGTCTCTTGGGTCTCGGAAGACGCAGTTCAAGCTTAATAAACTATTGTTATTATAACTATATTAGTATTCAGTAAACTGTTTACTACGGTGGCCCTAAGGTGCAAATCACACCAACAAAACATATAAAATATCACAAAGACCATTAAAAAAGCAAAACAAACAATAAAAAACGTTACATGTTAGAAACCCAAACAAAATGAAACCAGAATGTAAATTTTAAAAAATGAATTCAATTCAGTTTATTTCTAAAGCCCAAATTCACAACAACAGTGGTCTCAATGGGCTTCATCACCAGTAATTAATAGTAAACATAAAATCATACAAATTCTAAACTAACTAAACAGACTAAACTAAAGGGCATCCCTGCCCTTTGACCCTCCTTCTCAGTGAGGAAAAACTCCTAAAAAAAGGTTTAGTTGTGTTTGCAGATGGCCACATGTGCAGCAGATAGGAGAGACAGGTGAGGATAAAGTTGTTTTCAAGAGGACATGATGTCTCCCTGCACGCGCACACACACACACACACACACACACACACACACACCAGCGCTGTGTCACTGTGCATTACTGTTGCTTTCTGTGGGCGCCGCGTCCAGACAATGACAGGCAGGCAGGAGCCATGGCATAATGAGAGAGAGCAGGGGCCTCTGCTTACGCACACATGCACACACATCTACATGCACAAGCAAACGCAGAGGGCAGTCGGCTTCACTCCGTCCCCTAACCTCTCAATTACCCAGCAGGCTTTTAGTGCCACTCTGTTCCACTACAGCAAATTACCCAGGGCCCTGTCTCACTTAGAGACCTGTGACTGTGTGAGTGGGTGTGTGTTGGAGGGTATGGGTGCTTGACAGAGGTGGAGCGGGCGTGTGTGCGCCCTGGCGAGTGTTGTGCTAAAGCGCTCTGGAGCCCAGCAGAGGCATGTGAAAAGCTAATAAAAGTGTTTGAATTCAACTGCCATTAGGCTAATACTCTCCACCAGTTTGACACGCGCGCAGAGGAAACACACAGTCGGAGAAGAGGCGGCCAGGTCAGCTGCAGCGCCCCCCCCTTCAGATGCAACTGTCTGCTCTGAGGGGGCCGCATTTTCACTGAATGAGATGTTAAAGAGTTTTTGCTGCGGAGGAACACTGATACCGATGGCCACAGATGGCAGTTTAATTGCATTGCAATTTGTTACAACTTGTGGAAAATCTGCACCCATCTCTACCCCTTATAAACCCATCTGTGTGCCAAAAAGCTGCTGGTACTCATGTAGAGTCACTAAAGGCATGTTTACAAAAATAAAAAGCATTTATTTGTAACCCTTGTGCTATCCTAGGCACTTTACCATTGGGAGTTGGGTCATCTAGACCCACTAGACAGAAACTCTGAACCTTTTTTCTTCAATGATTTGTGATCTTCACTGGTGTCCATGGATTACATGAAATCTTTCACCTTTATCACCTTTGTCATGGTAGGATGACACCTCAATGGAAGGGGGTCATCTGGACCCCATACCAGGATAACACAAGGAAATTAGGTGAGAAAAGTGAAGCTGTTTATTGTTGTTCAGAATGATACTTCAGACAAGTAAGTCAAGTAAACTCCTACCTGTGCACAAGAGAAGTGCATCAAGGCAAACCCCTTTTTTAATGTCTCATTAAGACGTGTATGTGGAGATTCACAGTATTCCAGGAATTCATAGTAAGCAGAGTACCTGTATATATACATTTTTAACTTCTACTGTTTCAAAAGTGTTAAGTGAGTACTTTTTTGTGTTGTACAGATTTTTCCTTCAAACTATCCCCATCTTAACCCCTTATTCCCATCTCTAACATCCCACTCTTTCCATCTTCTTTTCGTCCAGTTCCGTCAGGAATGCAAATAAATATATCCATCCATCCATCCATCATCTTCCTCCGCTTATCCGGGACCGGGTCGCGGGGGCAGCTTGAACTGAGCAGAGATGCCCAGACTTCCCTCGCCCCAGCCACTTCCTCCAGCTCCTCTGGGGGCCCAAGGCGTTTCCCAAGGCCAGCCGAGAGATGTAGTCTCTCCAGCATGTCCTCCGCCCAGTGGGACATGCCCGGAACACCTCTCCAGGGCGTCCAGTAGGCATCGGACTAGATGCCGAGCCACCTCAACTGGCTCCAAGTGGAGGAGCGGTTCTCCGAACTCTCCTTGGATGACGAGCTCCTCCCCTATCTCTAAAGGGCGCCCAGCCGCCCTACGGAGGAAGCTCGGCTGGCGCTTGCTGTAGGGACCTGCGTTCTTTGGGTCGCAGACCCATAGCTCATGACCATAGGTGAGTACTGGAGGCATAGATCGACGGTAAATTGAAACTTTTAGCACCGGCTCAGCTCTCTCTTAACCTAGCAGGACCGATACAGCGACGCCATTCTGGGGCGCGCTCGCTACCAAATCACGCTCGGTCTTCCCACAGTCGTGAACAAGACCCCCAGATATTTAAACTCCTAAGACGTTTTTGGCCAAATTCCCATTCATCCTTTCAATCAAGATTAGTCTACTGTACATTTTGCAGGCTTCTCCTCTGGTCAATGGAGATTATCATTGGTTTGGTATTTCTTCCATTTTTGTCATAATTGTTCCAACAGTTGATTCTCATCAGGCTGCTTGTTCACTATAGATCAGTTCATCCTAGTCTTGTTCAACAAGCTCAGACCTCTGCTAGCTTACAGCCCCTCAAGCCCCAACAGAAGCTTTCTGCAGTGCGACGCAAATGGCGAGCTATCCATCCATCGTTTTTGACCCAGATTCCAGCTCAGGCGAGTAAGCGTGAGCGTTCATTGATTTAGTAAATCTACACATCGAAATGGAGCTGAGCAAGGCTTGAGGCCGCCTAGCGTGTTTTCTACGTTACAAATGCCATGTTCTTCAAACTTCCTGTTTTCATCTGCTCATGATTCACAACAACTTGAATAAAGAAATACTGAGAAATGCAGTTTAAGTCAGACTTTTTTATGTCCTCCATCATCAGAAAAATGCCTCAAGACTGTGTTTAAAAGATCTGGCCCACCTATTTCCACTTTTTTAGCGCAGAAGCTTTTAAAAGTTTGTTTGTTTGTTGCAAAGGCTGCATGGTGGTGTAGTGGTCAGCCCTCTCACCACACAGCGGGAAGGACCCGGTTCAAATCCCCACTGGAATCTCCTGTGTGGACTTTGCATGTTCTCCTTGTGCATGCACAGGTTTTCTCCCAGCACTGCGGCATCATCCCACGTCCAAGAGCTCCATAGGTTAATTAATGTCTTTAAATTGCCCCTGGTGTGTGATTGTGGGGCAACCTATTTAGGACGTAGCCCGCCTTCACCCAACAGAAGCTGGGTTGGGCCCCTTGACCCTGAAAGGGGCACAGCGGGTTAGGAAAATGGAAGGATGTTTGTTGCTAAAAATAAGTGAAATGACCCCAAAAAAGAAGATCTTCCTATTCAGAACGATTTTTATTCTGAAGCTCTAAAACTGCAGCAGCATGACGGAAATTGACCTCAAACTGCAGTGTCACACAATTTCCAATAAACTTCACCTGCAGCACACAACTAGTTGGGCAGATTGGCATCACATTGACAAAATCCGAGGATATGATCTGTTCCAAATTTAAAGATAAGTGAAATTGGTTGGAGTGAGGAATCAGAGAGAGGAGGCGGGGTCGTTGCAGCCCGTGAGCCACTTTTAAGTCACCCTGTTAGTTAGCCTGTGTGTGTTTGTACACGGATCTGTGCCTTCATGGGACAAGTACAATATGAGATGTGTTAATTAAGCCAGCGCTTTGCCTTGCCGTGGTGCTGGGGGGGGACAGAGAGTGGGTGAGAGAGGATCAAAGCTGGGGTCTGTGGCCGGGGGCCCCCCTCTGTGCTCAGATGAAATGCAGTAGCTACAAACTTTAAAGACTTCCTGCCATTAGCCTGGACCTTGTCTCTTCACAGGCCTGGGCCCCCTCCTTCTAAAAAAAAATAATAACAATAAAAGAGGGGGGGCTGCAAAGACAAAGCACAATGACTCAAGTCTGGGTCAAAAAGTAAAAAGTATCTCCTTTTATTGATAATTGCTGATTGTTCTGTAAACTCCAATCAAGAAAAACAGTGAATGGTTTAATTCTGATGTCTCTGTTGGAAACACACTAAATGTTATGTTCTGAAAAGATGTGAAAAAAATCTCTGCTAAACTAATTAACAGTTAGGAGTTGGTTCAGCGGCAAGTTTTTGAAAGAAACTGGGTCTTTCCAGTTAAATCCCTTTATTTTCTATTCTGCTTTCTTTAATGAAACATTTTGATTGATAAACTCTTCAAAATAGGGAACATTTAAAACCAATTCTATGTTTTATTAGCAAGATGGTTATCAATTATCAAGTGAAAAAAACAAAATTAACACTGCAATAACAGACTAGAAATAATACAAAAATACTTTTAAAACTATTTTAAAAAGTAAAAAAAAGTGTACTATTGCTTACCAGGAACTCTTATTTTGAAACAAATCTAGTCAACTAAAAAATTATTTCAAAAATTCTCAATAAGATTATTTTTCTTGCAAGACAAAAAAAAACGTTTTTATTGAAACAAAGGTCTTTTTGCCTTATTAAGATTCAGTTTTTCAGGAGACATGGAAGAATTGTGTTAGAACATGGAAACATGAAAGCAGAAGTGTCTTTTGCAATAATAATGTCAAAATTTTTTTGAAAGTACTATCAAACAAGAGACAGACCTCCATAGAAATGGGCAAGCACATCCAAATAAAAGAAAGACATGGAAGTCTCATTCCTTACCCACTCATGCAGACACTGACCCATACATGTGCCAGTTAGACGCACATCTTAGGGGGAGCGCAGGTGTATCTTGCAGTGCAACTCCTCAAGGGACGCCATTGAAAATTAAGCCTATACTTGTCCTATTGTGAAGTATTTGTAAGGCTATGTGGTAAGATGAACACTCTTGTCATTAGTAAGATGGAAGTGCATGGGATCCGTAACGCCCTTAGTCACATTGACTTGGTTGGGGGGTTGACCCGTCCAGCATGTTTGGGTTGTCCGGGCCTGTAGAGTGTCATAGCATAGAACATCCACGCAAATTTCACTCTGATTGTCTAATGTCCTCATATTATTAGTGCATGAAAAACACTCACGGGCCCCTTCGTGCAGTCTGCAGGATTTGGGAGAAATTAGTTTCTTTTTATATGAGCATCATATCAGAAATGATCTTATATCAAAACAGCAAATAGCAGAAAGAAAGTTTGTAAATAATAATATTAACAAAAAATCCACAGTCTGCTGAACCTTGAATGGATTTGGTGAGCAGGGGGCTGTCTCCACCATCTGTTGCTCACTATTCCTATTCGCAGTGCAATGCAACAAGAAGCACTTGAAATTCGCCCCCCCAGTAGTCTGTCCTCACCTTGTAGGTCCTTTGAGCTTTTTCTGTGAAAGTGTTTACTGTGTAGCAACCTTACAGCTTTCAGCTGTACATAATAAAATCACACAAAGGAATTTAATAAAAAAATCAATAAGTGAAATTCTTTAGAGGAATTTCCTAAAGTTATCAACCAAACAAATTCGCCCTTCCCACATGTACCAGTGCTCAGTACACACTAAGCAGTGTTCAACAAAAATGGCGGCCTGGTGCATTTACTGAGGAATGCTTGGTAAGGAGCAGAGGTTATGTCCTTGTTTTGATCAGGCAGATGACAAAGTTGTTTGAAATTTTGATGTAGGGCAAACAAATGACCTCCGGTTCACCTCTAAAGAGGCTTCCGGATTAAATTCATGAAAAAGTCTAAGGGTGAATTCAGACTGGGCACATTTGGTTCGCCTAAAGTGAACCAGAGTTCTTTTGCCCTGATAATCCAGGAACAACTTTCAGTCTGGTCCCAGAAATGAACTTCCTGGTCCGGAACCAGGAACCGAAACTCTACTGGACCCAGCTTTTGAGGTGGTCTTCTTTCGATTCCAGTTGGTCTGCGCTTCGGTTTGTTCTGAGTTCCCTCAGTCTTACATGTACCAGCGTGCTCGGACCGTAACAACTGAACTAAAAAGGTCACCATAGTCATGCATTATGGGATGTAAACAGAGTAGCAGGAACACAGCAACTCATTGATGTGATGGACTAGATGCAGGGTCAATAAAAACAACTATTGTGTGATCCACATTTCTTCTAACACTGTTTTCCCGACAATCCATAAGTCATAAACACATATCAGCGTAGCTTCTTATCCAACGTTTCCTTAGCAACCGCCCTACAGCCCCTCTACCGTACCAAAGCAGCAAGTACAAAGTGTTGTACCTGACGTTGATACAGATGCTCAAATTTGTTCAGCGAAATATACAGTTTGAATAAGTGAATAGCCAACAAAGATTGCAAAGATTAGGACCCATTATTCTCTGGGTTGTTGCTTTGCCCTCTCAATGTCTAGCCAATAGCTGAATAGATCTTTAGTGATATGGTTTTGTTTACAGCCTTTAGTTCTTAACAAAAAAGTTCAGCAGTCTGAATACAAACCAGACACAAGGTTCAGGACTCGATCCTGAATTAAGCGGACTCGGTCCGGACCAAGGGGACTTTTCCAGTATGAAGGCACCCTTAACCCTTGTGCTGTCCTGTGGGGTCCAGATGGCCCACGCCTGTGGGCGTCGTTCTCCCTACCGCGACAAAGGTGGATAAAGGTGGAAAGATTTCATGTAATCCATGGACACCAGTGAAGATCACAAATCATTGAAGAAAAAAGGTTCAGAGCACTGTCTAGTGGGTCTAGATGACCCAACTCCCAATGTTGAGGTGCTTAGGATAGAACAAGGGTTAAACAAGTTGGTAGAATTGGAATTGTAAACAGGAAGGGTTTTAACTGGTCTAATCCTGATTTTAGTAAATTAATCCACTCCTTGTTTTTAATTTGTCTCTGAATAGACCAGACTTGAATTTACTGAAGAAGTCTATTCCAGACAATCAAAAGTAGCTACAGCAGAGCCAGCTTGAAAACATCTGAGCAGAAGCTCTTAAAAACAGATTTGGTGACTGTTTTTCACACTGACTACCCAATAATGTAGGTGTATCCCTTGTTCTATCCTAGGCACTTTAACGTTGGGAGTTGGGTCATCTAGACCCACTAGACAGTGCTCTGAACCTTTTTTCTTCAATGATTTGTGATCTTCACTGGTGTCCATGGATTACAAGAAATCTTTCCACCTTTATCCACCTTTGTCATGGTAGGAAGAACACGTCAATGGAAGGGGGGGGGGTCATTTGGAACCCACAGGATAGCACAAGGGATACAGAAAGACTACTCAAATGTATGTGTAGCCTTTATCAAATCCATCCATCCATTTTCCATACCTGATAAGACGTTTGGGTCCAACCGGTTTTTGGTTGTAAGAGAACAATAAGTCCTTCATGAATTTAGCACGACAATTGTTTGACACTTTCAATGTAAACATGCCGCAGTAGCAATGCAACTTTTAATGACCTAAAATGAAGGAGATCAGGCGTGGTGGCAGAAACAGTGGACTTAGTTTCTGCAGAACGGCAGTAGTTCATTGGAGATCTGCCTCGGAGTTGTGGGCGTGACCGTTGCCGCGGAGCAACCCTGCCCCCCCATAAAAACAAGAATCCGAACGGAAGACACAAAAAAAACACTGAAATGCAAAACTAAGGGGCACCATCGTAACACAATGTCATGAGTCGCTTCCAAGACCATTTTGGAGACTTAGCCTTTTGCAACATCAAATTCACAGGGAAGCCTATGGATAAAAAAACCCTCAAACATCTGTGTTGATTTACCATAACCCTAAAAGCCGTCCTCCAGGGATTGGTAAGGAAAACCAGCCTGTGACCTCACGGAAACTGAGAATTACAAGTCTGTTCTCTGACTGCCACGTTCAATTAAGATGATCTTGAAGCAAAAGTAAAGAGGTTCAACCGTATTTCATCACAAGCTGCATCTTCAGATCAAGTCGTTACAGGTCCAAGAACAGCATCGATAACAGACGGGCCTTCTAGACTTTGGACGATTCAAAAAACTTTTTCACTTCCACTCTCATGTTTCTGCACTCTTCCATCCTTGACTCTCCATAAGTTTGAATTCTTCTACGCCTCAGAGAAACAACCTCCACCTGAGCTTTATGAAGGGAAGGAAGTGCCTTTACTGTCCTCTTCCCAGAGCCCACACGCACAAATGTCATGGGGGAAAAAAACATACGTTTGGCTTAGCCAAGGGCATGATCTGACCGTTTCTGTGAGCAGAGGAAGCTCACCAAAGGCTAACAAGGGAGGATCAAAGAGCGCATTACCATGCCGCCCCTCTTACCCTCGCTCTGCCTCTCTTCCTCTCTCCGCCGTTCACAATCAATAAGAGGCCTGCCGGCCCGCCTGTCCTTGTGCTTGTTAGCTGGTGACAATAAGACGTGCCCTGAGCCAAAGGAAATGAATTATTTACCCTGTTCCCTCTTGTACTCTTGAAGAGAGAAAAATCCTTTTCTTGTTTTACCAATGAACTTGCAGCTCTTGAATTACACTGACACTTTGTCCTGCAGCTTCAGATGTTAAACCCTCTGAATAATTCTCTTCTCAACTGTTGAGGAAGATGGACGGCTCAGGTTTTAAGGCTGATTTACGTCTTTGTTGTGTTGACACCAAAAATAGAACAATAAATTGTTCATAATTGTGTTTCCTTTGCCTCCGTCATGTCTGTGTCCGACGTCCAGACCTCACAACGCTGTACGCAGGAGTTCTACTTCCAGTCCATTGACGTGTCGAGTTCGTGGCAAAAAGCCAGAGAAAAAGGAAACAGGTCCGGGTTCAAAATACAAACGTTGGTTGTACTTTTAAAATGAAAAACATTAAAAAAAATGTTTTACATTAAAGGTGATGTGATGGAATGTGCCCATTCGAAAACGCAGATAACCCCAGTGTCGATTTTTATCATGGAAAAAGTGTTTATGACACAAAACATGCATTTTACAAGGACTCTGCGAGGAAGGAGAGCCCATGGGGCCTGATTGGCCAACTTTTGGCAGGGTAAAAACTTCTTTGGAGGCTGGGGGAGGGGGGCGGTCCAGAGATGCAACGGACACAATGTAGACTAACTTACGGTCATGAGATGGACTCCTCACGCAACCCAAGGGAGACGCACTGCAGACGTATCAGTAGAAATCCAGCGTTGCAGTACACCACATCAAAGGTGTAAGGCGGTCAACCTTGAATCGGAAGATTGCAGGTTCAATTCCCGCTTTGCCCGCCCATGTGTCGAAGACACTGAACCCCACCTTGCCTCTGGTGGGAGGTTGGCGCCAGTGTTCGACAGCGGAGCTGCCATCAGTGTGTGAATGTGTGTGTGAACGGGTGAATGGGTCTGTGACTGTAAAGCGCTTTGGGCCTTGAAGAAAGTAGAAAAGTAGACGCCATTTACGCATGTAGATGCTCTGCATTGATTTTGTGCAGACAACGTGGAAGTCCAACACGTATGCACTCAATCAAACTCTTTAGAGTTTCTGTGTGGAGTTCCCGGCGAGCACAAAAGACATCAGAGGGCTCTGAAAAGCAACAAAGACCATGAAGCAGAAAGTAGCTGTGGGTGTGTGGTAATGTGTGAGACTGCTCCTGACAAGCATGCATCTGTTAATTAATCTGATTATAAAGAGACAATTACATCCACAATAAGTCTTCATCCCCCTATGACTCCCGGCGGAGCAGAAAAAGCCTCAAAAGCTAACGCCGCCCTCACCGCTGACAGGAGCTGACGATGGCTGACACCAACGTGTTCACTTGAAGCTACTTCCTGCAATGCAAACGATGCCCTTGGTGAAGAGCTTCCGTTATTATTTCACTTCTTCCCTCCACACATCCACACACCCTCTTCTTCATCTCTCTATTGCAGTTTTTCCCCTCTCATCACAATTCTCCAACACACCCTTCCCTCCGCCTCGTCTTCCTCTCCTTTCTTTTTCTCATCCGTCCACCCCTCCTTATTTTCTGTCTCCGCTTATCTTTTCTCCTGACCCGGCCTCTGTTCTTAGGGGCTGTAATGACCGGCTTTGAAACAAGGGGGGGAGTAATGGTCACCTTGATAATGATGATGGTTGTGATGGCGAAGTGGCGTTTGTGGTTGGGGGGTGGGGGTGTCAGCGTTGACTCACCTTGCTTGTCCCGACATCAGAGTGGAAGCCAGTTAAAGGCAGAGGTTGTCGGTTTCTCGTATTTTCTTTCGTCTCGTCACGTTAGATCAACACTCTGAGGCTGGCGGTCGACACAATGTGCTCCAGGCTACACTGGGGCCTGTGTGGGCTCTGGACAAGCCGTCTCTATGCACTTCCACCGGTGGGGGACATGAAAGCGCTTTCATTAGCCGCACCAAAAGACTCATATATTTCTCGCGGGGCATAAAAGGCCATTGTAAAAACGCCCTCTGTTCCCTTTCAAACATAAAACGTGTCAGACAGCACAAAGGGATTCCAGTCGTCACAGGGAGTGAGGATCATTACCAAACAGGAGGAAAGAAAAGTGGCCCTGTGTAAAGTAAGCGCAGCACTAAGACGAAATCATGATTGGGAGAATATTGTGAGCTCAATAGAGTTGAGAGTAAAGAATGATGCATGATGAAGAGCAGCGAGAAGGACGAGGGGTAGAGAAACACACTCTAACCCCGCAGAAGGATATTTTCCTGGTAGTCCTTTAAGCTTCCAGCAGCCTGGGGTCCTTTTTCTCTATTTGACTTCCTGTATGTGCAAACCTTGAGTTTGGGGAACCTCTGGTCTGAAAGCTCCTTTCCAGAGGCTGTAGATAGATAATGACTGCCCTGCCATTCTATTATGAACCACACAGGCCTTGCACACCGTTGTCCCTACAGAGACTCAACAATAGAGCAGGCTTTCTCCCAGGTTCCCTCTCGCCGCACCCATCTGCAGGGACACTGACCCCATGCATGGCTGGCAAAGGAACTCAATTACTGGTAGGGTGCCATGGTCAAAGCTTTCTCAGTTTCACAATGCCCAAACTGGCATTGTTCAGGGAGAAAACTGCGGCACTTGTGGGGAGGTTGTCCCTTGAAAAGGATAACTGGAATTTGGATGGGGTGAGCTTTGCCAAAGAAAAATGATGACTGGGATATCAGAGTTGAGACCCTGACAAAAGAGGCTGATTGAGAGTGACCTTTGCCATCTGCTGTACAACAGACAATACCGAATCTCTTACACAAGCTCTCATTATGTGATGAAACGCAGACAGCAATGACCCCCCCTGACCTGCAACACTGCCCCTCCTCCTTAAATTCTTTTCAATCTTTAAACAGACCCAATAGCTCTGCAGGCATGATCAAAACAGAGATTTCTGTTGATAAAAACCGTGGAATGAAAAGTTTTACAACAAATTTATCAGAAATCTACAATTCCCTTTGAAACATGAAATGCTTTTTAAAATCATTTTCTATGCTAAATCCATTTTCTCACAATTGCTTTATTATTGAAATATTCAAATGTTGCCTTTGTACGTCAATTCAAGGATGAGTGTGATTTCTTTTTTACAAGAGGATATTAGATAAAGTGTAACCTGGGGGGTAAATTCTGACCCTCATACAGACTGTAAAGTAGAAGTCTCAGAAATCTGTTGACTTTTAAGCAAAATATAATGCCATGCATTTAAGATTGTACGTTTAAAGGTTACCATCTGAGGTCTAAGTTTCTTCTGTTTCTCAACAATCCTTTGAAACAGTTGCCCTCAAACGATTGTTCTCACTATTGTGTAGTTGTAAGGATACAATTACTACTTATTAGGTCTGAAGATGGTCAGGATGGTGTTTTTGACCATGAAAGATAAGTTATCTCTTCATCTCAAACTGGAATAAAACCACAAAGCAGTGGACTCAGTCCATTAATATTCTGACAAAAATATGGCTCAAAAGACTCTGTTTTAAGACGGTAAATGGCGTGTACTTATATAGCGCTTTTCTACCTTCTTTGAAGGCCCAAAGCGCTTTACAGTCACAGTCCCATTCACCCAGTCACACACACACATTCACACACTGGTGTGATGTTACAACGTGGAGGAAAAAAGCTGCTTTTAAACCCTTTAACACTAGAGCTTTACGTCAGAGATGACGCTCTTTGAATTACCATAACTCTTCAACAGTTTATGTAGTTAATGCGATTCTGGCCTTCTGACCATCACCGGGACATTCGTACACATTCACAGACCAGTGGAGCCGCACTGGAGGCAGGGAGGGTGAAGTGTCTTGCCCAAGGACACAATGACAGTTGACTTTGGGGAGCGGGGATCGAGCCGCCGACCCATTGATCATTGACTGACCTGCTCAACCATCTGAGCCAGTTCCACCCAAAAACTGCTCACGCTAGACCATTGACTTTTTTAATAGAGAACAGGACTGAGCGAGTATGACATCACCCACAGAAAATGCCTTACTTCTGGCTCTAGCAAAATGAAGCCAAGTCAGTAGTTTTTTGCAATATGGATGCTGCCAAGTTGGAGCCGGACAACAGTGAGTCTGTGTGAGTCAACGTTTCTATGGCAACTACTGTCCCCAATCAGGAGTAGGCTTGTTCGAAGTCCACACCACTGCAAGCAGGCTTGGGAGTGTCTGTCCATCAAACAGGGAGGTGGGAGCCAGCGGGCACCACATGCTTTCATTGAGACATCTGATTAGACAGTTTATAACTTGAATAATTAGAAATGAACATGTTAAAAAAAGGTAGCAGAGCAAGAACGGTTATTCTGACCAATAGAATGACTGATTGTTTTTCTATAGAAGTTTCTTCTTGGAACCAGAAGGTACTTCCTGTTTGGAAAGCGTGGGGGGAGGGGTCACTTAGGCCAGTTCTCATATACAGTCCATGTGTTAGACAAAGAGACAAGAGGAGTACAGTAAAGTGTTTTTCCACACGTTTGAACCAACTTAAAGGATAAACCTGTACATATGTATCATTTCAGACTGCTGTCTGCTGCGCCTCTGTCTCCAAGCGTCTTCTCTGGGTTGACCTATTTAGAAATTACTTCACCGATAACCCAACAAAAACAGCACTTTGAGATGGAGAAGGAAGGCGGCTGGGGGGGGTTTGGGGGGTGTAATGAAGTAAGTTCCTCTGTTTGTACCGAAGCGGATCAACTTGTCTATGCAGCTTAAAGGACTCATTACATTATTAAGCCACACTGCAGCGATTTGTTTTCAAGTACAACAAGGCTTGCTGTGCTGGACATTAACTGCCGTGCTGAGCCCTGAGAGCCTGTGGGTGTGTGCGGCTGAGCCTGAGCGTGTTCTAGAGAGGAGAACGCTCGGGACGGACAATCCCAACAGATGTGTCCAAGATGAGAAGCTACTGCTGACCAGCGCAGGAACGGACTGGAGCATTAGCGCGGCAGCAGAGATTACACGGTACTTACAAGATGCTGGACTCCCGAGAGCGGGAGGGCAGAGAGAGGGGGCAAAAGGGGGATAAGTGGGAGGAGGTGGAACACGGGAGGAAGCTTGTACAAGCTGTTTGATCGCCGGGGCTCTGAGCGCCAATGAGAGGTCAGAAAGTGTGGACAGCTGTTTTTATGTCCCGCTGGCCTCAACCGTTAGCTGTCAAAATCCAAAGTCTCTTTTGGAAGGCTTTCTGGCTGTTCAAGGCTAAACACCTTTACTTGAACCACAGCCAGGAACTTTGTCTGATAAGTGCAGCTTTGTGGGATTTGATTCAAAAATGAACCCATAATACAAATTCTGTGTAATCACAGATGCTACAAGCTCTTTTTCTAATGAAAATGTTTTTTTATATTAAAGTTCAGCTGCACAGTGGCGCAGTGGTTAGCGCTTTTCCCTCACAGCAAGAAGGCCCCCAGGTTCAAGTCCCGGCTGGGGAACCTTTCTGTGTGGAGTTAGCATGTTCTCCCGTGCATGCCTGGGTTTTCTCCGTCTTCCTCCCACCGTCGAAAAACATGCTTCATAGGTTCTTTGGTTACTCCTGTCCATAGGTGTGAGTGTGATTGTGGACACTCTACCCTGTGACGGACGGGCGACCCGTCCCCTGCCAGGATAGGCTCCAGCAGCCCTGTGACCCCGAAAGGGACAAACGGAAGAAGATAAAGTGATTGAAGTTCAGTTTTGATGTACTGTTTTAAACGCAAAATTCAGTGCAGTTTTGCTGTTTTGTCTTTAAATTTATTTCTAATGAAACAGTTCATGTAATATCAGAGATGCTGAGAAGTTTTCATGAACAAGCACTCATCTTGGTTCACAAGGTCATCTCAAGTCAAATGCTAAACCCCAGCTTAATAAATGTTACAACAATTAGATCAGAAATGCATGACAGACCCACTCCCATCATCTTTTGATCTATTGTAAAAAGCATTGCCAGTGGTCTTTTAGTTATCCCTGTGTCGTTTTCTAGGACACAGTTTCTGCAGAGCGGCAGTAATCCATGAGGAATCCACCTCTGAGTTGTGGAAAATGTACATAAACGAGTGCATCTACAAGTGGATGCATCAGAATGGAGCCCGCCGGTTGTAACTTTCTACGTCACAAGTATCATATTTCAAAAAACGGTGTCTATCTTTAGGTCTACATTGGGTGAAGAGCACTAGTATCCCAAAGGAATAACAGAGTGATTTCTGATTTCTAAGCAGTCACTGAAAATGGTTGAAAATTCTTTTAAAAACCTAAAAAGCACTGCACCCATATCTAGAGTTTATTGTGTTTTTATGTGTGCAGACTCAGAAAAAGGTTTTTTGTTGTTGTTTATTCAAACTATTTTTTAGACTGCTTTAAACTATATCTGCTGTTTTTACTGCATCTTCATATAAATCAATTTGAACTCAGAATTCAAATTCGAACTCAAACTCAAATTGTGTTTTTGGTATTTTTAACATGTTTGTCTCATGTTCCTAATGATGGAGGACATAAATAAGAAAAAAACTAAACCAAAATGGCATTTCTGAGTTTTTCGTTATCCAAATCGTCAATCAGGAGCAGACAAAACATTCTTTGAAAAACATTTATATTGCTCACCATTTTTGTTACACGGCTAATGTTGTCTCAGGTGCCCGTTGTGCCGGTAACCCCTGAACCCGGTGGTGGAAGTAAGGGATGCTGTCAAGCTGAAGAAAGAGTCCCAGCAGGCCTGGTCCCACCGGCGTATGTTTGAAAATTACTCAAAAGAATATCTTTCTTGCTCACTAGATCGCCAAAAAAATGTATTTAAATGTATTTTTTTAATAAAATATCAACGTCTTTATCTTCAGAAGACAGCGGACTCGTCTCCGAGTTCCTGTTCAAACTCCTAACTACTATAAAACGAAATAGTGCAGCACTATGTAGTTCCCTGAAAACCAATTCAGACTCCACGCTCACTACTTTTTTTTTAAACAGTGGGTATGACGTCAGTGATTTCACAAAGTTAAAATCGAATTACTATGAGCCTTTTGCTACGATTATTTATGATCCACTGTCTTCTGAAGATAAAAAAAGTCGCTGGTTTATTAAAAAAAATACATTTAAAAACATTTTTGTGGCAAAAAGATTCTGACGCAATGCATTGTGGTCTATATTTGCTGGTCTAGTGAGCATAAATGCACACTGGTTTTTTGCAGAGACTTCTGGGAAATTTCTTGGGCTCTGGATTTTGGGATTATAGATACTATAGAGTGAGAAGGGAAGGAATTTGGACACAACCATAAATAATCGTTGTTAAACGCTCATATCAATTATATTTTTACTTTTTAAAAAAAAATAGTAATAAGCATGGTGTCCAAATTGCTTTTAAATTCAGGGCACTACATAGTCCCACTATATAGAGTTTTAGTAGCTAGGGGTTGGGGCGGGAATTCGGACCTAGTTATTAGTTAGTTTTCTTTGAGTGACAGCTAGTTGTGGAGGATGTGACTCATGTCCTAGCTCTGCCTGCTCACATTTCACCACCATGGTGTCCAGCAGAGGCCTGTTAGCACTGCAGTGAAGCAGCTGCCAGACAGATACTGTGGAGCCGCTCAGAAGCTTAAAAGGGACTTTCTCAGCAGATAAAAATAAAACTTATTTCATGGGGCTTCCCTTTTTTAACCAGCACGCTTTCCTCTTTCAGACTTACTGGAAACAACACTTTAAATCTCTGTTTGTGATGTGGGGCTCCCTCACTGCACTGCATTATTTTAGAATCTCCTCATTTATTGTGGTGTGTTTGCCCGGATGGTTTGTCAATAGGAATTGTGGGCGGCACGGTGGAAACCCCCCCGTGGAGCACGAGTCCTGCAGCAGCTTTGACCAGGACGAATTTGATTCCCACCCTCTAAAAAGTGACCCTCACCCCTTATGATCACGTTGAACTTTAGTCTGATCATGCGCTTCTCTGCATTACCTCAACACATAAAGACTTTTATGGCCTGTCATTTAGCCGTTTTCCTGTTCTGGGTAGTACTGACTCTAGCAGGAGTTGGTCTATGTGCTTCCTTCAAGCTGCCCCTGCTGTGCACTTTGATTGATCAGTGTGTGACTGTGAGCGCCGCCTCTGTGTAGCCGCTCCAAATGTTTCTGAATACAGCGTTCAAAGTGCAGGGAAGCGCAGCAGATGCAGATAACTTATCTGTGCTTTTATTCGGCCAGGGAGGGAGTACTTCTGTCGCTTGGCCTGAAGCGCACGAGTGCAGGTGTGTGCAGATTCTATCAGAGGCTTATCAGGGATTCTCAGGATCCAGAAACACCTGTTGAAGCTGAATTCCAGGGAGAAAAAGGTGGCAAAAGTTTTCCTCTAAAGTCCATTTCTTTGCCTTAAAGAGAGACACGCAGGAGTTTTGAAGACCTTTGTTTCCTGAATCCATCTCAACCATTGACTGTGTATGAGAACTGGACAGAGGGACCCCTCCCCCACCACGTGCCAAACAGGAAGTACCTACTGGCTCCAAGATGAAAATCTCATAGACTCCTATGGAGAGGTAGCCAGCTGTTACTCGGCATATTCTATTGGTCATATGACCATTCTTGTTCTGTCATGTTTTTAACACGCTCTATAATCCTGAAGCTTCATGTGTCAGTGATGTCCCGGTTCAGCAGCAGCGCTTTTTGGGTATCCCAGTGCAATTTGGCCATCGCCACACGTAGAGTTCAAACTCAGAAGCTGTGTTGGGTCAACCAATCAGGGACTCAGCCTTGCCCTGTGACGTGTTGATGATGTCATCAGCAGGCGAAGTCCAAAACCATCCTTCTACTCCTGAACTTTATGGTATATACTTAATAATTTAAAGGTCCTCTAATTTTATTCTAATTTTTTCTTCCCTCCTCGGCCTAATGCGGGACAGCAAGTCGTCAAAGTGGGTCACAGATGGAGGTACCGCTGGAAGCGCCGTCATTCAGACGCAGCTCCTGCAGCAGACGGTGAAGCTCAGGCTACCGGGAGAATCTCTGAATGAGGTCAAGAACCCAGACAAGGAGACGTGTTCACAAGTGTCTTTGTGAGCTCCTCAAAATAAATAAACCTGAGCTTTCACCATCATCTGTGGCTTCTGTGCATTGTGAATGGAATATACAGACAGAGCTTCCATCTGAAAATGCATGTCGACTTTATCAACACGTTTTCGGAAAACCGTCCAGCAGCAAATTTGATGCACGTCAAAAGAGAGGTGTCCGACACAAATTTGTGGTGCGCATTGCATTTGGTATGAACGCGGCATAATTTTTTTTAATGACACATTTTAAGTAGTGAAAGTCACTATAAACTTGCCAATCAGACGCCTTGACAAAAGTAGGCGGTCCCATGTTGAACGTTCGACTCGTGTAACCCTTGGTCTATCCTAGGCACTTTAACATTGGGAGTGGGGTCATCTAGACCCACTAGACAGAGCTCTGAACCTTTTTTCTTCAATGATCTGTGATCTTCACTGGTGTCCATGGATTACATGAAATCTTTCCACCTTTATCCACCTTTGTCATGGTAGGGAGAACACCTCAATGGAAGGGGGGGGGGGGGGTTATAGGATAGAACAAGGGTCATTGGTTGATTCTCCCGAACCCACTTTCAAGGGATAGGGCCGTGGGCTTCCAACAAGCTAATTCCTGATTGGTGAGAGTGGTTGCCATAGAAATGATGACCCATCTGTCATCTGATTCCGTGTCGACATTCCAGTTGGCTTGTTCTGTGCTCCTGAACCTGACCGTGTACCTCGTCTCTTCTTCTACACCTGCCTGTGGATCCTGTCTCCGGCTCATCTCGCGTCCCCAGCCGTCCCCCAACTCCATCTGGATGAAGCTCGTCTGCTGGACTATTTTAACATGTAGTTGTAGATTTAGATAAGTTAATTCTTCTCTTAGAGTTCTGGTAATCACCTGTCCGTCCTGGGGGAGGATCCCTCCTTCATGTGGACACCCCTGAGGTTTCTTCTTTTTTTCTGGAATCTGTTTTTTTAGGAGTTTTTCCTTACCGCGAAGGAGGGTCAAAGGGCAGCAATGTCCAGTTTAGTTTAGTCTGTTTAGTATTTTCCTATTGAATTCTAGGTTTCATGGTCCTGATGAGTTCATGCTTACCTTACAATTACAGGTACGAAGCCCGTTGAGACGACTGTTGTTGTGATTTTGGGCTATAAATAAAACTGAATTGAATTGAATCCGTTTTGCAAAGAAATGGCCGGTAAATTGACTTAATTTCATTAAAATCGCAGTAAGTCAGTCTCTATGGTGATGTCACACTCACTCAGTCCAGTTCTCATTTACAGTCAATGGTGTCCACAGAATAACTAGTCTGGTTGCATTGAATAAACAGATTTAAAACGCGTTGAAAGCGCATGTGCTCCAATGGAGATTCGCTGCAGTAATTACTGAATGCTCCCGGTTGCATCTGCGTCGTGCTAACTGGTTTGGAGCCAACGTGCACAGAAAACGTGCACAGAAAACAACCGTCTCTCTCTCCTGGCACTGCAGCCGCTCACTTTTTTTTTATCTCCCTCTGGACCCATCTGTCTCTCCTCGCTTTCATTTCTTCGTACTCTGCATCTTCATCCTCACATTTCCTCCTGAGCGCTCTCTTTCACCCCTCCCACTCTGTTCACCCCCCCACGTTCTCTCGCCCCTCTCTGCCCCCGAGGCCATGTGGTCCAAAGAGAGGTAGCAGGGTGACAGCAGCCGGACCCTTTGGTGTCACAAGTTCCTTGTCTCACTTACGAAGCGACGGCGTGCATGTGCACGGCGTGTGTGCGCGGGGAGGAGAGGCGCTGTTCTCGAGGGCACAGCGAGGTGTGAGAGGATGATGCACTTGATACACTGTGAGGAGAGGAGGAGGAAGAAGTGAGGGAACGGAGAGGAGGGAGAGACTTCCAGAGGGAGGGAGGGACGGTGGAGGAGGACGGAGCTGCTCGCTCGGAGCACGCCGCCTACTGGACCTCTGGGAAGTCCACCAGCGGCCCAGGACTCGGACTGAAATTACAGCCCTGGTGCTATTTCCTAATAAGTGATGGAACAAATTCTATTGAAATTAAATTGATCGAGTCTTGAAGTCATGAAATTCAATTGATCAACGCTTGGTCAATGCGGAGTTTCTCTGAGTTTATATGCGCAGCAAATTTCTGAAGCAGACGGATGTTTAGGGGAAAAATGTCTCATTTGTTTGTGTTTAGAGACACTCGTCTCAGTAATATGCTGGAGTATTGAACAAACTCTAAGCTTTTTCCTGTTCAGTTCATGGTTGTTCATTTAAGAGTTTAAATAAAGTAAAAAAAAATCCTGAGAAAACAACCAAGCCTTTCTTTTCTTCGTCTCCATTTAAAGAGAAGGAGCTCTGCAGGTTTGATCGGAGTCTTCAGCTCCAAGCCTGCGTCAAAATGTGGCCGAGCATGAAGTCCTGATGGTTGCTGTGGGAGATGTGGAGATGGCTTCATGAGCTGCTCGCTCTCGTCTGCTAACAGGAGGAAGCTGAATAAAGGTATCGGATATGTTTAACTCCAGTCATTATGTTCATACATTTCAACCTCATCCAGGAATGTTGCATGTTTTCTCCTTTGCTAACATTTCAATCCTGACTTTTATTAAAGTTTTCCAAACATTTTTCCAATCTTGTTCTTGATTTACGGCCTAATCATTGATGTAAAAACGTGTGTGTGTGTTGGTTCATGAAGCAGATGACTACAGAGAAACGCTGAAGAAATAAAAATAAGGAAACTAAAACAGAAAAATAAAGTCTAACCTAACAGCCACCGTAACAAAGAGATGAATCCGTTTGAATCTGTGACTACTGGGCAACAAGCAAGACAAAACATTCTGAAACAAACCTGAACAATGTGACTGTAAAGCACTTTGGGCCTTTGAAGAAGGTAAAAAAACACGTATGTGCCATTTACCGTAATATGCTAACAGTGTTTCAGTAAGAAGACAAGCAGTAAAGTTCTCTTTTCTTTTTGTAATTCCGTGTTAAAACTGGAGTTCACACCACACTACTGCTGTGTTCCCTCTTTAATCCTGGACTCGTTTTCTAAACTTTGAGAGTTTAAGCCAGAAAAAGTGTGAGAATGTTCATGAGTGTCTGTCTGAGAATTCCTGCAACAAGTAGCGATTACGATTTTGCAGATTTTGTCTATCGCAGGTTATTTTTAGAACACAACTTCCATGATAAACTGCATTTTTGCAAAAAAAGAAAAAAAAATCCTTGAACAAATTCGGATTTTCAAGAAAGTCCTGGCATTAAAAACACTAAAACTAAGAAAAAAACAAAAGAATAGAAATAAAAACTGACACTAACACTAATTCATTTTTCTGTATCCACCATGTTTATTGTTTGAAATATACATGAAACTAGCATCTCAGTGATAATAAAGGCAATGATTTTCAATAAATTACAGTATTGATGCAAAAGTCTTGGACAGACGTCCAAATGAAAATGAAACATTATTATTTTCCTAGAAATAATGCAAACTGCTTCAACTTTAAGGAATCCAAAAAAGCCGACTGGACGGCCGTCAACAGAACACGATGATCCAAACCAGGAACAGGAAGAGCTGTTGAAAAGTGTCGCCGTCCATCAAACATTCGCCTCTTTGTTTTTCAACGCATTCAACTCTTTTGTCTCTCCATGAGCGGCAAATATAGGTTCTTAGGAGGGAAAAAGGACTTTTTCTCCAATCTGATGAGACGATATCTTGCATTTCCTGATTGGTAAGCTTGTATCTGTAAACACTTGATGTAAGAACATTGCATTGAACACGCACTCATGTCCTTCTTTTTTTAAGTTTGAGGTTATTTTAGTCTTTGAAAGCACAAATTCCTTTCGACTTCTTTTCTGGGTTGTCTATTTTTGGGGCGTGAAATTTTCAGACTTCTTTTCCAAATATTTAGGTCTTCTTAGCATATTGGTCTACTGTTGTTGGCATCTTTGATGTGTACAGTTACCATAGTAACCGGCACAGCTCTCATCTTATGGAAGATTTAGCTCTGAGCGATTTTGAAAACAAGATAATCCAAATAAGTGGATTATTGTCTCTCGCATTCTTTTTCTGGGCTGTTTGCGTCTTGCGAATATTCCAGCACTGCTGTCACTGTGCAGTAATTTTTCACTCTAGAACACCCACTTTGACGAAAATGGTCTTTTTCACATGATGATGGACAGATTTAAAGAAAAGTAAGCTGGAAATTGCATTTCTGAGTATTTCTTCATTCAAATCTTTGTGAATCAGGCGCAAACAAAAACAAATGCTGTTTGAAAAATGTTGTTGTGACACAGAAGATACGCTTAAAAATACAGAATTTGACTTGCCCGTCCCAAGTCCGGGTCAACGTAGAGGATTGGGTCAGGAAGGGCTTTTACTGTAAAGCTGGAGCTAAAGCACGTGGGAATCATATTAGAACCCATGTTATAGAAATATTTTAGAAAACAAAATGTTATTTTTCACCAAAAACCAAAACAGGGTCAATAAATGAAGGAGTCATGATTGTGTTTTTCGCCTGAACAGAGGATGTCTGTGATCCGTGTTCACACACAGCCTGTGACATCTGCTGCTCTCTGATACAACAGACTGACTCTCTGCAGCGAATCCTGTTTGCATTTCCACACCGACTTTGAACGGACCCCCTCGCCGTTCCCCCCCTCGCCGTTCCCCCCCTCGCCAGGCAGAAGTACCAGCGTTTGCCCGGAAAACACTCACCTTCAATGTTGTTTTTTTCAGAGCATTATTTTCTAAAATGGGATCATTTTCTGCCGTCCCCAAACCTGGAACGAACACACATTAGGATTCGTCTCTTTGGGGTGAAGTTGGACTCAAAAGCCCCCCCCTCAGAGCCAATCCCTCCTCTGGAGGCCTGGTAAGAGGCAGAGGTGTTCTGCTGCCGCTCTGCAGCTTGGAGCTGACAGACAGAGCAGCATGGATCTGACTTTTGGACTGCAGCCCCTTTGTGTGTGGCACAGACGCCGAGCAGACATTGCACAGCCGTTGCGTGGACGTGGAGGCCTCGGGTCGCTGCTACACTGTTATTAAAAACAGTGTGATAGCATGTTGGCTGTTCCTGCCTGCTTCTTTTCTCTTTTTTTATCTTCTTGAGCACCAGCTTCAACTCTTCTTTTCCTCATTTTTAAGCAGTAAGAGATGATTTGGTTTCTGTTTCTTTTGCGTTAACAGCTAATTAATCGGGATATGTTTTGAAATGATCATTGTAAAATCCTTTTAGACCGGTGTGTCTCCTCTTTTTCCATCATGTTTCATTCCTAAGGCCAACACACATCTCTAGTTCAGCGTCTATCTTTATACACAATCTGACTTGGTTAGCATAGTTTGTGTTGGTGACGTGTTTCGTGCACACACTGCGTGAGCAGCATTGGCGCGGCCGGTGGAGAGCCAGTATTCACTCCTAACCAGAGTACCAGAGTGTGGCGTAAGGGCACAGTACTATAGTATCCTGGGTGCGTCATACTTCATGATACACTTACTACGTGCACAGCAATGGAACGTTCCATTTTCATGACGTCCCTTTAGGTGGCGCTACCTGCTCAGATGCGGCCGCTCCTCTCTACGACCTTCCACAGGCCCGGACTAGCAGCACGGGTCAACTGCCATACAGGTGCATGTGACTAAGGCGCGATTAGAAAGATGAACGAACCTTTAGGCTTTAAATACTTTTTTAAAATAATATCTGGATTATAGCATTAGAATGAATCCTAGTTCTCCAGTGGTTATGGAGCAATGACTCCTCTTGTGTAAAGCAGTGGTTATCTTGGCCATCATCTTTGATAGAGGGAGATTTTCCTGGGTGATCGGCGTCCATTGCGAGATCTTTCAAGCAGGTCACCTCTCCACCAGGAGGTGCTTTCAGTGTGACTGCAAACGCCGCCTTCAGTCCACGCCGCAGTCAGTGGGACTGGGGTTGGAAGTGATGGAGAAACTGTTGCTTCAGAAAGAAAATTAAAAAAAAACTGGACTGGAGCAGATTGTTGTTGCCATGGTGCTAAAATATGTCCTAGATCGTCCACATCACAACTAATTTGAAAATCTGGCAGATGTGTAGGTTTCTTGTCTGAATACCATCCTTTTCACTTGATAACCATTCAGCAGCAGCGTTCAATGGAGCTGGGGCATCAATGTGAAGCTACGTTCACACCGCCAACAGCCACTTCCAACGAAAACGCAACCTGTAATGTAAACGCAACTTTCTGCACATTTTGGGATTCTGCATTCAAAACACCAAACATACAAAACACTCGGCTACTGAACGTGCGTTGAAAGTTAAAATGAGTGTGTCAGAGGGGGGTCATTATCGATTAATTAATTACAGACAAATTGTTTTTTAAATTTCCCTTAAACCCATTTTTAATTCGTCTCTATTTTCATGTTGTCAAATGTTAAATACAAAGGTCCAACTGTTTCCCTGCTTGAAGGTTTTATCAGAATTCTATCAGAACGCTTACACGGTCTGTGTACCGCCGTGTAAGCGTCACACGCCGTGTTGTCGCTGTGACTTCGTCAATGTGCGACTTTGTAGTTTGTTACAGAACTAATGCAAAGCCAACACTCCACAGCTGTGATCTCTAAGAGCAAAAGCCCAACGAGGTGTTGGTTGTCTTAAATTGATGGGGTGGATGGAGGACTGACGGCATCGGACGCTAAACTGTGGAAGAAGGAATGTCAACATCAATTATGGTATTAGTATAACGTTTGTGGTAATACTTTATTTGGACTACTGAGAAAAGTGTTTCTACTGTTTTTAATGTTCATGTTTGAGCTGTCCCTGATTGGGAAAAATCCCCCTTGTTGGTGTAGAAATAAAGGTTGGAAGTCTGTTCTATCAGCAAAACCTCATAAAGCCGGTTTTTGATCTTTTGCTGCCACAATGTCGTGAATTTAAATGATCATATTTCAAAATGAGGCATTTTACAGCAATTATTAGGTTAAGAATAATTGTGATTAAAAATAGATGGTGGTGGTTTCAGGTCATAGTCTGCAAACGTCTCCAACACTTTTGTCAAAACTATAAGGACAAAGTTGCCTATTTGATGACACTTGAAGTAATATAAAATACAGCAACACTGCTATTTATACATATAATATGAAAACGAGTTCAATTATGTCAATGTTATATTTATTCATTTGGCAATTGAACAATTTGCTTTGATGCTATTCAGAGGGCGTTGATGTTTTGTTGCTATGAAAGTTCTCTTTTGCTGTCCTAAAAATTAATCATTGAAGGAACAATAAAAACAACTGATTTATAATTTTTTTTATGGTTATCAGAAAGAAAGTTCCAAAATCGTTCACATTTCCAAACTCTATAAGTTGTTACAGAAATAAATGCATTTGACAATGGACAGTCTTTTTTTCTTTTATGGAATAAAAAACGTATATAAATATAATATAATCAACCTGTCTTTAATGTGAAAACCAATATTATTAGTTCTTTGTCAAGTCTCTTATATGTACTATTATCATGTGGGAACTGGAAGCTGGAACGTTGCTGCGACAGCCATCAACCATCAGTGGAGGATACACATAATGGCCTATTTCAACGGGAGAAAAATAGGAAAAAAAAGCTTGTTTCTCCCTCATTTCCCCCTAATTTCCCTGTTCACTTTCTCACGAGAGCGCAGTAAAATGGGTTCTATTACAATGCCCATCAGAAAGCCCCTTTAAAAAGTGGATACAGATGCACACAGACAGAGACGTTCAGCGGCCAAAACATTCAAATTACAAAGACTTGACAGAAATGTGTGCATTCTGCTGGAAAGACTCATATACATAGGCAAATTGCATGCAAAAAATAAGTCAGTCATACGGATGGAGCCTTGTCTTTCAACCAAACAGAATGTCTCAGACACAAACACACACAGAGGCCAGAAAATGCAAAGGCTCCAGTGTTTTTCCAAAGTGGATCATTGTCTTTGGTCAATGCCATTCTGTAATGTACATGTGTAACCTGTAACCTGTGTTTACAGTCATGTTATGGTTAAAGGGACTTTACGGCTTCTATTCAGTTCTAAGCTATAAGGAATTGTATTAGGTTGTAACCAGACCTTCAAACCATTTGGGTGCAGAGGAGCAGGAGCTCATTTACATCCAATGCCTCTGTAGAGACCATGGACTGTATATGAGAACCGGACTGAGTGAATCCACCCCCCCTTGGGTCCAACAGGCCGGCTGGCTGTAAAATCCCATAGACTTCAATGGAAAAATAAACAGCTGTCACTCGGTCATTCTGTTTGTCAGACTGACCATTCTATACCTTTTGGTGACATGTTCTTAATAATCCTCGTTTTCTTTTTCATGATATTTTGTCTGTAGTGCAGTCATTCAAGGTATAAACTGACCAATCAGGGGCCTGCTGGCTCCCCACTTTGAACGTTTGAATCATTTGATTGACAGATAATGTGTAGCCATTGACTTCTGCCTTCAAGGGTTAGGGATGTGAGCTTCCTGATTGGTGAGGGCCATAGAGGCTTTGACTCGGTCCAACCAGGTCCAACCATTGCTTACTGACGATGTTTGGCTCCGACATGGCGACAAAAAACTGTCGACCAAATGACTTCATCTTGTTGGAGCTGGAAGTCATTTTGTGTAGGTGGTGTCACACTCCCTCAGTCCAATTCTTGTATACAGTCACTGGTATACAGGAGTAACACTCTTCAGGGCCGCCTCCTGCGGGTTCTTTTGCCAATAAGAAGCTACAATGACAGGTTAGCTGGAAAACATGGAGGACACCGTCCTCTGAGGCCTGGAGTTTGACACCTTGTCCAACTTTTCAGGCTTTGTCATAGTTGCAGTTGTACCCAAATGTGATGCAACCAAACTTTGACCTTTCCATATACGAGTAAACAGAAGAGAGAAACAAATAAGACATTTGTTAATAAAATTTAAAAATTTTAACTGGTCCTGTAATCTCATATATAAACAAAGTTAAAAAAAGGGAATGATGATATAATAGAACTACCACGAATGGGGAAATGACCGGGCTTCAGTTGCTTTCCCTTTTGATCATGTTTCAAACAGGAAGTCAAAGTGACCTCTGGGCTCGATTTAACCAGGAAAACATGAGGTCGAAAAAGGGTCACAGCATGGAGGTAAAACAGATGACACGAACAGTTTGGGAGAACTGATGACATGTCCAAGGGAATAAAATCTGTCCAATCCATCCAAACCCACATAATTGCCTCTGGCATCACAGGGCTGCTGGAGCCTATCCCAGGTACCGTTGGTGTAAGGCAGGGAACAAACCTGAATGGGTTACCAGTCTGTGGCAGGACCACACACTCACATTCACACCTATTAGGTCTATTAAGATCACCAGTTAGCCAATGAATCGTGTTTTTGGACAGTGGGAGGAAAAGGGAGTTCCTGGAGAAAACTCACACAAGGAGCAGATGCAGAACCCAGCCGGGATTCAAACCAGCGCCTTCTCACTGTGAGGCCAGAGTGCTAACCACTGCACCAAAATAAAGGAAAAAGCTCCACTTGTGCATACTTATTATTTGAAAGGTTCTTATAACTGCATGCGTCTTATTGGAGCGATGAGTACATAGGCATAAAAAAAATTGAATTCTTTGAATTTTTAGAAGATCTCTTTCTAAAGCTACTTTTCCATGAAAACCCTTTCTCTCATTAATCAAATCTCACTGCGCTTTGTGCTTTCTGAAGGTTTTGTTTGCCTGCATAGTGTGAAGGATTTCTGTCAAGATGACACCTTTCTCTGGATTTTCCCCTAAACCGAACCATTTCGGGAAGCCATGTCAAAATTCTACTCTCAAGTCCAAGTTTTACTTAACCTGGACTTGCAGTCTCTGCTGCGTCTTTTAAGTATCTTTTGTCGTTAGGCTTAGAGCATTACCTTTTACCAAAAAGTGAAGCCACAAACATTTTATGACTGTTGATAGTTGGTTTCTGTCAAGGGGTTCATGGATTTTTTTTATATTTATTCATTTGGCAAAGAAAATAAAAAGTCAGCAACTTTTCTCTTGGCTGCACAGTGGTGTAGTGGTTGGCACTTTTGTCTCAGTGATGAGTTCCTGGTCCAAATCCTGGCTGGGTCCTTTCTGTGTGGAGTTTTCATCTTCTCCTTGTGTTCTCCATGTGTGGGTGACCCCCTACAGTCCAAAAACATGCTTCACTGGTTGACTGGGATTTCTGGGTAAATTCTGTGTGGATGTGAGCGTCTGGTCCCCTAAGAGACTGAGAACCTGTTCAGGGTAAAGCCTGCAACCCTTTGACCCCGAAAGCAGGTACTGAAGATGGTTGGATGGTTTTTTTGGTAGTCTGAGGCTCTTTGGATCCGTTAGTCTGGGGCCCTCCGGACCTGTAGTTCATAAAAGGCCACTGAGAAACAGCAGTGGAACTCTGCACCACCGGAGTGGTTATGGACGGCCCACCAATGGTGGTTGGAACTTTTTCCTCAGAGATTCGGCAGTCGCTACAGCCTGACAGACTGATGGAAGGTTTGAGGTCAGCACAGCTGCTTTGACTGTTGAGCCATGTAGGTTTGATGGAGCCTGGGAAATCTGACCAAACATTAGACCTTCTAAACACAACCCATTCTCAGATTTAATTAGATAAATCACATTTCAGTATAATTTATTTTTTACATCACACTTTTATTACTGAACACCAAAAATCCAATCATTGTGATTTTTCAAGTCCCAGAATAAACAGGTTTCTGGTGTAAAACATACAGTTTTGGTTTTACCATTTTCACCGTTTTACCATCAGCAACTCCATCTGTGACTACAATTCTTAAAGCTAGGAAGTTTGAAAATGACATCTTTAGGTACGAATAGGTTCTCATGGACTTCAATGTATAATCTGTGATTTTCTAAAGATCGTCTTTCTGAAGTGA
Source organism: Oryzias sinensis (assembly GCA_037389245.1). Classification (NCBI taxonomy): domain Eukaryota; kingdom Metazoa; phylum Chordata; class Actinopteri; order Beloniformes; family Adrianichthyidae; genus Oryzias; species Oryzias sinensis. Next base: position 1,237,890 of record CM074507.1, read on the forward strand.
ATTTGTCTCACCAGAATATTCACAAGTGTTCATGGTGGGAGTTATCCTTGATAAGGTAAATCTGTGGTCATCCTTATATTTTTAGAGTTATACTGGATGTTCTAAGGCTGAAAAACGTCTCACTACACATTTTATGCACTTTTCTCAGAAAGATGTGAATATTTTCACACTTTTCTCTCTTCTTTAAACTCTCATAAAATTTTCATTAAAAAATAGTCCAGTTTTGCAGAATAAAAATAAAGATCTGATTGTGGTCAAAAACTTTTCTAGATGTGGGAAACTTACATACAGGAGACATGAAACGGAGGAGATTGACTGAAAATTGATTTACAGCCAATTAGGACACAGAACACAATGAGCGCTTAAAAAATTAAAGAAAGAAAAATCTGTGAAACAGCAATATGATGAAAGGTAAAGCACGTTATGGCAAAGGAACACTGTGTTGTTTCTTTGATATGAACAGAGGCGCTTTCAAACTGATGGGTCAGCGTCCAGAGCACAATGTTCAAGAGAACGCGCACACAAAAAAAAGACATTTTCATTTTTATTCCCTGGTTTTCTAGTAAAAGAATCTGCCGGTCTCCATGTGAAGTTCATTAAATGTGTGTTGGGTGTCCTTCTGTCATATCATTTTGCTGGGGGTGGTGTGGGGGCCACCAACAAACATATGCAGAGGATGGTAGCAGGTCTGAGAGGAAAAGCAGGTAGAGGGGCGGCAGAAGGGATAATTCCAGGCTGCAGAACAATCACAAAAAATATTTAAAATATTTATTTTACTTTGGTTTTCTAAAAATTCTATTTAACAAGTTTGTTAAATGGACAAAGAAGTGTGAGCACTTTTTTGTCATCTAAGCTATTTTTGAGACGGCAATATCTTGAAGAACACCCTCTCTCTCTCTCTCTTTCTCTCTCTCTCTCTCTCTCTCTCTATATATATATATATTCAAATCAAACTTTATTTATAAAATAGGACTTTTCATGCATTTGTGCAGCTCAAAGCGCTTTAACATTAAAAACAGAAAACACAATATTAAAGTAAAAACCCAGCCTTCCCACTCCCCTCTGTTAAAACATATGACCCATGGCCCCACGTACAATAAATAATGACTATGTAACTGTAAAAATAAATAATAAAAAAGAAAGAAACCAGTAAGGCTTGGCTCTGCTGTGAGGAAACAGCTCTCTTCATACCAGGAGCCAGCTCGGCCATGGGAGCATCGTCACAGCCCCCCCAGACCGGGACAACAACGGGGTCCGCTTCACAGCCGTGAAGCTGCAAAGTTAGACCCCAGCTGCCTCAGAAACGGCGACAACTGCAGGAACAACCACCGACAGAGCCGGCAGCCCTGGAGGAAATGATCCTCACAAGAAACACTGAAATCATGATAAGATACTAAAATTAAAGACATAAGATGAATATAAAAACATAAAATTGAGAATTAGATGTATAAAATGAAATTAAATACACAAAATAGCCTATACTAAAACTAATAGAATAAACTAGCAGATAAGATCAACTAAAAGCTAAATAAACAGGTGGGTCTTCTTAAAACCCTCTACAGTCTCTGAGGTTCTCCGGCAGGCGGTTCCACAGGCGAGGACCATGACGATAGAACGAAGCCTCACCATAAGTTTTGGTCCTCACCTTAGGAACAACTGCAGGTCCAGCAGCCGAGGACCTCAGGGTCCACGAGGACTCAGACTCATAAAAGTACTCTATTATTTTTTTGGTTATTAATCTTTGCTGGCCTGCGATCTACCGTCATGTCTTTGAAGATCGACCGGTCGATCGCGACTGACGTAATGATCACCCCTGGTGTAAAATAAGCATTTAAAGAATTATTCTTTATACACAATATTTTTTAAATAAGTGTAATTAATAAAATAAATACAATTTATTTGATTTAGTCTCTTTGTCTTTATGAAGGATTTTTACAATGTGCATGGTGCTTACAGCAAATAGTGTTCCCTCTCCGTATCGCAGTTCACCTTCTGCAGTCTCATTGTTTCACTTTCAGGGCTATTTTGAGTTTTTATGAATGGATTTTTTACAGTGTATTGTGCTTTGTGTCCTGATTGATCGTTGTCCTACAATCTCCTGCCTCCTGGACAGAATCCGGTCTGTTTGCCAAATCTACATAAAATCCTGATCAGATCTGTTTTTACTGGATGAATCTGGACTTCATTTTCTACAAAGGTTTAAACTTTGAGAGTGACTGTGAAAATGTTCATGTCTGTCTAAGAAAAGTGAGAGTTTTGAAGCATTCAAACATAAATTACTGTAAAAAATAAAGATGGCTGCAGATGTCACCAGTCGTGGATAACGGGGGGCCACTGTATTTCTGACAGGATTATTAACGCAACATAAATAAATCTTGTCTTTTAGTCGGTATGCAGGCTGTGAGTTCTTTTGGGCAGAGCTCATCATTTCCAAAAATGTAAAGTTTTTAACTCAGACTTTCCTCTCCCTCTTCCCTCCTATCACCATCTTTCCATCTCTTGCTTCCTGTCCCATCACTCTTCATCCCCACTCTCTCCCAGGCTTCCCATGTCCTGTAGGCATGTCAGATGTAAACAAAGCTCAGAGCCAGCCACTAATTAAATAGATGAGCAGTATTAACATAACCTGAAAGCCCCAGCCAATTGCACCCCCCCTTCACTCTCCTTTAATATCCATCCTTCCCTTCCATCCATTTTTTTTCCTTGTTGTGATCCGAGCTCTGAGTGCCAATTGTGGGCAGTGTAATTACCATTAAGACCCAAAGCCTAGCATGCCTTTGATATGTTAATGACGTTCCATGTACACCCCGAACACCCCCCACAGGAGCACGCGCATCCCCTGTAACCCAACACACACACACACACACTCAATCTGAGTGGTAAATATCAAGGAAGGCACCTCTCTGACACCCGAGGGTGACGGCTGCAGCCTCGCTCGCTCCAAGGTGAAGGACGAGCAGAGATGGAGCTGTAAGGTAGACAGATGATGGATAATGAATTAAGCTATGCGGGGCAAGGTTGGGGGCAGGGGGTTGGTGTGAACACAAGAGCCAGAATTACACCGACAGACAGAGGGAGGGGCCCGCGACACCGGCGAAGGATCAGCAAAGCCAAAAGAAGGGAAAGGGAGATCAAGCCCGTCTTTGGTGAGCATCAACCGTTGAGCTCTACTCACCTTCTACTGATAAAAGATAGACTCTATTTTCTTTCTAAACATCCTTGTCACCCTTTATTCCTATGCAGAAGTCCCCCCCACCACCACCTAACCCTTGAAACGTGGTCGCCGCCCTCTCTTTTCTGACATCCGTGCTCCCCAGCATCCCTTTATCTCCATCATTTCTGATTCTCTCTGTCCAGAGTCTGGCCCCATGCCCCCCCATGGAACAGGAACAAACCGCCCGCCTCCCCGCTGCTTCCCTCTCATCCCTACTACACAGCGCCATCCCTCCAGTGCCTCCCTCCGTCCAAATCCCGCAGCCTTTCCCCCTCAACACCGTGCAGTCCTGGCCAACCCCACAAAATAGCCATGGACCTGCATCCCACGAACAACAGAGCTGGGGGGCGGGGGTGCACGGTGTCAGATGCACGGGGCATCATGCGCGTTTCGGTGCCTTGCTTCTGTGGCGGGGAAAATCAGATGCCATTGGCTCCGTAACTTGAAGACTCTGCCAGCTAAAGAAAACATTGGATTGGATGCAAAAAATGACCCAGTTCCACTTCAAAAAACCAAAACGCAGCAGCAGCAGCAGCAGCAGCAACCTGCATCATATGTACAGCTGACAAAGAGCAACTGACTCACCAACAGATCAATATGATCTGATCTGGAAACTGCTTTTTTGGTTATCCCCTTTGAATTTTTGCACAGAAAAAAACATTAATTTTTCCTCTTAACCCAACATTAACATTCATATCGTATTTTATACATCGCTAACACAATCCAAACGTCCCTTAAATGTAGGGCTGGGTGTGTATTGGCAGGAGTCTAGCGATACGATACGTATCCCAATATTGTACCGGAACAAATTTTTTCTCTTTAAAAAAAAAAAAATAACTTAAAAAGAAACTACCTGAATGTCAATACGTCTTCCATCGTAATAAAATTGTCATATTCAGTTTATTTAATGATCACAATGTTAAGCACTGCAACTGGACATACGTGGCTTTTACCCAAACACATTTGTTTTGGTAACTAAAAATATAGAAAGAGAACCGTCAACATTGTCCGATTTTCACAGCATAATATATTTCAGTCTAAAAAAACATTGAATGAATGTTCCTGAACCAATAACTTGTGTTATCCTATGACCCCCCCCCCCTTCCATTGACGTGTTCCCCCTACCATGACAAAGGTGGATAAAGGTGGAAAGATTTCATGTAATCCATGGACACCAGTGAAGATCACAAATCATTGAAGAAAAAAGGTTCAGAGCACTGTCTAGTGGGTCTAGATGACCCACTGTCTAGTGGGTCTAGATGACCCCACTGTCTAGTGGGTCTAGATGACCCCACTCCCAATGTTAAAGTGCCTAGGATAGAACAAGGGTTACGGTTGTAAAAGTATGACTGGGGAAATAAAGTGCTTTTTATTTTCAACATTGCTTAATGTAGCTTTTCCAGGGGCTTTAAAATTAGGGGGGGGCAACAATTCTTTCCAGAAACAATAAAGTGTGATGATGATGAGGCAGCATGAGAGAGCGTTGAACACATCACTCTGATCCATCAGGTCATAGAATCTATTTCTTGGAGTTTCTATAGAACCTTGGCCCGCTTTGCCGGCAGCATTTTAGCCGATGCTAAGCGCATTAGCCTATGAGTCGCTGTGCAGCTGCAGAGCTTCACTCGTTCTGATCTGAATCTGCTAAAAAGCACAGCAATCCATGTTTTTATATGTTACTGGAAGCAACACGGAACAGAGTTTCTGTTTGGTTCCCATCCCAAGTAAAAATGAAGTAGTTCATGTCTCATAACAACAGACTATCTGCCTCTAGCTGAGGTCTTCTGTTGTTTTATGCAGAGTAGAGCTGCTCAAAGAGGCTCAGTGTTCTCTGCTGCCAACTAGTGGTTGGAGGTTGAAGTGGAAAACAAGAGTCAGACGCTGAAGGACGCTCAGGAATAATTCAATGAATATCGTCCTGACAGCATTTTTGAAAGCATTTATCTACATATCACTTTGCAATGAAACCACAGGATACATTACGAATTGTTTTCTTTGTAAAACCCTCTACTGAAAAAGCCCATTGTACATGTGGGTGCATGTGTCCATGTTTCTCGCCCTGCAGTTAACTTCATCATACCAGTAGAATAGCTCTTCCTTCATTCTCAAAATGGCTGCTGGGCCAATGAAATCCTTCAAAAACACCTTTGCAGGAAAAGTTTAGTCAGTTTAGAACCTCACAGAGAGACACTAAAAGTGGTAACATCCTTTGCTCTACCATGTCAAGATTTTTGCATCTTGAAAACATTGTTCTGGCGTAAAATCACCAAATCACTTGATTTATGCTTTTATGTTCCTAAAAATGATGATTTCACGAAAGACATCGTATGCGGACACCTCTTTCAGAATGTACTAAGGTGGGTTCCTTGAACATGCATTTAGCCCACGATGATCACACTCTACAAGCAGGGAAGGGATTCTTTTCTTTTTTCTACTGTTTTCCCTCATGTTTGTAACTCACAGTCGGAAGATGCTCGGTGTGAAATATCAGAGCGGTGCAAACGTTGTGCATCTTCCTTAACAGCTTTTTTTATTTTTGGAAGTTGTGGTGTCGTATGATTCTGGCCGGCACAAAAGTGACTAAACTTATCAACGGGTGGCACTCACAACATGCAAATACAGCTAAAGGGGTTAAAAAACATCTTAATTCCAAAATACTTTGATCTAGTTGGCTTTACATGGTTACGTTTAAGCTAAATGTTATATTTAATCCCCACCTGGCTCCAAGTTTGCATTTTGCAGCCTGTTTGTGGTTGGATTGGTTTCAATTTGTGGTTAAAATCTGTCTGTTTCTGTGTGCAAATCTTAAAATGCAGCCACGGCTGTTGTTTAGGGGATTGTCTGCTCCTTCCTCCAAAAACAAGTTTCATCCAGACGTGCAATAGAAACCTCCAATAGATGCGTGGTTCCCCTTTCTGACAGATCTGACAGGACCAAAAATAAGTGAAGAGCAAGCGGTTGCATCATCTTCCACTTAGCAGAAACTCAATCAAAGACTGGTTTGAAATTCTCTGCGACACTTTTGCTTTTAGAATCCGGCCTTTTCTGCTGTGAAAAAAACAAATCAAAGCATCCATTCTAGTGGAGTCGGTGAGGTCGACTCCACTAGACCGCCTCTGTCCCTCATTGAGCCGACTCCCCAGTGGGCCTGGGAGCAGCAGAGGGAGCCCCGGTCGATCAGGGGGGAGCCCAGATGGACTGAGACGCACACATGCAAACACACTCACTCAGTGGCTCACATGTCATATGTTATCTCCATCTGCACCGGTCACCAAGCTGCCTGTAACCCCAGGGCCCTAAGTGTGTGCGTGGGGGCGACACGACATGCATGCGGTCAATAAAACACAGAAACAGACACACAAAGGCTGGAAGATGCAATTCCACAGACAACAGAGGTGGGTGGAGATAACCGAGGCTGTAATTTGCATGTGAGCTGTAAAACCCACACATGTTCAGACTTTGCCAAATATGAGACTTATCGTATGGAAATGCAGCAAATTTACAGGAGGAGTTAAACAAACACACTTCTGACTGGCAAACAAAGACGCTGAAAGTCAGGTAAATACACAGGATGTCACTCTGTCTAAGTGGTAGCATCATGAAACATCAACCATGAGAGCAGACAGCTATAAAAATCAACTAAATCCACAAACTGACAATAGTTGGACAAATGAAATTATTTGAGTTCTATGGCTTTTAAATGCCCGGCAACAGACTGGGTACCTGTTCAAAGTGGATTCCCCCCTCACTCATAGTAGCTGGGATAGGCTCCAGCAACCCCATGACCCTGAAAGGACGGCTTTTAAATCAGTGAATGCTTGTTTACTTGGTTCTAAACAGAGTAAGACCCTGAACTTGGAGACTCACTTAGATTTGAAGGTGAACTACAAAGAATTTGTACTCTCATATAAATGGATTCCTTTAAACAAGGATAGATTTCAAATCATAGATATTCAGGAAGAATAAATATTTGCTGGAGTAAAGTCCTTCAACTACTAATAAACTTAATTTGGGGTTTGCTATAAGTAGGATGTGGGAGGGGCTACAGGCTGTTTGAGGAAAACAAGTATTTTGGGTTTTGGCTTCTTGCTGCCAGTGGTTTGGAACATGGGGTCCTCAACCAGTCTCTCTCATCTACAGTCAATTGTTACAAAAGCTATTTAGATTTCTCCTTTTTTTAAATGGTTTCATCCATTTAATAGGGGACACCAACTTCTTACAGCCCAGTAGTGCCAAGTTTTATAAGCTTTTCTAAATTTTTATATAAATCTAAAAGCAAATGTAGATGTACATGTATATAAATGACAGTAAATGAGAAATCACAATGTTTTCACACACTTCCTGGTATACACAGCTGGTCAGATAGACTTTATGATGGACCTGCCACACACACACACACACACACACACACACACACACACACACACACACACACACACACACACACACACACTCGGAGCTGTTCTTTAGTCATACAGGAGATAAAATTAACGAGTTCCACGTCTGAAACAACCAATCGCCACTCACCCAGATGCCTCTGTCTAACTGAATGAAACCAGTAATCTTTCCTCCACTTATGCTAAACGTGTCAGCTAAATGGGAAGTGAAAAGTCAAATATGAGATGTCACATTGAGTTTAGCTCCCTGCCTGCTCCTGCTGTCCTTCCCCCATTTACCCCCCATTTCTGCCCCTCCTGCCCCTGGTTTTATTCTGCCCTTTTTTTTGCTTCATCACATCGTCTTTCTCCTTCTGTACACAAACTGCTCCCCTCTGGATGATGCTGGCATGTCAGCGCGTAGAGTTAATAGATTTTAGACAAAACAGGAAGAGCTTCATCAGAATGGAGTTAGAGGTTCTTCAGGAAGTGTCAAAGCAGAGAGGAAAAGAGGAAAGTCTCTGTTCCGGTTCTGAATGGAGTCTTTAAGTTTCCCGCCCAAATGTTACAGAAAACCACATGTACCCCCCATGAGCATCTTTGTGGACTTTACTAATGTTAGTATGGACATACATGACTGATTAAATGTGTCAAAACAATCCTAATTTCCTGTTTTTGTTATTTTTGATGGAAAATGATGTAGTTTGGGTTTAGTAAAGACCTTTATTGTTACAAAGACTTAGTATCGCATGGCAGAGAAAAAATTTGACATTAATTTGAGATTTAGTTTAAAATGAAAAAAAAAGGTTGTTTTGATAAATTTAACATGAACAAATAAACTTGTTGATTTAGTTTTAAAGGACAAGGTCAAAGACTTAGCCTGTTTGATAAAGAAATTACACATTTATTCAAAGATGGTAAGAAACCTACATATATTGTATATAGGTTAGCCATTTACTGATTATGTGTGAATTTCCATTATCCTGTATATATCCTACTCCTATATTTATTTATTTATTTATTTATTTATTTATTTATATATTACTTTTATATTATTTTATTTAACCTTTGGCATTCGGAGCAGACAGCAATGTAAGAATTTCATTGTACAGGGAATCCCGTTTCCTTGCTGTGCATATGACAATAAACCCTTTGAATCTTGAATATTAGACATTAGGTTGGACAGAAATGTATATCAAGCTTTTTTGGAAATCTGAAACTATTTGCACAGAAAACACAGATGGAATTTTAAATAGCAGGACACAAGCTCCCTGCTCCAAAGGGGGCGGGGTCACTCCATGCCAACAGTCCAGCCCAGAACTCAGAGTTGAAGTTCCAATGAACTACTGCTGCTCTGCAGAAACTATGTCCTCGAAAACCACATCAATTTTTTTTTTATTTTGGCTAAAAATGGCATCATCATGATTTTTTTTAAAAACACAGGGAAAGCTTTGACAATGCATCAGAAGATGATCAGAGTGGGACTTTCACCCTGTGCTGCACCTCAGGGGTTTTTACAAACCTGAAACAAACGTGTTTGTAAAGGACGTCAGTGATATTGTTAACATTTTCAGCTTAGTTTGCTTTTGTGATGCATGTTTTTTTTACATAAATGATAATATCATACATGTCAATTATGTATATTTTCCTTATGTACTTGAAAGGGACAAAAGAAATATAAAGGAACATTGGACAAAAAAGTTTTTTCATTCAAAAAGCATTTCATAGAGTCAGCAAACTGCATTATAAACTTTTTTTTTCTTTTTATACCAGCAAACTCATCAGAAAGTGGTATTCCTTTACGTTCCGCCAAACCAGTTCATCACTACTTGCCAGTTATGTTTATATTTTTACAGCAGATGAACAGAAAAGAGAAGCTGGGAGCCTCTGGTGTGTCAATAAATAAACTACTCCTTGTACGACCCAGAGGTATATTTGTATAAACCCCTTTTTGATTAAAATTTAGAGAAACCTGCTGCTATCTGAACTTTAATGCTACATTCAAACTGGGCTCTGCATCCCTTTTGGTTCATGGAAATGAAAACTGTTTAAAAATTGATTCTGAAATAGAAATGAATAACTGACTTTCATATATCGGAATAGAGCTGTGAAAAAAAAAAACCCTGCAGTATTATTCACTGGATTTGTGGCACTTCAATGCCAAGCCTCTTCCAACTGTGGGTAGATGTGCTGGTACCGTCTAGTGTGAACACAATGTGATGTGTGTACGTAACATTTCATATGAATCTAGTGTTATTGTACAACCGAAACAAACATCTGACACTCCAGTCAAAAATCAACAATAGACATCAAATATTGCCCTACTCATTTGAGGAACGTCCTCAGTTTCATCACAGAATTGAAGATAAACGTGCTTACAGCTGTAACGTTCAATCAACAGATGTCACAGTTATCTCCTTTTCTCTTTCCTTCTGCTTATAACCAAAGCTCAAACGGACCAATTTTCTCCAGACAAGACGGGAACGCAGCAGGTTAGCGCCTGGGCTGAGCAGATCAAATAAGCTGATAATTAATCAGGTCAATGTGACAACACCACAGGAAACGTCAGACTCCATAGGGTCTGGTTTAGAGGCTACATCGCTGCGCTACTCCACACATCCAAGCAATTGCCTTCAATGCGCCTTGTTATGTAATTCACCTCTTTGCAGGTGTAAAAATCACTGCGGCGCATTGAAAATTCCCTCCAGAGACTCGAGCCAACTGAAAATTGCGGTAAAGAGTTTAATTGTAGAATCGAGAACACCGGGAGGTACAAATTCTTTGGCTGGCACTCTGGAGAGCGCGTTCTTTGTTCTTGTCAGTGGGAGATATAACAATTCCTCCCACTGTTAACTACCTGCCTGCCAGCCGACTGGGTTTTGTTGTGTTTTCTTGTGTTTTGTTGTTGCTAATAGGCTTAATTGGCCGTAGCCCAGGAACGGAGAAAGAGTTTGTGCGTATATGAGGGGGCGGAGATTACCTGCTCTGCATCTTTATCTCCCCTTCACCTCTGTTCTTCATCTCACTTGAGGAGCGAGAATCCCACAGAGGAAGATTGAAGGAGGGGGAAAAAACAGACAAAAAAAACAAAGGCTTGGGGAAAAAAAGTGGCCAGAAGCACACAGATGCAAACGCTGAGGGGAAAAAATAAAGGAAGTCTGTGAAGTTTCCAAAAGAGCGCAGAACAAAGACAGGTAATGTTTATGGATGATGATATCTGAAGGCCAGGCGTTCAGGAGCAGACGCTTTGATACTAGAAAGACCCTTGATTATCACTGGGTCAGGTTCGAAAATGTCTGTGCTTGATGTGTAATTGATGTGCTTGTTTGGTGACGGTTTAACACGTCACGCCCTCATTTTGATGTCCGTGCCATACGCTGCCGTATGGCTGCAAGCCATTGATGTGGGATACATTTGTTCTGTGTGACGAGCAGATAGATTTGATGTGTGCATCAATTGTTCCTGCTTCTGTTTTTCTAGATTACCGACCAGGAGCTGATAGGTTTCAGCAAAGCACTCGAAAGAACGCCCCAGCAGTGGATGAAGGTAGAGAGGAGTCTTACAAGCACTCTGAGGGAATAATAGAGAACAGTGAGTCCGTGGGCAGACTGTTTGCATGTGTGTCTGTTAATTTGTGTTTGGAGCGATGGGACCTAAATTAGCACCGCAAGGACAATCTGTCGCCTCTGCGCCTGGGCCCTGGGTGACAGATGATGTGGTCCCACCGCTGAGCTTAGAGCATGTATGTATACATGTGTTCGCGTGTGCATGAGTCTGTTTTTTTTTGGTTAGAGAGGGAGTTGGCTGTTGAGTCAACTATAACAAAAGGTTCTGTCCAAATGACAAAAATTGACCAGTGGCCAAAAAACTGACTTCTAGATTGAAGCACAAATAAAAATGAAAGCCAGATAAGGTCTAGAAAATTCCAGGGACTTGTTGCACGAACACACTAGTCTATATCATGTTCCAAACAGGAAGTACCCGCTTGTTCCAAGAAGGCAAAATCTTATCGACGTCTACAGAGAAAAAACAGCTGTCACTCAGTCGTTTTATTGGTCAGAAGAACTTGCTCTGCTACCTTTTTTAACGTGTTCCTGGAAATCCTGATTTATTTCAAGCTGTTTCTACTGTAGTGAAGGTTTTTCACATAATAAACTGACCAATCAGATGCCTCAATGAAAATATGTGGTCCTAAGATAAACGTTTAAAATGCTTGATTGACATGTTGAGTGGTAGGGGTGTCGACTTCCAACAAGGACACTCCTGATTGGTGGTTGCCGTAGAAACAATGACTCCGACCGATTCGGACCAATCACTGCTTACTGACGTCATCTGGCTGAAAATGGCGACAGAACTGACTTCACATCGTTGGAACCATAAGCAAGTCATTTTCTCTGGGTGGCGTCACTCTCACCTTTCTAAAACAGTCAGTGATCTACATTAACCTGTTCATTTTCTCAACCCGCTCTATCCCTCTTGGAGTCAAGGAGTTGCTGGAGCCTATCCCAGCTCCTGCTGGGCTTCTATAAAACGGAAAAACTGACTTGTCAATTTAAAAGAATAAAAAAGTAATCAAATTTGGCACAAATTGATCTGATTTATTAACCCTAGAAAGGTTATTTTTTTATACTGTGTTGGTATTTTTATTTCTCATTTCTATAATTCATATATTTTGCTATAGAGCCACACTGACAATCCCCCTATATAAATATATTGTTACAATGATTTCAGTCGTAGGAAGTGATTATATATATATTTACTCATTTGCATTTTTTGTTTATTTTTTTATTTTATTTTTTTATTTTCTTGCTGTTTCTTGTGATGATGAGGTGAGTGTTTTTATGTTTGAGGTATATTCCAATGAAATTACAAAATATAAAAGAAAAACATTAACAGCTGCTGATCCTACTGTGAAGCCAGAGCTGAGCCAGAAAGCAAAGCTGTCAATTTACCGGTCCAAGACTCACCTATGGTCATGAGCTATGGGTCATGACCCAAAGAATGAGCTTCCTACGTAGGGGGGCTGGGCGCTCCCTTAGAGAAAGGGGGAGGAGCTCGGTCACCCGGAGAGAGCTCAGAGTAGAACCGCTTCTCCTCCACATCCAGAGGAGTCAGTTGAGGTGGCTCTGGCATCTTGTCCGGATGCCTCCTGGACGCCTCCCTGGGGAGGTGTTCCAGGCATATCCCACTGGTCAGAGGCCTTGGGGAAGATCCTGGCCTGGGAACGTCTCGGGGTCCCCCCAGAGGAGCTGGAGGAAGTGGCCGGGGCCAGGGAAGTCTAAGCATCTCTGCGTGGACTGCTGCCCCCGTGACCCAGTCCAGGATAAGCGGAAGAAGATGGATGGAGATGCTGTCACACCCTCCGTTCATTCATATGTAGTCGTTTGCTAAACATCTTCTATTTCTGAGCAAAACAGTAGCTGGGATAGGCTCCAGCAACCCCATGACCCTGACAGGGATTCAGGGGGTTTGGAGAATGGATGGATGGATGGATGGATGGATGGATGGATGGATGGATGGATGGATGGATGGATGGACAGAGGGATAAATGGATGGATGAAGCCCGAGTGCCTGGAGACAACCCATTCATGAGGAACATGCAAACTTTACACAGAAAAGACCCAACCAGGACTTGAACCAAGACCTTCCTGCTGTAAGGACGGATTGCCAACCACTAGACCACCATCAAGCCCTTACCATTTATAATTATTCTAAAACTTATTTTTCGAGCTATGAGCATTGTTTTTTTCCTTATTTTCTCCAAACATTGTATTCATCTTAATTTTTTTTTCAAAGAAACCCAGCCTTGGTATTTTTAAAGAACAGTCCTCTCCCACCTGTGCGGCAGACTGTGGTTTCAGTTAGTATTACTCAGCATTGTATTTACATGTGGCGTATACAGATGGCAGAGCGGAGGGGGCATTCATGTGCTGGACGTGTGTTTCGGACAGTCGTTTGTCTCTGAAACTCAAACAAAGGAGTGAATGTCGTCCATCATGGCTTTATCTGTTTATGCTATCAGATCCTCAGCACTCACGTGCCTGTAAACACTCGCCGCCCGCTGTGAGTCGCACAATCGTTTGAAAAGTCAGCAAGCAGGTGGAAACTGGCACCTCACGTCTTCTGCGACTTGTGATTTCAGGGCCAGACATACCAGCCACGGTCGTGGCGCCGAGTTAAAACAGGATCTGTTCTAGTCAGTGTGAGATCACCAAGTGCAACAACCACTTTGTTTAGAAAGCAGGACGGCGAGCTGAAAGAGATGAACATCAACAACTGAAAAATGTTCATTTACGTTATTGAAGAACAACATGGAAGAGGATTTAAAGAGGACAATACGCAGCTTATATTTTTATTTATATTTTATTTTTTTAACTTCTCTTGTCCAACAGCTGAGCAAACAGCTGAGAGCTGAAGGCCTTTTGTGTTGGACAGGTTTTACTAAAAGAGGTTATAGAACTTAGAAAAACCAGAGTGTGAATTTGTATAAACCCCTTTTTGTTACTTTGTTATTTTTTATTTATTTGTTACATTTGGTGTGTGGTGAGGGAAAAGGGAAGAATTTGAGGGGGGGGGGGGGGGTTGGAAGAGAGTAAAAGGAAGAGAGGTGGAGAAAGTGGGGGATACAAGCACTGATTTGAATAAGTTATTATTTGAAGCTGTAACAATTATACCGGATCTGCTGGAAAGACAAATATTACATCACAGGTGAAATTCTGATGACATCTGTTCATCAACACACTGTGGGTTAGGAGGAGGGATGAACTAGATGGGGAGCAGTGTGCACGTGCACGTGGGGGTGGAGATACATGCACGCTGCCAAAGTGAACCGTGTGTTCATAAAGGGAACCAGATCCTCGCCAGCCCGACCAGCCACACCTGGGAGGGAGGAAGGGGGTACCGCCCAGCCAGGCGCAGAGGGGGATCCCCTACAGGGCCCCCCCCCCGGCATAGGCAAACCCAGCGTCTGGGCCCCCAGGCCACAGGACAGGCGTGCTTGGCCGTACCAGGCGGCAGCCATGGGGGCCACCGGGCGCCGGACACTGAGACAAGGGCCAAGGACGAGGCCAGGCCCCCGAGAACCCATGATTCCCCCACCACCCAGCCGGAGCACCATCTCCACAAGCCAGCCCCGGCACCCGACCCAAGCCACCCAGAGATCACAGCGCAACCACAGCTGCATCCCCCCCCACTACTCTACCCTCTACAACCCTAATCACCCCCCATGTTCTCCGACCCCTCCTCCCATACCCCCCCTAATGCCCTCCCCACTCTGCAATGGGGAAGGAGAGCCCCAGAGGAACCTGGTGAGGCAGCCCCCAGGTCCGTCCCACCCATGCACTCTCGCACACATTCTCACAATCTTCTGGATGCCCCCCACCCCCCGTCGCCACGCAGTAACCCCCTCCAGCTGATTGACCCCCCAGCGCCTCACACCCGACCACCACTACTGCCGACAGGATACCCACAACCCTGGCCGGCCTGAGAGGACCAGGCGGGTGAAGACCGGCCGCCCCTCCCCAACCCCACCCATGTATGGTGGTGTCGGAGAACTGTGTTTGTGCTGCTGGTAAAATAGGAGGTCCCCAGTGTGAAGGGCCCCTTCCCGCTCCCAAGCAGTAGAGCCCCCCCCACTCCGGGGTCCCTCTGTGCGTGGTGTGTATTTGCTGTGTGTGTGCTGTTAACATGCAGTGTGTGTGTCAAAGTGGAAGTTAAAATTGTGGGAGGGACCGGTGAAAGATGAGCACGGATGTTTCACCATGCCCCCCTCCACCCGACCATCCCCAAAAGGCCCTAGATTAATCAGGGTGTCTAATATGCTAGTAAAAGTGGAATGGAGGGTGAGCGCCGATCTGCCAGGATGACCCACCCATCCAGGTCCCGGAGCCCTATGTGCCTATGCGCAACATTTGTTTGGGTGGGAGCGGGGAGGGGCAGGCGGATGGGCACAACCGGGGAAAGAAGCCCCCCCCCCGAGCGACCAGATCGTTGTCTTCCTACCAAAGCGTTGTCCATCTGGCAAAGGGAACCTGATGGAAGGACCCGGACACACCAAACTCCAAAGAGGTTTACGATTTACATGGAGTCTGTTGAACGCCTCAGAAGAACCGGAAGAGAAAAGGTCTGGGAGTCCTTGCTGAGACTGATGCCACAATAAGCAAAACACCAAATAAGTTATAGATCATAGATGCATGATTAACCGTCAAGTTAATTAACAACAAAAAGCAGAAACAATGTAAACTGATTAGCAACAAAAAGTTTGAATATGTCTGAACGGTAAGTGTGGTGTAGTGAGAAACATCCGTCCGTCTTCCAAACCCGTTCAATCCCTTTTGCGGTCACAAGGTTGCTGGAGCCTATCCCAGCTACTGTTGGGTGAAGGCGGGTTACACCATGGAGTCACAACTCTTTGCAAGGCCACACAATCCAACATATTCCCACTTAGAGACAATTTACTTGCACAACACTTGAACAATGAAGCATGTTTTTGGTTGTTCAGAGGAAACCAGAGAGCCCAGACCAAACCCACAGGTGCACGAAGAGAACATGCAAACACCACACAGAAAGGACCCAGCCGGGATTTGAACCAAGGCCTTTTCGCTGTGAGGCCACTGCACCACTGGTCTAGTTGACAGACAAAAATAAATATGTTTTCTTGATCCTTATGCTTTCCTTGTTTTCGTGGTCAGCGCTCATGTCAGTCAACAGCAGCATGCAAACCAACTGCTTGTGTAACTCACCTTACAGGTGGTTCCCTCTAGTTGTGAAAGTATATTAAAGCAGATGAAAATGTTGCATTTTGTCAAATTATCCTAAAACAATCAGACGGCCCTGGAGTAAGAACACCCTTGGAATAAACAATACGGACTCTAATTGAAATAACTTTGCAACTCTTTCCTACAAACACATCTACCAACTTTTAACTGCTGACCCAGAAGTTGCAAAAGGAAACCGACACACAAGGTGACCCAGTGCTGAGGCCAGTGACCCCATTATCAGGCTTCAATAGTATCCCAGTTTTTCTCTGCTAACTTTAAAGTCAACTGGACTTGATGGAAACTGGATCAAAACCAAGAGCCCCATTCTGAGGCTTCCCGCTTGGCCTTTTTCCCTGGACGGAGCAAAGCAGCAAAACCCATATGTCAGACAATATCATGCCCTGTGAAGCATACCACGGCAGAGCTATCTGACAGAAAAGAAAAGGAACCACACACACACACACACACACACAGTGTCCGAGTTGAGCGTAGGGACAGGGCTTTCTGGATGGCTGCTCTGGCACACGAAGAGACAAAAGTAACAACAACAAAAAAGTATTTTTCAGTTTAAAGTGCGTGTTTAAGTGTGTCCATTCAGGGTCATGTGGTCACACAGATGCAAAATAGTGCAACTTGTGTTTAGTTAGTTTGTTTGTTCTCTCACAGTGTCCTGTTTTTGTATCTCAGTGGGCCACAGAGTGAGGTCGCTGCTGCTGTGGAAAGGCCCGGCATTGTTAGTGGGATCCACTGACCCCTCTATCCCTGTTGGACGCACTCAAACACTCCACTCGAGCTATTGCCGGCTCTTTGTCCCTCGTCCAGATGGCATGCTGGACTCTCCTCTCCTCATAGTCCCTCAGTGCAGGGATGGGATGGCAGCAGCCATATGTCCAAACTAATCCGGCCCAACTTGCACCTCACAGTTTTATTTATCCATCCGGCTACTTTCTGTCCTTTATTATGTAATTTGTTGAACTTTTAAGTCTACTATTAAGGGATCAGTCATAGATGGGGACGTGTTTTGGCATAAACAGTCCCATCGTAATCATTGTCTGACCACGTAACTAAGACTTTCCTGCCCCTACAGACCACTGTGTCCTAATTTACAGCCATTCAAGTGGCCACTTCCAATGAAAAGTCTGTATACCCATGTTTCGGCTTCCACTTACACAACTCTCATTCTTGTTCAAAGCTTTTACGATTTTGGGTTCTACGTAAAAAATGTGCGGCTGTTGAATGTGTGTTGCCAGTTAAACAGGGTCAATCTTTGACCAATCAGGGACTCGGATTTGGTAGAGACACATGGATTTGGTTTATCTGGTGGCGACTTCTGCGTTTGTTTTTCAAAAAATGATAAACCGCGCCCACACTCCTGACATGATGCTTATCCATATCCTCCAATGCAAGGATGCTAGCAATGTACCAAACCGTTTCCATTTTGTGCCCAAATCGCAAGCTTCGCACCGCCTTGACATTTCACACCAAGCCTCTTCCAACTGCAGGTGGTAAAAACATGATGTGTTTTTACTGACATGTGTCAGTAGACGGTAGATAAAGTAATCAAACGGGTCGACCCAAACGGGGGATGATCCGTATGACTGCCATGTGGTTTTGGGATGTCCGGGCCCGTTCAGTGTCATTGACAGGTGCTGCCACATCCTAATGTGTTGTAGTTCCCGTGAAGCTCCTGTGGACACCTCAACGGACGTCATTAAAAATGGAACATACCACTGTCATGCGTGTGTTAGGTGTATTTAAGTTGATAGGGTTAGGTGTTAAATTTGTATTCCATGTCATCTGAAACCCTAACCCTAACCCTTTTAAGCCAATCCAAAAACTGACAAAAAGTTCTTTGGTGTTAATTATTTTCTTTTTTTAATTGCTGAGGTAGGGCTAATTTTTTAGGCAGATGACCTCATGCGGTTTGTTTTAAATTGTTTTTACTGTTTGAATGTAAGTTTGTTTCGCTTCCTCTAAAGATTGTACAGTTTTTGTCTCAAAAAAAAGAAATAATTTCCTGTCCTTTTGCTTTTATGCTCAGTTGGTGTTTTCCTGGTATTTAAGGACAGGGATTTCTGGTCTTCCTCTTTCTCTCTTCTTCCACCTCAGATTTTTACAACGACAAATAAAAGATGAGCAACTGTTGACCACAGATACTGCTTTCCTAATTTAACATATTCTTTGAATATGTACTTCCTCTACCTGGTAGTACTTCTCATTGTGTAAGGACACTTCCAAATTTACATTTTGTTTCCTGGTAAAAAGGAAAATCTGGTCTCATAATACTAAAAAAAAAAAATGCGTTGGATGTGCAACACTACTCTGCGGTGGAAAGTGACTTCTGCTTTTTGTATGTACAACTCCAACATTTATCATGTGAAGTTGTATACATGCCAGAAAGTATCAGCAATTTGTTCACCCTCGTCTAATAATGTGTTAACTGCCATCATTGCATAAAGAACGATTTATAAACATGTCGGTTAAAATTTTCTTTAACCCAAGGACCCACTCCAATGAAAGAGGTTCCTGTGGCATTTTTCTGATGATGTATAAAGAAAATTAAGTTTAAAATGGCATTTCTGAGTATTTCTTTATTAGAATTTGTTGTGAATGAGGAATAGATGAAAAAATGCTGTTGGAAAAACATTGTATATGTGACGTAAAAGCTCCTGCGACAAGCCTCAAGCTCCGTGCTCTGCTCCTTTTGTAGACGACTAGATCCATGAACGTCACAGCAGGAATGTTGCTCAAAACTCTACAGCTGGTCGGTTTTGATATTGCTGCCATTTTTGTTGCACCAGCAATGCTAGGTTGAGGGTATGAGGGGCTGTAAGCTAGGCGGGAAATAGAGCGTGTAAACAGAGAGCTCTCATTTATGGGTGACAGAAAGTGGATGCGGGGTTGCTCTGCGTCAAAAGTCCCGCCCACAACGCAAAATGAATTTCTAATGATCTACTGCCGCTCTGCAGAAACTATGTTCTGGAAATAACACAGGCTTTTTTTCATTTTGGAAAAAAATTGCATTATCCTTAAATTTAAGAAGAAAAATCACTGTGAACACTTTAATAATAAATCAAAAGATAATTGGACTGGGTCTTTAGGAAATCAGATAATATTTGGATATCTGCTAAGGTTGTAATGGGGGTTACTGAATCTAATGACAACTCCTCATGTCAAAATTCAGATTTAATACTCACTTGCTGTCAACTGGACTCATATAGGCCAACTGACCCTTGTGTGACCTCACCTGTTAGCAACTGAGTTACATTCAGAAGCAAAGAAGAAGGCTGAATTTCACCAACACCCCAAACTGAATGAGATGCCTTGTTGTAAAAATAAAACAGGTTTTTATTCCTTTATAGCAGTTTGGTTTGTGTGGAACAGCGAGACACAAAAAACAGAATGTGACCTATAAGTGTCCCCAGAGAAGCGACTTGGAGCAACTGCCCATCAGAAACCTGGACGAAGAGAAAACAGCCGAAAAATCAACATTCATGAAGGTAGTCGGGCTGACAACAACAACAAAAACAGCTACAGATACAAAATCCCTGAGGAGAGACTCAGAAAAGAGGATGAGAGGAAGAACAATCTGAGATTCCACCAATGACTGTAAAAGAAACTGGACTGAGTGAGTGTGATGTCATGCATAGAAAAAATATTACTTCTGGCTCCAACCAAATGAAGTCCATTCAGTTGCCATCTTTTGGCAATACGGACATCGTCGTGTTGGAGCCAGAAATCATCGGTAAGCAGTGTTTGTCCCAGTCGGTTCATTGTTTCTATGGCAACCACTCTCGCCTATCAGGAGTGAGCTTGTTGGAAGGCGACATCCCTACCACTTGAAAGCGCGCACGGGAGAATCTGTCAAACATTTCAATCTTTCTTTTTTTTTTTTTTTTTTTACTTGTCCTGTCCAACAGCTGGGCAAACAAATGAGAGCTGAAGGCCCTTTTGTGTTGGACATATTTTACTTTAACAACAGGGGTTTTTTGACAGACCAGAGGTATGTCTGAATAAACCCCTTTTGTAATCGAGGCCAAACTTTATTCATTTTAATCGTATTTGAAGATTTTTTGTGTTGGACCGGACGGAAAAGGAAAGGAGGAAGGAATAGAGAGAGATGTCAGAAGGGTGATTATAAGTGGGGGAGGGGGGGGTAAAACCATGAAGCAGCATAAAGCAACAAGTTGCTGGATGTTTATCAATACGGTAAGGTTCAGATCTAATATAAATCTAGAAGGGGCGGGGCCTGTCCACACACACTCTCATATGTTATAAACAAACCTGTTGGCTGCAAAAATGTCCACATGTCAACATGTACACAATGTACACAATACCGATAGTGTTCACACACACATACTTATGCCTTCAAACCAACTAGTGTGAAATATTTCATTCAATCACGTATTTAGTATTTGTGCAAGGTGAGCTAACACCTGTGCTCAGGTGAATGTTCATGTTCTTCTAAAATGGATGGTGGAATGTGAAAAGAAGGAGGGAGAGTTCCCAACTATCCCCACACCAAGACCCCCGCAGCAGGTGCGACAGCCAGAACCCCCCCCCCCAACGCCACTTGGTAGTTGGCATAGAACAACCGCCTCCCGGGTGACCACATCCGCCACCCAGGCCAGGGCCAGCTGGACCGCCCCGAGGCCCCCAGATCCAGAGAGCAGGGAGGTTTCGGAGGGACAGAGAGCGCAGCCCCGGCCCAACCAGGACAGCAGCCCCCCCACCGCGCCAGGAGGCCCCAGCGCCGGGCCCCACCCGAGAAGAGTGCCCGCAGCCCCAGACGAGCGCCTCATCACCACCCAGGAGGTCTGGGCATCCTCCCGCCCCACCCCAGGTACGGTCCAGGGCCCCCAAGGGAGACCCGCTCTGCGCTCCAGGCAGCCACCCACCAGGCCCACGGTGGGTCCAGGAAGGAGCAAGGCAGGGGCCAGCCGCCCCCGCCCAAGAGGAGGGCACACAGGAGAAGAGGGAGTCCACAAGGGGTGTTGTAAACATGGCCCGACCAGGCTCACCCACAGTTGGAAATTTGGCGAGGCCCAGCACTCAGGGGCAAGGACCAGAACCCACACCGCAGGGACACGGATACCCCTGGCTCAGGTGTGATGGGATCCCCGGCTTCTGGCCTTGCTAGAGAGCTCAGGGATCCCTCTCCCTGCGTGGAGAGAGGGCCACCGGGCCCAGAAAACCAGGACCCAGGGGACATGGCCACAGTTGCCAAGGCCCCAGTTCCCCCTACCAGGGATGGGGTAGGGGACAGATGATCCAAGGTCCCACCTTCCTTGCAAAATGCTTGTGTGTTTGTGAGGGTGTGTGTGTGCATGTATGTGTGTATATGTTGGAATGTATATCTGGAGGAGTAAAGGGTGTGTGTACTAAGGGGGTGCAGTTAAAATTGGTGGGTAGGGCACTGAGGGGACATCTCCTGATTAATCACAGTGATGTCCCCTAACCCTCCCAAGGGGCCCTAAATGTCTAAGGTGCGGTTAAAATTGGCGGGTAGAGTGCTAACAGGACATCTGCTGCTTGCTAGCAGTGATGTCCAAGCACCCCCCCTACCAAGGGCCCTACATGTCTAACGTGCCAATAAAACCTTTCAAACTTTCAACGTGAGATTACAAACCTTTATTGAGGCATCTGATGGGCTGTCTATAACTTAAATAACTTAGCTAGAGAAAAAATATTTTATGTGAGGATGATTGAGAACATTTTAAAAAAGGTTACAACGTAAGAATGTTTCTTCTGACCAACTGAATGATTGAGTAACAGCTGTTTATTTCTCTATAGAAATCTATGGGATTTTAATTCTTGGAACCAGCAGGTACTTCCTGTTTGGAACGTCAGTGGGGAGTTCTTATATACAGCCAATGGATTCCACATTTAATGGAACGTCAGGATAACAAAATGTGACATGAAGACAGAAGATCAAGGTGACGTTAGGTCCTACATAAGCAGAACTAATGCTAAAACCGCCGGCGCAATGAGCAGACAGAGGTAGAGGCTTTGATAGCAGTAGGACGTTGGAAAGTCATTTGGAAGAATTACTGATTACTATATTACTACCAATGATTGACATAGGATGGAGTGGGGAACCTCTGGTTGGAAGATCACAAGTTTTGTTCCCACCTTCCCGGCCTAGGTTGTAGCGTCAATGAGCAAGACACTGAACACATAGCTCCTGGTGGTTACAGATCGGTGCTGGTGTAAGGTAGTGGAGCTGCCATGAGTGTGTGAAGGTGTGTGTCCATGGGACTGTAAAGCTTTTAGGTAGAAAAATATATAGGTGAGCTTAATAAGCATTTACGAAAGTAAATGTACATACTGTACATATAAATCAAGTTGAATGGTGTACAGGAGTTTGGATCCGATTTAAACACTTTGATAAATCCGGTTTCATCTAAAAAAAAGCTTCTAGGAATCAAAATGAAGATGTGCTCAGGACTGCGGGTCAGATGGCAAAACAAAGAGTCAGTCATTGTACGAAAAAACCATCCAGATCTGTGGATTTCCCCCTGCTGTCTCTGTCATGTCCAGTCTCTCCTCCCTTCATTTGAACCCAACACTTCACACACACACACACACACACACACACACTTCCATTTATTACTCTTTAAAAAGGTCACCGTTCTCTCTGGCAAAGCGCCCTGTACTATTGATAATTTTATGCATAAACAAATGGCAAATTTGTGCCACATAAATATGTATTAGCAATTAATAATGGCAGCGTGTGTGGAGATGCCAGGTGCATGCCGAATGGGGCTGGCTGTTACCAGAGGCGAGCTGGACGGGTGGCGTTGTGCTGCTCGCCGGTGTCCCTCTCCTCCAAAGTGCCGGCACAACAGCCAATCCACAATGACCACAAAATGAATGCACACCCCTGATTAAAAGACGTGCACACAGGTGCCCATTTACCAAAATGAAGAACGAAGTTACATAGTTTTACACCTGGGCACAGTTTATCATCAACTCTAAAATGCTTGCGCTCTGAATTCAGTTCTGCACACACATGGGCAGACATCACACTGGAACAGATCCGTGGTCGTGCACAAAGGCTTCTGGAAGGCTGTTCACAGCAGGGCTCAATGTCCTCTCATTCCCTTCCACCTGGAAAACAATGCATCCATTATTGTACCCCCCCCCCCCCCCAGAGAGCAGCCAGCAGGTCCCTTGGACGTTAGCGCATCATATCAGTAAATTAAAGGGGGATGAAACAATCGACTTGGAAAACGGATTTTTCTGTTTGTGCCTGTGTTTATTCAAAAAAGGTGCAAAGTGACATTTCAAGCGTCAAAACCTTTGGGCTTGTGAGTCAAATTCAACTGGCTCAATATGTAGCTTCTTGCTAATTTGGTTGCTGACTGTGACATCAATGGTACCCACTCCCCACTTTTTTTCCTCTAAACCCTTTGTCTAACATATAGCCATGCTATTGGTTTTCTTCGATTCATGATTGAATTTAAGCTAGCAATTCTCAACACCATTCAAGCAGCTGGATAGCTAAGTGCACAACTCGCACGCGGGAAGATAGTGTTGGATTCACAGCATGAGCCTCGTCCTGAGTGGGTCCTGAGGCAAGGCCCTTTACGCTGCTGCCTAACTATGTAGCCTCCTGTGCTGGTCCCCAGCCCGGATAAAATACAGGGTGGTGTTGGGAAGGGCCCCCGGTTTAAAAATCTCTGTCAAACCAGATGATCAGTGAAAGATGATTTGCTGTGGCGACCTCTGACGGGATAAGGCGAAAGGTAGACAAAGGCTAGTACAGGGCACCATGTTTGCTAAGTTGCGTTGACCCCAGTGCCATGGAAATTGTGAAAAGTTCCTACTTCTAATGGCTCTGTCAATCTGTCCTTATGGCTAGATCCTTTCAGCTGTCCAGCCAAAATAGCAAGGTCATGGACTGCTTGGTTAGCTTGTAGAGAGGGCGTGCTATGAGTGACAGGACGTAGCGACCACTTATAGAACATGCAAAAGCGTAGTTAAAACGCAGGTGCTGTATGGATTTTTTTTTCGGACCTCCCCAAATCCTGCAGACTGCAGAAGGGGCCCGTAAGTGCTGGTCACGTGATAAGTGCGTGCTCCTTGTGTACAGAAGGGCCCATTTTTAGCCCCAAGAAAAGTCATGTCTAGCTGTAAGAGCATTTGTCATCATTGCTTTACTGACACTTGAGTGTGCTGTGAGGTCACCATAGAGCAGCATCCCCCACATGTCATAAGTGTGTGCAACCTACATTAGTCTCACAAATACTTCCCCATTCACTCACCACACGCACAACATTCCAATTTTTAAGGAGCCTCAGGGTAACTGCCAGACACACCTGTGCGCTCACCTGAAGATGCGCCTTGAACCAGCAACTCCTCTTTTTGTCCACGGACCCGGACAATTCAAAAACCAGCGCCAGACGTAAATGACTATGCCTTAACTGGTTAAATACTATAAAGTATTCAATCCACTGTTTTCCTGTTTCTCTTTCTTTATTCTAGCGTCTTCCTCCATTTTTGCAGCTTAACTCCTCCTACAATGTTTCTGCTATTTTAACCTTTCAACTATTCAAATGTTCAGCTCTTTCCAGCTTTGACTTTTGGTCCTTCAAATCCCTGAACTTTTTAAGATATTCTAGGATTTCCAGGATTTCTGCCTCCATTGAAATCCATGGGGAATCCTTGGTGCAGAAGCTCGCTGGTTCGATACCCGGCTCTGGCATTTTTCCCAAACATGTCTCTTGTCTTATTGTGCCGTTTTCACTTTGTTTATGGTCAACATTTTTTTCTTTGCCAGTTATGACCTTTTACGTTTAATTTTCATTTAGCAATACAGCATTCAAACCTGCATTTTCTTCTGGAAACACAGCATCTTCTAGTTCTAGTTGGTTTTACTTTGGCTTTGTGGGGAAAAGGCTCTATTTTTAAGCGTGGGTGTAGAGTGGTGAAACCCCTTTTGCTTTATCCCATTCCATGCTGTCCTGTTGTTTCTTTCAGGTGCAGTAGTGCTGAAGTATGACAGTACTTAACCTGTTGGATACGTTTAATATTTCTGCTGTGAGACTTCAAAAACACTAAAGCATTGATAAATGCAGATGTGTAAATTTGTATGATCATGCATGTGGCCTCGCTATTATGAGATATTACAGACAAACTTCTGGACAAAACATTTAGAGGCAGGTTACAATAAGTTCATTTGACAGCAAAAAGAACAAAAGCTAGAGTGGGATTTGTAGATCTTATAACTCCACCAATTACACTTGAGCTTTATTCTGGGATCTGCTTTCTGCTTGGAAGTGAGCTAAAAGAGAGCAGAGGTTGCTTTGTGCTTCAGCGTTAAGGTCACCATAGGCTGGACGAGATGCAACAGTTACTAGACAAAAATCTCTGTGTCTAACCCGAGATTTGATCGTGGAGAAGCAGTTTGGGAGTTTGGTCTCACAAAAAAAGCCCTTGAAGAGGTAAAGCTGACCTCTATCTATCGAGCATTTTATTGGTCATTCTGAGCCTTCTGAGGGAAAAAAAAAAATCAGCAAATCAAGTTTGATGATTCTTCAGGGGATAGAAGCACATGGCTAACCTTGCCTCATGTTCCTTTGTCCGACATGTTATGCTTTTATTTACAGAACACAGCCCACCAGTTCATAGTGTGACATGTTTAAGAGGAACCGACTTATTGCCAGAGGGAGTGTATGTCCAACTGTAACTTTAACTCAGAGGGTGTTAAAAATATCCATTGTATTCAAGTGTACAGCAACAAAGCTGAATACGCAGCTTGTAAAAATATTGTGTTGATGTCATGACAAAAAAACACAAATAGTTCTCCCAACCTCCATTACTGTTGGCTTTAGAATTGTGTTGACATAATAGGACTCTACAAAAGATCGACACTCAACAGAAATACAGGTTTGTATTTTTTTGTTGTAACTGGAGCTGGTGCGTCATGTCTACACTACACTCTGAAACACCTTGGAAATCTTTAATTAGAATGAATGGAAATCATCAATCGTGGTCATTTTAACTTTCACATAATGACTCCACCCCCTTGAATTGGAATTGACTGTAAAATATGAATAAATTTAAGGCAAAGAATCAATGACAAATGCAAGAACGAGTTACGCAGATCGTAGAAATACTTGATCTGTTTTAGAACAGCCAACCCTGCAGAAATCGTTGACGGATAGTCGTCAGTGCATTACACTAAACTGGCGTGACACTACTGTGACTTCAAGTTTTGAATGTCTCCATCTTGAGTATTATGTCATTCTGTCTTCATTAAAGTTGGCAAACATGCAGCAATAGCAACCTCTTAGGCATATTAAGCACGTTATTGCATCATCAAAGAAGTATGACTGGAAAATAAACATGTGTCGTGAAAAACAGAAATGCCTGTCATTCACTTAGTGTAACTGCGTTTTGGGTGGGTGTGCGTGGGAGGGGTTTCTTGCAGCGAGTGTTGCTGCGGGCTTTGGCGTCCACAGAATCTGTCAGAGATATTGACTCAATCTCGCCACACCTGTCCTGCATGCAATTTCCCCCTGGGGAGGGTTGGGTTTTCACAAAGAAGCACAAGGAACCAAGTGATTGTACTGAATGTGGTGAACTTGGACTGTTAGCCATGTTTGTACCCATTTAAAAAACAGTATTTGAGTTTCTTATTTCCACTTTGTGTTGGCTGTTAGATGCCCTTTTGAATCTTAATACACTGAAATGACTGTCATCACCAACCACAGGTCTGCCGATAGATTAAAGGTGTTCACGTCAATGTGAGATTAGACTTCTTTAATAATCAGGTTTTAAAAATGACAGAAACACACGTAAACAATGATGAGAAATCATGAAAAATGTTTACAACCATTGGTAGATATGAGGGTTAAGATCAACGGTGCTGAACTGCTGACTCCTAATGGGGTTGGATTATGCGTAAAGCCTAAAGTTTTAATTTAATCCAGTTTCTGTTCTTATCACAGGTTTTAGACATTTGTATTATGCATGATAGGCAGGGAATCTTCTTGCAGAGGAAATCTGAGGTATTAGGAAAACCAAACCAGCAGTGGTATTTTAAATTTTGTAAATGCTCAGGAGTTGTGTCTGCCATGCACGTGTCTTTCTGAGTCTGTGTGTGTGTGTGTGTGTGTGTGTGTGTGTGTGTGTGTGTGTGTCATGCTGTCCGTCTGTTGTGGTGAGGGCAGGCCGGGTCCCCTGTAGAGCACAATCACTCTGCTTGGCTAAACACAATCACACAGCCTCAACCCCGCTCACATGGCCCAGCGAGGGAAACAGAATGAGGAGGGCGCCTATATGAACATGCAAGCGTGTGTGTGTGTGTGTGTGTTTGTGTCCTACGAGGACTTGCAGGACAAAAGGCAGCCCCATCTGTTCCATTGTCACAGGCTCTTTAATACGGATCAGATAAACATGACATTTGTTATGAGCGACCACGCTCACGTTTTAAACCCTGACATGACATGAGAGCCCTGCTCACCTCAGAGCGTGTGAGTTCACACGCCTCCCAATTAAACCCGGAGAGCCGCTCACATCTACCTGCATGGGGTTCTGTGAGAGCCATTTCCACTCTTAGCAGACCCCCCATCTGTGGCTACCTGTGTGCATGCGCACTCCCCGGTTCCACGCTCAGAGAGTCAGCGCGAGGCTGTGGAGGTTGGGGGAGGATTAGCGGCCCATTGGCCTAATCAGAGTAGGTAATCAGACTATATTCTGTCCTGACAACAATCAGTCAAGATAGACACACATCTGCCTATTGAGCTCAGCACTAATTCCATGATAGTCGTGAAACATCTGGTCATTTGGGGCTCAATGCAATCAAGGAGAGGGATTGGGAGAGCTGCAGATGGCAAACCATTAACTGCTTCGGCCAGCAGGAAACCAGACAGAGGGATGTGCACCACAGGCAGGGTCACAGGCCGCTCCGCTTCACTACACGTGAGCCTACATGAGCTTCTGCAGAGAAAATCACTTCATTTTTACCTTCCTGCTCTTTCAAAACAGGCATAAATAGCTGAGATGTTGGGGAAAATAGTACAATCCCGATATGTTTCTTTGTGTGCCGCTGGAGATGGTCAGTGCCGTGGGAATTGTCTTCATTAACTGATCTATAAACATTCTATCTCCAGGGTATCAGCTTTGTTCATCCAAACAGGCCCTGATAAAACACTGAGCAGTTAGGAATATGAAAGATCATAAAATACTTTTTTCTTTGTGTTTATTTGATTGTATTAAAGACATTTTGATAAGAATGGAAAGCTCTGGCCTTTAACTGTCTCCACCAATCATTCTTGGAGGCTTAATCATGTCATCAGTCTGACCAATCAGAGGTGGTTAAAGTCTTCACTTCCTTGTTCTGATTCTGCCTCATAAAGTCTCTCAGTTCCAACAGAAATACCAGCTAAAGCTCGTCTTTAGCGGTGTAGCTTTCCACAGAATCCGTGTCAGACCGTGGAACAAGAGAACAAAACAATGAAGCTCAGAGACGCTTAGTCTGTCTGCATCACTACATCTCCATGATGCATTGGGTTAAAGTGACAGCATTCTGCGCTTACAATGAGTTCATTAAACATCTTAAACCTACACCTAACACATCAACCAGTTTAACATCTTCTGATGAAATCAGAGGTCAACAGTTTAGTCAGTTCTTCAAGGTTTGTGTAAATGTTATCAAACATATTAGA
This sequence comes from Oryzias sinensis, assembly GCA_037389245.1. Taxonomy (NCBI): domain Eukaryota; kingdom Metazoa; phylum Chordata; class Actinopteri; order Beloniformes; family Adrianichthyidae; genus Oryzias; species Oryzias sinensis. The sequence goes on from CM074507.1 coordinate 1,266,913, forward strand.
AACCTTTGCCAGTTGCCTTTGCACCAATATTTAAAAATAAATCACTATTTAGGAAAAGAATATAGTTCTTTTTTTTAGGTTACATAAAATTGCATGTTAATAAACTGAAGGACAAACAACTACCAGGAAAATGAAATAATGAAATAATTTAGTTAAAAATTATTACTGAAAACTAACTTGACTTTTATTACATCTTTTAGAAAACAGCTGCAACTTCCAGCTTTTTCTGCCACAATTATCACAAAAATGCATGTGAGATTATGGAGGGACTGTACATCAATACAGACTATAGAGTTTCTGCTTTAATTTTGGGATGCTGTGTGAATTTTGGTAAGGAGAAAGGTGCCGTGGCTCAAAAAAAAGGCTGGAAAACACGACCTGTAGCATCTTCTGTTAGTTTTGGGTTGAGAACAAAATCTCAGTCATTATTATGAATTTTAACAATCAAAAATATTATCCTTGTTTTCCGTGTTATTATATCATTTCAATATCAACATTATACATATTTCTATATTTTTTTCATCATCACTTTGGATATAATGTTCGGTTTTTTAATGTCACCAGTGAAACTGGGTGCAAGAAGGAAACTGTACATAACTCCTGAGGTGGATCCAAGGCTGATTGATATTTTTTAACAAACTCATGCTCAGATGTGCCAGCCTCCACCATAGGTTGATCATTTTAACCCTGTTTTAACCTCCTTGTGCTATCCTAGGCACTTTAACGTTGGAAGTTGGGTCATCTAGACCCACTAGACAGTGCTCTGAACCTTTTTTCTTCAATGATTTGTGATTTTCACTGGTGTCCATGGATTACATGAAATCTTTCCACCTTTATCCACCTTTGTCATGGTAGGGAGAACACCTCAATGGAGGGGGGGTCATCTAAGATAGCACAAGGGTTAACAACAGGCTTCAGTCTTTCCAGGAGATGCAGTGGTTCCATTCAAGACGAAACACAAGGAGCCACCCTAAAATGCCATGGAAGACTTTAAGCATCTGAAACAGAACTGCAGGAGAGCAGTAGAGGAGATACAGGAAGACGGAAGACTAATCATTTTCTAAGAGCAACTTAAAATTTACAATGTTAATTAAACAGGCCAGAACTTTCTACTTTTTAAAAACCATTTCAGAAAATAAAAACAATTCAAAATTTATTTTTAAAACAATTCATTTTTTAATAAACAAAGATTTCAACAAGTCCTCCATGCCATCATCTTATGCTGTAAGTGAGGTCATCATGGGTCAAACATTTCATCTATGCCATACGCTGGTTGTAACAGATCACCTTTGATCTGTTACAGCTTTGTTTTAACCAGAAGAAACTCTGGGGAGTTTTGTCCTGGTTGATGGAGAGATGCTTTAGTCCAGTTGTATCCCAAGTAAACGCTACAACCTTCCTTTAGATCCCATTCTAATTTCACTTTTTGAACATTTGATGGATTCTTTGAGTCAGAGCTTCTTTAAACATAGTTAACTGCCTTCTTCAGACGTGGGCCTCTGCCTGTCAGACGGAGGTTGGTTGATACAGCTATTGATCCGGTATTTTAACGATACTCTTATCGATACTTTTTGAGCACGAAAAATAAATAAATAAAAAAGAACATAAAGTGTTTTATGTCCTCATTATGAAAGATTGTTTTTTTAACAAAACATTTTACTTTATACATGATAACATTACAATGCAAACTCTTGAATGTGTGCTAGGACCAGCGTCAGCAACCCAACCTCTCAAAGAGCCACGAAAAGCATTAGAGCGTGAACACTGGGGTGTGTTAGGAAAAAGGTTTTTAAGCCGACATATCGTGATAATTCATTTGGCAATACTTGTAATATCCAAAATACTGTCAGAATATTTATATAATTATTTAATGTAATTATGGTCATGAGCAGCAGTCGCGACCAAAAGGACCAGATTGTTAAGAGTTGAACGCATTTACTTCATTGCCTTTCAGCGAGAATTTGACCCTCACGCATGCTCAAAAGTCACCAAAACGGTACACACCTGATAAATTGTATTTTTCCACAAAGTCAACGCCACTTCGAGGTTGATGATATCACGCCAGCGATCCGGCCAAAAATGAAGGGGCCGAAATCACGCATGGGTAGAAAAATGTAATTTCAAAATACAGTTGTGATACCAAACCGCCGCGGTCGCGTATATCCTGGGCAGAAGTTTTGAATCAATATGGACGGCCAATGACGACTCACGGCTTGGCGGCCATTTTGTGGCGCACTCTGAGAATTGGCGATTTTTGTGTTTTCTCACGAGCAGGAAAACGCTTTACCTTTGTGTGAGCGAGCCAGGAAATTGCACACTTGCTGCCAGCTCCAGTCTACAAACACCACAGAAGTGTCGTTGACCTTTGACCTTGGGAAAAGGCCGCCATCTTGCATTTTTTTAAAAGCCCCTTCAAAAGCACATACAAACGAAAACTTTTTCTAGGGATTTTTGGCGATTGTTTCATAACTTCTCAGGCATCTACAGCAAGGTGATGTGACAAAATGTTGGAAACTAGAAGTTGTAGATTTTTTTTTGTCTGGAATCACAAGCGTGAGTATGTTTTTATATCCATCTCTATGTACATCTTTGTGCCAGGACTTGCTGGTTTACGTGGTTGTTACACGGGCACACATTGCTGGGGCGGCTGATTAACATTACTAGCTGCTCCCGGTATGAAGAGATTCCCAAATACTGTTTCCTCACAAGAGCCAAGCCTGAAGTTTCTTTTAGAAGTTACTTTTATCAGTATTCATTGCGTAGGGTCATGGGTCACAGGGGCACGGAAGGGAATGGGAAGGATGAGGGGTGGGTTTTTAAGGATTGTTATAAAGGAGTTACACCTGTTTTTTTTATTATTTTCATGGATCCATGAACCATTTCTACTATTTAATTCACTTCAAATTTCTGAATTTATAACATTTACCCTTCAGCGATGAAACACAAACAGAATGTTTGACCATGTTCTGTTGGAGATGGATCTGTTTTCTACAACCTAGAATATCTCCTGTAGGATTTATTTTTAAAACAGACACCTTTGCTGTCTGCGTGTTTTTCACTCCATCGGTATCCAGTATTTTCCAAAGAACAGAATCTAAACTAAATCATGTTTCTCCTGAAATTATTTATTTTACATCGGGCGACAACCCTGCCAATTTAATGAAGTAGGCTGCCGATTGCACGCTTCGTGAACTAAAGTGACTGAACTGCACACAACCCAAAAGACACACACAGGAAACATGCATGTATCTGAGATAACTTAGACCTGACCCCATTGGACACCTCCAAGGATTTAACGAATGAATGTCTGTGTGTTTCCCAATCGACTGTGTGTGGCAGCAGAGACACAGAGTCACTGTTCTGCTGGAATAAAAGAGCCATTGTTCACCAAGGTGGTCCCAGCAGGACCTCCAATCCTACCCTCACACACACACACACACACACACACAGGCACACGTATGTACAGTATCAACACACACACACACAGCTTGTAGGCCAGCAGACAAACACACTGACGCACTCTCCTTTTGTCTAATCATAGCTTTTTGTGAGAGGCCTGCACTTGCATGGAAGTAAACATTTGGCTGTGGGATGTAAACGCTGGTCTACCTAGAATCAGACACACACAGTCATGGAAGTCTGAGTAATTCAGACATTGTTACTTCCTTCCTGTGGGGTGATGATGTTTAGTCTCCCCACACCACAATCTGATTGGTGCTTTTGATCTGGTCCACTTCCTGTTTAGGGGCACTCTGACCCCTGTGGGCTCCGATCTGGGATCTGCATTCGTCAGGCACACTCATGCGCTCCACTTGTGGGAGGCTTGGTAGCTGCTCTGATATCAGGTCTCGCTGCCGAGTGCCTGATGATTCATTCCGACTGCCTGCATGAATGAACAGAAAACCGTTTGTTCGTTTGAAGGTTTCATCAAAGCAACAAAGTGTCGCCCGTGTTTGTGTTGCTATTCTTTAAACGCCGCAAAAGCGCAAAACAGTATGATCTCAAGAACAGCAGAAAAGATGATGTAAGTTTAAATTTAACTCGTGTTTCAAATCTAAAACAGTTTTACTTTGTCATGCATTTTCACACCCATTTGTTGAGGGAATGATTCACAGGCCTCAGCTAATAAGTGACATTCTGTAAGATCCTGCACTGTACAGTCGACTCAGTAAAGCATGCAGGAAATGACTACGCAGCTCTATTTTTGTCGTCCACAGAGCCGTTTACCATCAGAAGACGCTGCACATCTAAGTGCATTTTCATAAACCCAGTGAACAGGAGGTGTGCGAAGGAAACACTGTCACCAATTCTTCCCTCAACTTCCAGCAGCAGTGATTCCAGCAGTAATCCTGTTTCTATCAGCAAAACAAAATCAAATACATCAAAAAGCATTTATTATCCCATTTTGGGAAAATTGCATTGTTGGTATAACTTGATGCAACACTTCTAAAGGAACATGTTGGCCGGTCACCACCAACAGCTGTGAAGTCTACCGGACAGAGCTGGGACGTTAGTTTCACTTCCTTTGTTTAATATTAGACTTTAAATTAACTGTGACCTAACCTTTATTTACATTTTAAGGGGAATTTGACAGTAGTGGGTTCATCTAGAACAAATCTATTTGCTTTTTGTTTATCTGGAATTAAAAGTGGTAAAGCGGATCTTGACATACTTACATGCCATAACGGGGTTTCTTGTGTCTTTTTTTAATGCCCCTTATTGGATATATAGGCATGTATTTTTCAGGATTTTGATGATGCCTCAGAATCACATGATTCACGTTGATCGCAGCACTTCACTACTGTAAAGTGTTGTAGAGTTACACTAGTCAAAATGATGACAACACTAAAGCTTTAAATGTTAAATGAATTATTGGTGTCATCACTGTGAGTTATATCCTCCTTCAAAGGACAGTCTGTCACATTTGACCTCTGATTTGCCTCTCAGCAAGTCAAAGTGGATTTATACCAAGTTATATGATCAGTACAGAAAAGTTAACTTCTGATGAGTTTTCTTGCTTTCAGTCAACATATAAACGTCTCCAAACTCCTACAGAAAGACGTTGTCACACTACAGACAGTGGAGCAGAGCGTTTGAGGTTGTTTACCATGGAAACACACAAGCACAAAAACCACAGGTGACAAACTCCAGGCCATAAGGGCCAGTGCCCCTGTTTTCCAACTAAAACACAAACTTTGTGGCAAAACACAACTGATCCAGGTAATCTGGGTTTAAAGTTTCATCTGTCAGCCCAAAGACAATGGCATTTACGATCTGGTTGAAAAAGTACATCTTACCTCTGTAGTTTAATATTCATGACATTTCAAAGAAGGTCAAGTTAACCCAACAATAAAGGTGTAACTAGGGCACAGATATTTGGCAGGTGATCATCATAAACGTTTGGGGATATTTTATTGAACAAGGTAGTGACAACAACAGAACGGAGAACTGGCTTAAAACGGATCAAAACTAACCGGATGTGACCGCATGATCTGAATAAAAAGCAAAGGCAAGCTGGTTGTTCAACACAGATGTACGCTACAAACCTCCAAAGACCCAGTCCAAATGAGAAGCATGTTTTTGGTGCCAGCTCAGACGAGGACAATGAAGGACTTGGATGGGTCTAGTCGTCTACAAGTAGACTTTCTACGTCACAAATAGGATCTTTTTTGAACGGCATTTGTTCGTCTGAGCTGGCATCTGGCTCTAAACTGAATCGCTCTCATGTTGCTCACTGGTTTAGGGGCTGTAAGCTGGTGGGACAGCGCATAAACAGGGATCTCAGCAAACTGTTGCCCCCTTGAATGACATCACCTCTAGTTGAACTTTACTTTAACGTCGTAATAGTAATTCAGATCCATTTGGATGTTCTTTTCTGTTTGTATTTCATTTAAAGACATCGGATGTTTTGGTTGGAAAGCTTCATCATCACTTTTCTTTCAAACCTTTTGAGCTTTAATGGTCGTTGATTCTCACTTTTTGTTCCTATAGCACCAATACAACTAAATTCACCATAATGGGTCATTAGTGAGCAAAGTTCATGAGCTTTATGTTTAAAATGTTAAATTATTTCACTTGAGACGAAATTTCTTTAACTTCATTTAAAAACTACTAAACAATGACAAAAGAGGGCTGGGTAACAATAGATGATTTAATATTTAACAAATATTCTAAAATGTGTCTTTTGGGACTATATATAAGAGATTTTGGCAGCAAAATGTCGAATGAAACTTTCATGCAAACCTCTTGATGTACTGACCAAACAAAAGTTTTTATGTGAACAAAAACTAACAATTGATGCTTTCTACCCCTGAAAAGGGGTAAAATCACATGAAAGTCAATGGACAAGGCTGAATCTGCTTTTATTTGGGACATAGGGGGCAGAGAATATTTAGATTTCACACTAAATTCAGGAATGTATGAAAGTGATTTCTTAAAAGGCTCCCATGTAACTCCCCTTCAACTTGAGAAGCCAACAAAATCAGGAGACGAAGGAAACATGGAGTCAGATGACAAGAACAAAATGCATCCAGCGTTTTTTCTTAAATAAAACGTTAATTTTTTGGTTAAAGTATTTAAAAACTCGGTGATGTCTTTGCACATGTATATTTTCTGTGGTTAGACTTACAGTTATAAACGTCTGCAAACAATGAAGTAGTTAAAAAGGTCAATTGATAAAAAAAACTCCACTCCATCAATAGTCTCTGGACTGCTTTTTTTATTTTTTTTAAATAAAAGATGTTAACAAAGAGATACCGCTTTTAGAAGAAAACAGAAGCTGGACGTGACAAAGAGGAGCGCTCCAGAGAAGAGGAAGGAATTGAAGACAAGACACGCAGCTCTGCTAAAGTTATGCTTCTGAGAAACTATAAGTCACATTCACACATGCACTCTTACGAAACCTTTCTCAAGTTGAACTCAAGGACAAAGCACCAACGTTTGTTTAAAGTGTTGCATTGGTTTAAATCAATAAAAGACACTTAAAAATGAGCTCTTATGCATCTGAAACGTCTGCAGTTTATGGACTGTATCTTCCACAGTAAAGGGTGCAACATAATGGATACATTTTGGTTGGGTTTACTAATGTTGAAGCTATTTTTAGAGGCACACAGTGCTCTGTCACATTTCTTGGTAACGCAGCTAACGTAGCGGTGTCAGACCCTAACTACTAAAAACTAGACAGTACCATGTAGCGCCTTGGATTTTAAAAGCAATTCAGACGCCACGCTCACTACTTTTTTTTAAAGAAGGAAATGATGTCATCGATTCCACAAAGTTCAAATCTAATTAATATTAGCCTCTTGTGATGATTATTTATGATCCACTGTCTTCTGAAGATAAAAACATTGATGGTTTATTAAAAAAAATACATTTTTTTGGTCAAAAAATGTTCCGATGCAATGCATTGTGGTCTATACTCTCAGGTCTAGTGAGCATCGATGCACACTGGTTTTTCGCAGAGACTTCTGGGAAATTTTTAGGGCTCTGGATTTTGGACTTGTAGATTCAGGCGGCTCTAGAAAATGGAAAACGCTCTATAGAGTGAAGGAATTCAGACACAACCAGACTGTGTGTTAAGTGTTACTAACAAGGTTGGAGTTAGCGTTGTCACAGCAACGTTTGTTTTAGTGTCATCTGTCTGTGTTTTTATGTGTTATAAAAAAGGTTAGGAATTATAGGTATGCTAGTTACAGAGACGCTAACACAGCTAACCCTTATAGCTAACGTGTTACTGTGACTGTGAACGCTTTCAAATAGGTGTGGCTGACGGATGGACTCATCTCAGACTTCTTTGTCCCTAATAGTTCGGTGAACCTAAACCCTTGTGCTATCCTAGATGACCCCCCCCTTCCATTGAGGTGTTCTCCCTACCATGACAAAGGTGGATAAAGGTGGAAAGATTTCATGTAATCCATGGACACCAGTGAAGATCACAAATCATTGAAGAAAAAAGGTTCAGAGCTCTGTCTAGTGGGTCTAGATGACCCACTAACTCCCAACGTTAAAGTGCCTAGGATAGAACAAGGGTTACATATGACAAATGTTCATAGGTAGAACATTTATTGAAGCTGCGCCCTATAGTGCAGAAAATGCAAGAAGAACCAGTTTGAGAACCCCGTAAATTAAAGAAAAACTTAAATAAGCTTAACTAGCATTCTTTGCTACAAACTACAAATCATTTTCAGCTATTGAACTGGGTCAAGCAGCAGCCGTTATGAAACTCCACCAAACAGCAATATGAGGATTTGTGTGCAAAAAGCGATATGAAGCTCATGTGCAACACATGCCTCGCTGCGTCACGTGTGTGAGCACAAACTCACACGTATGCAACTTTCAAAGGCTTCAGCAATGGTCAGAAGCCGAGCAAAAGCTTTAGACATGTCCTTTTGACGGCTGAATGGTGGCACAATCAATTTCCCACAAGAGACGGCTGAAATCTGTGTGTGATACGAGCGGGACACTGTGGAGGGGGAGGCGGCGCTGGGAAGAGCTTCTTTGTGCTCGCTAGACGTTATTGTGGGCATCTGATTCTGCTTTTGTGAAGTGACTCACTGGAGGGGTCAGGAAGAGCGCTATGGATTAGACCATGACCCATGGATTTGTGCAGGCCGGGCCCCTGTGCAGGTTCGTCTTACGGAGAAAAAAGCACGTCTTTGCAAAATGCTCAATCCAAAAACACCAAAAAACTTTATTAACAAGTCACAAGAACAGATTGCAGAGGCCTACGGACAAAACCATGTTTAGTAACGTGTAGTCTATCTGGAATTGATTGATTTTTAGAGTTAATCTAGTTGGGACTTCAAATCAAGAGCGGAGACTCACCCCTCCCTCACTTATCGCCGCAGTGTCAAAATATTTACACCAGACATCACAAACTCAACCAAGATGGTTTGATCCCAACCATCTTGTTGCCGTGGAGCTCCACTCACTGGTGACTCAGTGCACGGTTGCTGCTCAGCCTCAGTACTTCCTCATGGCGCCGACTCAAAGGCCTCACAAGCTGCAGAGAGCAGACGACTGCGGCTGCGCTCTTTTTCAGGCAGGCATGCCAGATTGCCCACCTTGCACTGTGTTTGTAAGGGTTTTACTACATTATAGGTTAACTGCATGCACATGTGAACTAAAGATGGCTAGTATAATGCAAGAATCACTTCCATCAAGCAACTACTGACCATAAATCTATGCACTTGGCTTTTTTTCCTTTGTGTTTTTTTATTTTAAAGACATCTTGGGATTAAATGAGGCTGAGGCGATGGTGTTTACGTTTCTAGCATTTATGAGGGTTTTTTTTTCTCACAAAGTCTGTTAAGTGTAAGGTTTCTATTGAAAAGCAGGTATTTAGACCCCTGACTTTTTATTAGGCGATTGTGAAAATAGCAAGACACTTAAAGGACAAAACCATATTAAAGCTGCGAGCGGCGTTGAACAGCCCACAGGTGCTACCCGCCCCCGCTGGTCCTTTTTGACCCGCCTTCCCTGACTGAGCGGCTGCTACACGCCCCTCACCCCCCCCCCCCCCTTTGCCCCTTCCACCCTGGTCAGAGTTGCACAGGAGAAATTCATTTAAAAAACACTTTTTTCAAAATGCCAGCGTCTCTGCTGGTTTTGTCTCCATAACAACCATTTTATTTTTTGGTCACCTGGGGTTGACGAACAGGTGTTTTTTTTTTTTTTATTTAAGATGGCGGCCCCTTCCCAGGTTTAACAAAACTTCAATTGTGGTTGTGGTTGTAGGTCTTATGTCAATCCCATAATATTTTAATACTTCCAAAGGATTTACCAACGTTTGATTTTGTTAATGGATCCTGTTTTTTCTGTCTTTTTTAGCTATATGAGAGATTTTAGTCTTATTGTGTTTTGACAGTTTCTCCCACTGTGATGTCATCTTTTTCCTCTCTGTATTTATTTATTTATTTTATATACATATATGAGGGGGGGTACTATACCTCAAAATGTTTCTCCTCTGGTACTAGGTGCCAACACATTTTGCTGTTTTTCTGTGTACGTGGCAGAGGTGACATTTCCATTCAATTGCGAATTTGCGAAAACATTATGGTCTTTCACCCCCCGCCCCCCCCTTCCCTGGTCCCCTCATTGGACGTGTGACAGCCGTTAACCTGCATGTTACCGTTTGACACTGTGCCCTGACAGCTGGGTTCAAATACCTGACAGAATCCAAATTTAGGTCACGCAGGTGAATCCACTCAAGCAAGTGAACGATCTGTGGTCGGTCTGCGTAAGTTAACTGTAGTAAAACGCAGGTCAGAGGCACCATCAACCAGGTCATGGTCGAACCAGTTTCACTAATATAAACAGTAGATTCACTGTTACAAAGAAATCACAGACTTGCTCTCAAGTTCTTTTCTTTCTCCAGCTCCAGCCCAACTTGAAAGACCTGGTTTTAGTTAGGCTGATGACCTTTAGAAAATATGTAATGTTAACACAACAGCTTTAAGCTGATTTTATACAGGATGTATTCAAGGTCAATCCACATAGAAAGTCTATTTAACATAGACTGTAGTGTTCGGAGATCCTACCAGTGGAGTCTTGGACTGACCCTGAGAACTTGTCTGCGCTATCATGGCAAAAGGCACAGGTGTGAGCACTTCTTAATAATAATAATAATAATTGATACTTAATTTATCCTACAATGGGGAAATTGTGGGATTTCTTATCATGAAATTTGGCTTTGTGTAGTTTGCTTGGCTGGGTGGCAACACATTACCAATCCTTTGAATGCAGTAACAATGGATTGACTGTTTTCAGCAAATGAAGCTTCATGAAGCTTTTTTCATTTGATGAACCAATCTGAGAATCCAAGTCTTCATCCAGCCAATACTAGTGAGAGCTTTCATCTTTGTCATATTAAATGTGTTTTAAAAACATTTAAATTAGTAGTAATAAGTAGAAATAAAAGACTGGATTTAGGGGAAAAACAAACTGAAACCAGCTGTTAAAAAAAAAGGAACAGCGGCGGAACCAACCAAAACAAAGTCAGTCCAACAATTACAATTTCATCTGTATCTTAATGTAAACACAACTAAATGGTAAATAAGTGGCGTATACTTATATAGCGCCTTTCTTCCTACAAGGACAAAGTGCTACAGTCACAGTCCCATTCACCCAGTCACACACACATTCTTATACAAACATTCACACACTGGTAGCGGCTCCGCTGCCAAACACAGCCGCCCGCCTACCACCAGAGGCAAGGTGGGGTTCAGTGTCTTGCTCAAGGACACTTCAACTCATAGGCGTGCAAGGCGGGAATCGACCCTGCAATGTTACAATCATGGGTCGACCGCCCGACCGCTGCACCACGGCCGCCCCTAACTAATGACAGATTCCCCATTTCGCTGCACAAAAACTTTTTCCATATACATTTATTCTGTCAGCTAGCTTGGGGATTTCAATTTAATGTATGATCTGTCACCAGAGTCCACATCCTAAAAAATGTGCTTTCTACCTGATTGCCACAGGTCCTTATTAGAATGATCTGCTTTACTGTTTAATTGAGGGTCTATTGTATTTTTTGGACCATAGGTCTATCATCATACACATTGTCCATTGGGAGAAACACAACAGTCCTTGAGGCTCCTAGGTACAGCAACCAGAATGCTCCAACAATCTTCGTAGTTTACCAAAGTCGTACTAAAACGTTTGGACGGATTGTTGAGCCCAGTGTACCACAGTTTCAGGTTAGTAAGCACAACCAGAATTTAGACATGAGGCGCATTGGATGACATGGCGCTGTTGGGATTTTTGAGAAAATAAAAGAATTTTAAATTTACAGTCCAAAGAATATGATGGTCACAACCAAGCATTTGTTCAACCCATCCCTTGCTGCACTACCATGTACTCCAGTGTAGTGGGTGCTACTGTTTCCTTCATCTATCAGCAGTGTAATGGCTTTCGTACATCACCAACATGCCATGTATCTGAGTTCAGTCCTCAACTACAGCTAAAGACCAGATGAAGCCTAATGTCGTAACGTTCTGAGGTATTTTCGTCGTTCAAATGGTCTCACACTCTGATTGTGTTTATACAAGACTGAAGTCATAGTATTCTATCTGACATTTGGCGTCATAAGATACTCTGTAATGCTTTGCCCTAAAGGCAGAACCAAGTCATTCTTGAGTCCAAAGCAAAGTTATGGCACACCTCTAAAAGCAGGTGACCAAACAAACCAGGCTGTCCGGTCCAATGTTCTCCGGCACTAAACAAATGCCATGCTTTAGCGCGAAGCGTTTGAGGGATTTAAACAAATGCTGAACCAACAAACAAGGTTATGGAAAGATGGAACCACACACTTTCTCATGTTCAGCTTTTACCACAGAGGATGACAGATGGAGGACGGTTGGTAAAACACTTTGAGCTGTCTTGGATTTGACAGGGTGAGTAAAACACAGAGAGCACAGATCACTCCTCATGTCCACACAAACACACACACTAACCGATGTCTCTATTCATTTAAACTGTCACACTAACACACCCCCAAGAGATCTCACTTCCTCTGTCAGCCCGATAAATTACAGCTCTCCATCTCCCTGCCCGTGTCTGTTTTCTCTTCTCGTCGCTCTCACCTCCGTCTCAGGGAAGCAGAAAGATTCAGACTGCCATTCGGTGGCTACTGTGCGAGGACGCCAAACATACCAGATGTGTTGCTTAATGTCTTAATGTGATTGCTTGTTCCAACTTCATTAGGGAGAGAAATATCATTAACAAACTGCTGGGCAGGTCAGTGTCCTGGTCTGCTCTGCGAGGACAAACCCAGTCTGTGTTAAGGTTCTATGAATGCTGTGTGTGGACCAACCAGACCCGTACCACATGACACAGCAAATAAATCATTCGCATTTTAGGATTTCCGTCACTTTGTAGTTTTCCCAGAATAAAGCTATTAGTTTGAAAAGATGCTTTATCCAATGTATAGCTGTTGGTAAGACGTTTTAGCATCACTCCGAAAGACAAGCAACAGTTAAATTGAGGGATGCCGTTTCCTACTTTTTACAGGATGTTGCGGTACCGACTGAGAAAGGGCATCTTGATGAACAGAGGCATTAACTGGAGAGCAGAGAAGCAAGAGGGATTAGCAAGCGTTACATTTATCCTCAAGGAAAATGGGCTGAGTAACACCAAGTTTTACCATTTTGATGCATAGAGGGGCTTTGCTCTTACAGTTGCCTTCCTAACACCTTGTCCTTTTGCACCCAGTAGTTGGTAACCATTGCCAGTGTTGTCCTCAACCAATAGGAGAACTCCCCCATTTTCTCCTGCATCTTTACCTGCTCTCGGGGCGACCCCAGAAGAGGTGTGTGAGCCTTCATCCATCGTTTTTGTCTTTGTAAAGGCTGTTAAGCCTCGATTCCACTGAGCGGAACGATACAGAATTTTGAGCGGAAAATTGAATCGAACTGTTTTGGTGGATCTACTGTCTTCAGCCAATGAAGCCCTTTGACTGGCGGAAAGTCATTACAACAAAAGAAAGCGCCAAACCAGCGCCAACGTTTCCAAACATTCAATTTTTTGAAATTTGGTCGACCTGTAGCAGGAAAAGATGCTGCAAGGTCTGATCAGGAATGGAACTACAAATGTTCCTCGCCATTCTTGGCGACAGTGTGACTCCGAGTAAGCTGAATCGATCATGTAGTCACACTACCATGACGCAAAGCTATGCAATCCGTCTACACCCCCCCATCCGCCTTGATGGTCGAACTTTAAGTTAAGACGCTCACCGGAATTACCTGAATCGATTTTGATTTGGCTAAAAATTGCATTATCAGACTTCAGAAACCACAGAGAACGCCTTATAAGAGATCAATTTTCAATTACAATTGATCAGATGATCAATGTTATCAATTCTGGTCATCAAAATGACAGTTTCTGGCATCGATATCGCCAGCGGAGACTCAACCAGGGCTTCCTCACAAGCAGTTTTTTTTTTAAATGGCGTTCAAGTCTTTAGAAAACACAAACCTTCACATAAACACAAGGTGGCGAGACGATTGCAGAAGCTGAGCGTGCTCTTTTCCTCCTGCATGCACAGAAGTGCCAGCACCGCCTAATCATTGTCATTACAGCTGTTTGAGAAACTGTTTCCAAACAGGCAATCAAAGCCTGTCTCAATAATTAGTGACGGGAAAGACGTCTTTGTGAGCAAATGGCTCCTCTTCCTCCTCCCACCGCCACCAATCGGAGAACACAAAATCTAATCTGTGTCATTTGAGGCACAAGAAAGGAAATCTGTATGTTTGGATACTCCGAGTAAGTGTGCAGTCGTGCACAGGTTCGGCTTATTGTGCTGCAGAGACAGCTTGACTGAAAACAAACTGACAAAAAACATTTGAAGCAGAAAACACACACACACACAACAACCTGTCAAGAGCGAAATGCCTCTAATTTTTCTGTCATCTGCCAGCCGTTTAACAAGACAAGAGCGCTCTGCCCCCACACTCCTCCTCTGAGCCACATGAGACGGAGAGAGGAAGAGGAGGGAAAGTATCTGATATGTCTTTTTCCCGTCTGAAATCATTCAACTCACTTAACCTTCCTTCCACTGCAGGTTGTGATCTTTCTGTCTTTGCCCCCCCATCCGCCTCCTCTCACTTACATCAGACAGTGGAAGAACAAAGTGTGTATTTAGAAGTGTCCAGGGAGGCAGGGTAATAACCACTTAGCAACTATAGCCCCGTCCCTCTCAGACCAAACCTCCTGCTCTCTGCCTTTCTCGGAGGGGAAGCCATGTTTATAGTAAAGCTTCTGTTCACTTCTCTGTGGCGCATCACGCCGCTGTCGTCTCCTGTGAGAGCGCCGTGCACACGCCGTCATGCTAATAGGGGATATTTACACTTAACACTAACGCTAATGTGTTTTTAGCTTTTGTGCCTAAACTCCCACTCCAATCATCTTTTGATCTATTCTCAATTATTATTTTTTGTCTTTAATTTATGATTTTGCAGTTTTTAGCCGAAATCAAAAAAACCTGTTTCGTTTTTTAGGACATAGTTTCTGCAGAGCGGCAGGAGTTCACTAGAAATTGGGGGCGGGACCGGTGGCAACCTTTCGTTTACAGAAAGAAATAGTGGAAAAAATCTGCGTGAACATTTTCTCTATACAGCCTCAGCGATCCATCATCCGGTCTATGATCTTAAAATGTTATTTAGAAGGAGGTAATTAACTGTCATCCAGTTCTTGATGTCACTGATGCAGGCGTTCAGTTTCTCTACATTGTCATTCTGGTCAGGTTTAACAGATAAATACAGCTGCGTATCATCAGCATAACAATGAAAATTAATGCTGTGTTTCCTGATTATGTTTCCTAGGGGTAGGCATATAAAGCATAAACAGGATGGGTCCTGAAACTGGGCCCTGTGGGACTCCATAGTTGACTCGAGTGCACTAAGAGGACTCTCCATTTACATTAACGAACTGATACCTATCGGACAGATAGGATTTAAACCACTGGAGAGCAGATCCTCTGATCCCTATGTCCTGCTCTAGTCTATGGAGTAAAATACTGTGGTCGATAGTGTCAAAGGCTGCACTGAGGTCCAACAGGACAAGAATAGAAAGTAGACCCTTTTCTGAGGCCAATAACAAGTCATTAGAGACTCTAACTAGTGCAGTTTCCGTACTGTGGTGGGGTCTGAACCCCGACTGAAAGTCTTCACAGTGGCTGTTGTCCTGTAGGTGGCGGAGAACATGCTAGGTCTTTCAAGCTAACACTAATATGTTTTTAGCTTTGTTTGAATTTGTACACAGAAGTATGAATTGAAGTGTTTGTGTCACGGTGGCCTTTGTCAGTGCTCCTCCCCCTCCCCTCTCTCTGTGCACCTTGAAGATCGGAACCAGCTGTGGACACTCTGCTCATCACCTCACCGCCTTCTTAAGGGGATCCAGACCAACAGTCATCGCCAGTCCGTTGCCTACCTCGGTGCATGTCTGAACCTCAGTACATACTCCGATTCACGTTCGGGCCTTTACTTACCCCTGCTTATTCTACCCGCCTCCAGGTTTCCAGATCCACGAGTGTCCACCTGGGAGATCTTCAGCTCGCTCCACACCAGCCTCGCCTCGAAGTCACGCCACGTTCCTCACTCACCTCGGTTCCCAAGACATCAGACAGTGCGCGGCGATCCGCACCGCACGTCTCGCTCCGCTCCAGCCACGCCACGCTCTCAAGCCCCTACGAGCCACGCCGACTCCTCGCCAGAGATCCAAGCCAGCACTGAGTAACAACCAGAACTGTTATCTCCCGCCTGGATATTAAAGACTCTTTGTTAATCGCTACTTGCCTGAGTTTCCTTCCGGGGTTTACAGCGTCTGGGTCTGCCGCGTCCTGTCCGCCATGACAGATTGTGCTGAAAAAGAACACAGGCTTTGTCTAGCTTCTTAGCATTTAGCATTTAGGAAGCAGCTAATTATGCCAGTTTTTTTCACACCTTTATCTTGTTACATCAGCTGCTTGCTTTGGGGCTGTATTGTCAATAAACAAATAATAACAAAGAAGAAAAAGTGCACACCAAAGAATATACGCTAGCTAGCAACTGACACCAATTTTCCCTCTTTTTGGGAGGATTTCTGCCTAATTTAAGTCTTAGTTATAACTGCCCTAATGGGTGATATGGGCTGTCTGAGGGTGAAATATGTGCAACTTTGTTCAGGTGCTCTGCAGAGGATTTTAGGAGCACAGAGGACTCTGTGATGCCGTAAGGAGAAACTGTTCAAGCACGTCTTTTAAGTATACATGTATATACTGTATTTATCATTCTGTTATTTTTAGGACCGTTTTTTATTTTCTTTACAATTAAAGTCGTGATTTTTCCGAGTGCCATTTGTAGAAGTGATCCCCTCCCCAGAAAAGAAAGGAGTGTCTGTGATGTGAGCTGATGTCATCATGAAAGACAGAACTTCCTGTGACTACAGCAGAAAATAATGAACTGCTGTCCTTGTGACCTGTAGGTTTTTCACTCCCCACGTATTTAGGCCGACCCGATTCTGAATAAAGGTGCGAGGAGGGGGCAGACACCCTCAGAGCCGTTTGTCTGTTTCCAGCTCTGCTCGTTCTCGGCTCTTGGTGTCTGTTCTTTAATACTGTCTTGTGTTTTCAGAAATAACTTTGACAACAAGCATGCTGCAAACGACAGGTCGTCCTCAACACTTACCCACTAGCAAGGAAGTAAGGGTGAAGTAGGTCAGGAGCAGGCGTGTCGCACCATTTTTTGTATTTATTTAACCCTCCAGATCCTAAAGACTGTGCAAGGAGCCTGTTAAAGCCTTTCATGTGATTAGTGTGCACTTCTTGCACTGTTAGAAATGAGAAAGTGTCATTTGTATGGACATCCAACAGGCATTTGTGTATCTTCTGCACACTCTGCATGCAGCATTTGCTTGTGGTGCTCTTCCCTCTGAGCTAGAGTGCGACCTTAGGGCACGGCACAACAGCATCACTCAAGGATGTCCTCAAGGCAACTGCAAGACACCCTATACACTGCTTTGAGGCTGCAGCCACTCCTGTTTATGACCCTCTACGCTCCGGACCACCCAAACACCCGCAGCAGCCTTACGGGCCAACTCCCCAGACGGATGCATGTGACTGTAGCTTCACTTCAGATCTGAGGTAAAGATTTTTACCGTGGGCTTTATTTGTCCCGCAAAATGTCCTTCATTTATGCCTGGGTACGTCATAAAAATGATTGTACTATTGTGGTTCATGTGGTATCGTGAAGTATTTGTACGTATAGATGAAGTTACATCTACTTATGACGTATGGGTGATGTTGCCATACGGCGCCCTTTAGGTCACACTCAAGTCATTCATGAGGAGTGAGTACTGATGATCCATCACATCCGGACATTCTCTGTTTGAACTGCTGCCTTCAGGCAGAAGACACAGGACAATTAAAACAAGGACAAACGGCTTAAAAAACAGCTTCTATCCGAGAGCCGTCGTGGCCTCAAACGCTGCTAAATAAAGTTAATTTATTAGGGAAGCGTGCAATAGCTGCAGAAGGTGTAACTTCCGTTTATATTTTTGTATATTTTGTATATTTTTATCTTATATGGTCTTATTTCGCACTTTTATTTTTTATTTGACCTTTTTTTTTATTCCACTAGAAAAATTGCACTGTAATTTCGTTGTACATGCAAAATGACAATTAAGATATTTCTATTTCTATGTGCTCACATGCTGCACACACACAGTGTTCAGGTGATTGGCAGGTGCCTGTAGGACTGTGGGGTGTCCACACAAACTCTAAAAACAGCATTTAATCATTTCTAACAGTCAGAGATGCACTTCTCCCTTAACCAGCGGTAACATGCTCTTTGCACAGTGCACAGGGTTTGGGTGGGTTAAGATAATGAACAATCTGGACAACACGCCTGCATCTCTTCTACTTCGCCCACAGCAGTGGGAAAAAGATGGGACACACCCCAGACGGGTCACTAGCGACTGAGCCTGCTGGGTGGCAGCAGAGCGGGCTCAGTCACTAGTGACCCGTCCAGGGTGTTACTTTTTTGTCTAGTCGAAGTACAACTCAGTGTACAGCGGGCGCAAATGCTTCAACTACAAGCGCTTATGATGTTTATCTGATTCTCATCAAGTAAACAATAAAAGATCTTGTCTAAGCCCAGGTGTGAGGAGAAGACTCATTCAGAGCACTTTCCTCCCAGTTTTGGATTATGGGGACATTCTGTATATGAATGCTGCCTCATCAACTCTCCGTAGTCTGGACACAGTTTACCACAGTGCCCTACGTTTTATCACAAACTCTGCATACAGAACCCACCATTGTGAACTGTACTCTCTGCTCTCTTGGTCTTCACTCAAAGTCAGGCGACAGAAACACTGGCTAATATTCACCTATCAGGCCATTCTCGGCAAACTACCTCACTATCTGTGCCGTCTTCTTTCTCCTGTTAACAACATATATAACTCTCATTCCTCACTCAAATTGCTTCTTTATGTCCCTAGATTCCTCAGTGAATTAGGAAAAACAGCCTTTTCCATTGCTGCTCCGCTTTCCTGGAATAATATTCAAAACTCTCTGCATTTAAGTGACCTTATTCCCTTGAATTGTTTTAAAGCAAAACTTTCTGATCTTTTAAAAGAAACATGCACATGTCACCTTTGACCTTTCTGTACCACTTTTAATTAACCTATTAGTCATTGTCCTACTGTTCATTTCAATTTTAATTGCATCTGTGTTTTGTAATGTATTTTATTTCAGTTGTTTTGTTACTGTATTTAATTTGTATTGATGCCCTTTGGCCCAGGTCTTCCTTGAAAAAGAGATGCAGTCTCAATGGAATCTCCTGGTAAAATAAAATAAATTAAGTCAAGATCCCCCAGTTTTTTCTTTCTCCCCTCTCAGATTAACGCTCAAACTGGACCACAGATTGACGGCTGCAGGAGTGACGTACGGTCCACCGGAGCTGTTTGCAAACAGCAGAGCCAAAGTAACTGCTAGTGTTTTTCCTCAATTTAGTATCGTTACAGCCCAAAACCTCTAAATTCTGTGCGTATTAATGTGAAATAGCCCTGCATGATCAAGACTTTTTGTGTAAGAAAAAGTAAAAGTGAGAGATGCAAGTCTTTGTTTACAGAAAAACTCTTTGCCAAAGAATCAATTTTTCCCAAAATTAAAATATGTACCCTTCACACAAAGATGCATCATTAAACATAAAAATGGAAATGGGATGACCTAAATATGTTAATACTTGAACCTTCAAACCCTGATGTTCTGCTGCGATGCTGCTATTAGAACAAGCTCTCATATCTTCAAACCAGCAAAGTAATAAAGAGAAAAACTGGCGACAGACGCTGAACTGCACGACAACCGAGTCAGACGAGGTGACGGAAAACATGCATTCAGACAGAGACAATACGGCCTGTCGAGAGAAGACAAAGAGCTGCCAAAAGCCTGAAGACGTTCTCAGGCGCACTCATTGCTGGTGCCTTGTTTTTCCTGCAGGTGAGGCAGCAGTGCAGTGAAGGGAGTTAAGGGTTGGTATGCGTGTTAAAACCATTTCTCCTCCCGGACTCTTCCTGCCAGGAGATGCCTGTCTTTTCTGTTCTGCTGTGATTTTGGCACTTAATTGATACAATGGAAGATCGCTTTCCCTTAAAATCCGCAGCAAGGAGAAGGGACACAAAGGAGTTGAACCAACTAATTCTGATTCAAAAATGAACGGAGATCAATTTGGAACATTTCTTGAATGAAGCAATTTGTTTTCTTGCTTTAGTTAAATGTTTTTTATGTCTAGATCAGTGTTTTTCAACCAGTGTGCGGCACACTGGTTGAAAAACACGGCACACGGGAAATACCCATTCACTGATCTAAAAACCTTTCCCATCTCCAGGATTTCAGCTCTGTGTTCATCCAAACAGGCCCTGATAAAACACTGAGGAGTTAGGAATATGAAAGATCATAAAATATTTTTTCTTTGTGTTTATTTGATTCTATTAAAGACATTTTGATAAGAATGACGGTACCGCGATTTAGCTGCAACTAAAGCTGTTTTCTGAAAAGTCCCGCCCCTTTAACTGTCTCCACCAATCATTCTAGGAGTCTTAATCACATGTCAGCAGTCTGACCAATCAGAAGTGGTTAAATTCTTCACTTCCTTGTTCCAATTTAGCTCATAAAGTCTCTCAGTTCAAACAAAAATACCAGCTAAAGCTCGTCTTTAGTGGTGTAGCTTTCCACAGAATCCGGTATCAGACCGTGGAACAAGTGAACAAAAAAATGAAGCTCAGAGACGCGAGTCTCTCTGCCCTTTTGCTGCTGTTTTCACACTACAGCTCCCATGATGCATTGGGTTAAAGCGCACAACGAGTCTTCCCTGTTAAACGTCTTGAAACCACCACGATCACAGTTTTTAAATTTTCTAACTTCACTTTTATTTCATCTTTTAGAAAAAACAGCTGCAGCTTCCAGCTTTTTCTGCCACAATTATCACAAAAATGCACGTGAGATTGCGAGGGGGGGGCTGTAGATCAATACAGAAGATGAGTTTCTGCTTCTTCTTCTTTTGGATGCTGGTGTGCTGCAGGATTTTTGTCAAGGTTAAAGTGTGCCGTGGCTCAAAAAAGGTTGAAAAATACTTTTCTACTGTAGAGTATGGAGCAAGAGGGTTTTGAGTCATTTTAATGATCATTTCTTAATTTCTAGCTCAGAAGAAAATGTTTTTTTGGTGTTTTTAACATGATCTTGTTGCATTTATGTTGATGGAGGATATTTATTAAGAAAATTAAGCATGGAATTGTGTTTCTGCGGTTTTCCTTGTTCAAACCGTTGTGAATCAGGAGCAGGTGATCATATTTGTGATGTAGAAAATACGCTGGGCGGGGCCACAGCCTCCCTGCCCCGCCCCATTCTGATGCATCCATTGATCCGTGAAGGTCTTTGTTTTCCTGGTCTGAGTGGAATCAGAACTGTACGGATGGATGGATCTGATGCTGCTGCCATTTTTGTTGCATGGTTAATGTTAGGCTACGGGTGTGAGGGGCTGTAAGCTAGCAGGAGAGAACGTAAGCAGATGGATGACGGGAGAGAAGGGGGGGCTTTACTCCCCTCCAATAGTCCCGCCCAAAACTCAGATGCAAAGCTACTGCCACGCTGCAGAAACTATGTCCCAGAAAACAACACAGGCATTTGATTTAGGACAAAAAACGGCATCACCATAATTAAAAGACGGTTTATACAACAGATCAAGAGAAGTCCTTATTTTGAGGAAAGCTTGGCAAGTTGTTGAGCTAAAATTAAATTAAGGCAACTTAAAACCTGGTAAAATATACTCAATGTCTAAGAAAAAAGGCCTCAAATCTCTGCATGGATCAAGTAACTTGGAATTCTCTTTGTCAACAAAAATGACAAATAAGCCAGAATTGTAATTTGGTTTCAATCTGTTGTTGGTCTGAAACGTTCTCATTCCTCCTTCAGCATTAGTTCAGGTTACCTCCATGAGCAGGAGCACACGCGTGCCGCTAAGAACCGGGAGTTAAAGCTGAAGGTGCCTCGCTAAACCTCAAATCCGGCTTCATGGTAAAGCCCCCCCCAATATGTGAATGTAAGCAAAACACAGGGAATCATGACTGAGCCACGTAATCTGACAGCTGTCACTGGAACCTATATCAGCAGAAACCCCCCCCCACACACACACACACACACACACAAACGTCAATTAGAGCTGAGCGGCAGTGAGCTGATCGGGTCACATGTTTCCCCCCCGCAGCCACTGTCAGCAGCGCATCAACAAAAAAAGTGGACATCACCTGGCACACGGATGCACAAAGACACACACAAAGACACGCACAAACACACACAAACCCGACACAAACTGTGCAAAATAAACACCACAACCACGACGATGTTTCAGCCAAAGGCTTTATTTAAAGTTCTGACATAAACTGTTTTTAATTCATCGTCGTGTTTAAGTTTTTCAAACATTAGGATGCATTTTTAGTTGATTTTGTTTTCTTTATGAAAAACAATCTTAAAGAAAAGAAAGACATGTGACCAACCTTCACCATCCTCACTAGGTCATAGTGCGACCACAGCGAGTTGATACAACGCAAATAATAAATACAGTAAATATCATGTTGTTCCACGGTTACTCTACTACAGGTAACCTTATGATCTGTTTTTGTTTTTACAGGAAGAAGTTTGCTGACTTTACTGTTTCCTTCCACAGGGAACAGTTTCGAGAAGTCGTTATAGCTGCTAAACTGATCAACATCTTTGTGGAAACAGGGAGATTTGCACAGAAGAGTAATGCCTCCGTTTCAGACAAGATACTAGCTGATCTGAAATATTATTTTTAATATATATTCAATCAAAAAGCCCTGCAATGGACCGCTACGCCGTTCGGGGTACACCCGTTGACTGTTAAAGGGATCTGGACTGAGTGACTCCTCCCCCTGGCGTTCCTAATAAAATGTATGCAATCCTATAGACTTCTATAAAGAAATAATCAGTTATTACTCAGTCATTCTATTCGTCAGAAGAACCATTCTGGCTCTGAAACCTTTTATATCCACTTCTTGATAATCCTGGATTTTAAATCTGACTGTACAATGATGTCATCGTGGACACGCCCACTCGTGACTGATCTCTGAAGCTAGGTTTGGGCGTGGCTAACCCCACCCAGTGCTTTGAGTTACTGTAACTACATGGGGGCCCTTTTCAGCATTTCCATGTGTTTGTCCCAAATCTGAGACATCCATAGGGGTTGAGTCAAGGGGACGTCAATCACATGAGCACTGTGGTGACTCCAAAAGGGTTTAGCTCAGGGGGGTCAAACTCATTTTCACCAAGGGCCCCATCGCGGCTGTCCTCAAAGGGCCAGACATAACTTATACATTCAACTAAATGTAATGAAAAATAAACTTAACTACTCCTAAATATTAAACAACTAATTTATTTATTTGTAATAACTTTTGAAAGGGACAGTTACAGTTGCATAGAAAACATGTCTGCTTGTTCCTCTAGCATAAATCCTTTACAATTTTATTCCGTCGTGACTTAAAATCACCAGAAAATCAACCATCAGATTCAATTTTGACCCTGAGATTGTAGAAGAGACGTGTGAATAAAACCACACAACTGTAGTCAGAACAGCATCCGTCCATTCAATTTTCAAATCTACGTCATCCCTCTTGGGCTCACAGAGTTGCTGGAGCCTATCCTAGCTACTGTTGGTTGAAAGTAGCTAGGAGAGGTCACTAGTCCTTTCCAGGCAGCACAGAGACAAACAACCACACAGGGACACACCTGAAGTACAATTTAGAGTGACCAATGAACCTCTGAAGTATGTTTTTGGAAGGTGGGAGGACACCAGAGTCCTGGAGAAAACCCACACATGCACGGGGAGAACATGAAAACTCCACGCAGGATTTGAACTTCTCAACAGTGCATCCTTCCTTGAATCCCTCATCTCCTTTACTTTGAAGCTGACCTTAGCAGACCATATACACATTGCTTGAACTTTTCTACCTTTTCCCACATTTCAGGCTGCAAACATAAAGATATAAACCTGTAAAAAGAATCAACAACAAGTGGGACACAATCATGAAGTGGAACGAAATTTATTGGATGTTTAAGACTTGTTTAACAAACAAAAAACTGAAATATTGGGCGTACAAAATGATTCAGCTCCTTTCCCTTCAGTGCAGCAAACTCTCTCCAGATGTTCAGTGAGGATCTTAATGATCCAATGTTGACCTGAATGACTGATGATGATAACAGATCCACCTGGATGGAACCAAGTCTCCGTAGAAATGCCCCTGCTCTGTCATCGTCTCAGAGGTCCATTTAAAGCGCAGAGCATCATGAAGAACAAGGAACACAAGGAAGGTCCCAGATTTGGATTTGGATTTCCCGAGCTTTGAAGATCCCAAGGAGCTCCGTACAAGTGATAATACTGAAATGGAAAGAGGATCAGACCGCTGCAGATCTACAAAGACCCGGCCGTCCGTCCAAACTTTCAGCTCAAACAAGGAGAAGACGATCAGAGACGCAGCCGAGAGATCCATGATCTACAGCTGAGGTGGAGTGTCTGTCCATAGGACAACAATCAGTCCTGTACTGCAGTGGTCCCCAACCACCGGGCCACGGACCGGTACCGGGCCGCGGGACACTTGGCACCGGGACACACAGAAAGAAAAAATAATTTCCATTTTATTGTTTTTTTTCCCCCCTGAAAAAAACGTTTTATTTTGAAAAGTGACCGGATTCTCTCTGTTACATCCGTCACACTTCACGCATGTCAAAGTCGCGACACCAAACATCACGTGATACACCCCGATGTTGTTCATGTGATGTTCTGTTGTTGGTGTGACGTTACGAGGACACCGCTAGTAAGTTGCACATGATTACACAGTGGATTTACGTTCATTATTATTATTGTTATTATTATTACCAAAGAGAAAATACCACCCCCGGTCCACGGTAAACGTGTCTTGCGTTGTACCTCAACCCCCCCCCCCCCCACACACACACACACACACCGGTCTGCGGTAAACGTGCCATTTCTTAAAGATATCCATAAAAAAAAAGTGTTGATTAAAGTTACCCACAATCCACCTGGGAGACACACCAAATATGCTCAGATGAAACCAAAATCCAACTTTATAGCAACAACCCAAAACGTTCTTTTCGGCGAAAAAAGCAACACAGCTCATCACCCTGAACACACCATCCCCACTGTCAAACATGGTGGTGGCAGCATCATGGTTTGGGCCTGCGTTTCTACAGCAGGGACAGGAAGGATGGTTAGAACTGATGGGAAGACGGATGGAGCCGAAAACAGGACCACTCCATCGCAAGGCACCGTATTTTTCACGGTCTCGCTATGTCAGAGTTTTTTTTTGTTATTGTTTCAGGCGTTTTTGTTATCTGTTTTCACAGCCCTTCATGTTCTGCGTCCTGATTGGCTGTCGACCCATTGACAATCAGTCACCTTGTTGTCTGCACAGAATGAGTCCAGTTGACTAAATTTACAGACATCTTCAGTCACGACCAAATCTGTTTTTTATTCTACACTACTGGACGTGTTTTTTTCTTGTGTGAACTTTGAGAGTTTAAGCAAGTAAGAAAAGTCTTGAGATGTTCGTGTCTGTCTGAGAAAATGGTAGAAAGTGAGTAGTGAGGAGTTTTAAAACATTTAACGGTTAAGGTTTATGTCTAAACGTGTATTACTGTGGGAATATCACCAAAAATGTGACGTCCATGCATGTGGAAACCAGGTCTCCAGAGGTCAAAACATCCAGGATTGTTCCTGGATTTCACCTCACGTGGGTTTTTTGAAACAAAGCAAAATGAGGGAACACCGTATTTGTGACCAAGAACCAATAAATTAGACAAAATTGGGGTTTTTTTCTGTTGTAACTATCTGTGTTTTTCATGGCCTGAACATGACGCGTCATGAAAACTGTCCGCCATCTTGAAATGTGAGCACAATGGAGAAGAAGAAACCACATCCGTCAGCCCCTCTGAACCTCATCCAATCACAAGACAGATCAGAGGCGGAAGGACGGACAAGAAGGAAGGACCAAAAGAGGAAAAAGAACCAGACGAGGGCAGAACGGACGGGTTGTGTGAACAATCACACAAAAGAACAGACGACTTCCAGAGCGACCTCACCACAGACGGACACAAAGTGATGAAGAGCGGCCGCGCAAACACGTGTGTCTTCATTACCAGAGGCTTCTGATTGCCTTGGCGTCCTATCAGGTGGCATCAAACCCATCGGCGGTCTGGAAGGGGAAGTACAAAGTGGATTCTGGGCCGCGAAGAAAGAAGCTTTTTGATCGCACTAATTAAAAGCCGTTTTGTTTAAAACAAACAGACACAAGTCTAATTGGCTCTTTTCCATAAGAAAGGGAAGGATGTTGAAAGTAGAAGAAGACGGGCAGGAAGTGAGTGTGTGTGAGGCGGGGCTGGATCAGAGGGAAGCGCTGCTCAGCCTGGCACGTGCACGTGCACGCCCATGTCCTAAGATCTCCTGCTGGGATGGGTTGAATCTACAAATGAAGTGTAAAGACATGAAGCTGTGTGAGCCCAGAGCGTGTTTTTGTGGCACATCATGGAGCAGCGGTGGATGGTCTCTGAACGTTTGGTCCTGGGTTTCCCTCTGCAGCGTTTCAGGCTTCAGACAAACGTGCATCCGAGTGGAACCGCCTTAGACAGAACCTCTGTGGGTTCTCACCTCACGGTCAGAACCTCTCTGAGTAGAGTTTGCGTGTTTCTCCTCATGCATGTTTGGATTTTCTCCAGACATTCGGATTTCCTCCCACAGTCCAAAAACATGCCTCAGCGGTTCACGGGAATCTCCAAGCTGTCCCGAGGTGTGAATGGGAGTGAGTGTGAGCCTCTTTGTAAAACCTCTACGGCATCTGCGGCCCTGAGGTTCTCCGGCAGGCGGTTCCACGGGCGAGGACCGTCATGGGAGTAGCTGGGATAGGCTCCAGCAACCCCGTGATTCCAAAAGGTCGGCGTTCTATGCATCATGGATGTTTGCAGCAGAGTTTTGACAAACTTTTTCCATGCTTAGCAGAGTAGTTAATCTCATAGGATATGATATGATCACTGCTATTATTTGTATTCACATGCAAAACAAGTTACTAAACAAACAAGTGCAATTTAATTTGACTTAAACCAAATAGAAAAAAATGCCTTAAAGGATTAACAAGAGAATGTTAAATAAAATATTGGACAACAATTGAGTACAAAACATGCAAAAGCGCTGATGAACTTTAGCGATCTTAACTTTTGGACGCCTAACTAGAAGTTGTGATTCTTCAGTAACAAATGCCGTTTTCCCTCATTATCTTCTCGATTTAACTCATGAGAGGTGAAATCTGCAAAACAGAGCTTTTAAATCCTGAAGTGACCTACTTTTCATATGTGGTGGCCTGAACCCGCGTTGCTGACGGTCGTGGAAGAGCTGCAGTGGATTCTCCCCGCAATCTGAAGGCAAACACTTTATGTGGGCCACAAACACATTAAATACACCTCAGAGACAAAATATTTAGAGCCCATCAAAGCAAAGAAATGCTCAGGTTACCAAAAATACAGGTATGTCGCCATATAAATATCAGCATATGCAGCCAACGATGTGAAAAGCTCCTGTTTTATGTGGAAAAAACCTTCAGCTTGTAAAAAGCCAAACATGAAAGGGATTGTTTGAGTGACAGATACAACAGGGAGGCAGTTTAACAATACACTGAATGCACTGCATTACAGCAGCGCTTCTCTGTCACGCTTCAAGACAAACAAGCACTTATCCATATGATAATAGGAGAGCTCGACAACACGACACAAGAGGAGGAAGCACAATGCAACGCTGCGCTGTAGACAGTGATCTGAGATGTAATCTCCAGTGAGGAGGACAAGAGTGAAAGGAGGGAAAATGATGAGGCAGACAGCTTTGTGGGATTTGGACAGATTGACACTGAAGCAGTAAACAAGTGAAGACAACAAACAGGAGCTACTGATGGTGCAAAGAGGATGAGACACAGGAAACATTGTTTTACAGGAAGCACTGACAGCACTGACAACTGCAGCTGGTGCATGTAGGTGGAGTGTGACTGTGGACTTGATAGAGTATGGATGATCTGTGAGATGTTCTCTGATCGGCCTATTGAAGGGAAAAGGCTTTGACTAGAAAACAGAGGACATATATAAAGAACATTAAGCTTGAAATTGCATTTTTGAGTATTTCTTTTTTGCAGTCGTTGCAAATTGGAAAAAAAGAAAACTGTATTTGTGACGTAGAAAGTACGCCGGGCGGGGCCACAAGCTCCCTGCTCTGCTCCATTCAGATGCCTCCACTTATAGACAAGTAGATCCGTGCACGTCTTTGTTTGCTTCATCCAAACTGGCATCTATGTCTGTTTTTTACATAATAATTAAGTAATTCATCTCTGTCATGTGCTTTATTGATACCTAAGGATTCTTAATTCTGGTAAAAGTTATGAACCTGATAATAATCAGTCATGTCATAAAATGGTGACAGTAGAACAGGGTGGGATTCTAGAAGTTCACTTCCTTCCACTCCCTTTCAAGCAATCTCTGATTTAATGTCTAATTATCCAAAGTTTGACACGTCTTTGTATGAATGTATAACTGATGATGGTAATATTTTTGTGTATTATTCTTATTTGATTGCTTGAAATAAACCATTTCAAATTTTTAAATAAATCAATCATTTTTGGCTAAAAGCGGCATCATCATGATTTAAAGATCTCTGGGAACGCCTTGACAACAGATCCAAAGGCGATCAGAGTTCAACTTTACATACAAGAACAAATAAAAGCAGTTTTTTAGCCAATTTTCACTCACTGTTGTCAATTTTATTGGAAGTATTTACCTGTGAAAAATATTCCTACCTTTAAATACTCAAAAAAAAATGTAAAGAGAGACAAATGCGCTGCTATAATGTCCTGCATTTTCCATAAACATATTACAGTATAAATATACATTTACGTTCATGTGAAGCCGTTTTGAACAGTTGCTCCCCACATTGTGCTTCAAATCCTTCCTAACCTCATGGTTTGAAAGTTTAAAGGCAGTCTCGCACCAAGTAGGTCACATAAACAGAAAAAATGGAAGGGTAAACACAGCAGTTAGCATGCACTCGGTGCAATTTGTAAATGTGTCTGTGCTGCTTAGAAGGAAAAAAAAACACATTCTGGAATCATTGAGCAGCTCAAAAAGGATTTTTTGAGCTTTGTAAGACTACAACGTCATTGTTTTTGTTTGTGAGAGATGTTTCTACACAAAAAGCAGTGGATGCAGTTTGTTTTGTTTTTTACCATGAAAGTTCATTTGGAGACTTTTCTTAAAAACAGAATTTGATATATTTTCCAGATAGCTAAGTCTCAAACATTAGTTTTTTACCTGTCAGGAATCTGCTGAGGATAATAAATACTGAGCTAGAATTTAATATGTAGAATATTAATGTTAGCATCTAAAAAAATTTTTTTTAAATAGCTTTTTCTTAATTCTTTTTTACATCCTGTGTTTTACTATGAAGCACTTTGTGATTTTTATCTTGAAAGGTGCTATACTAATAAAGTCTATTACTATGTATTTGCTAAATTTCACTGATTTCTTCGAAATTCAATGTTCACGTTGAAGTACCAGAGGATTTCAGAGCTTCGTGTTCCCGGGGCTCCAGCTTCCACCTCTCTGCGGTTGTCAGGAGAATTCCTAAAAGAGTTGAGTAAAGAGCTGAGTGATGTGTCTCAGAATTGGATAAGTGGGAACAACGACTGGATGCAGCGGCGGAATCAAACATCAAGCTGTGCGAGGACGCTCTGGGAGCCAACGTGTCAACAGGGAGCCGCAACCGCTGAAGATGAAACAGTCCCACTTTGAGGACATTGACTCGCACTTGTTAAACACCTTCTGCGCTTCAACCGGGAAGCGGACATCCCACTTCAGACGGAAGCAGAAGGGAGGAGTCTTCCCAATTAAAATTCCAAAAAACAAAACACAAAGAAGATAAAATATGAGGATTTCTAGAATCTTCCAGACATATCTGGACAGGTTGTTTGTTGATCTCATGATCTAGATTTAGTTATCTGTTTAACAGAAAGAAAAATAATTATTTAAAACACAATCTTTCCATTCACTTTACCACTGGAAAATTCCATTTGAACAATTGGAAATAATTATTTTATGGTAACAAAACCAAGTTTAAAAACATTTGCACAAAATTCTTTTAGGAGAAAAGAAAACAATCAAACTTTACAGAAAACAACAGTTTTTCTACGAACTCTAGAAATACTTTGATGCATGTATTTATACCCCAAATATTTTGAGAATTAACAACCAATACATTTTTGGTACTTTGAACAGGATTTCTGTTTAAGTAAAACAGTTTAAAAAGTATATTTTTATTACAGCATGTTTGGAATTACTTGTAAGGTTTATGCAGATTTTTGTGCATAAAATTCATTATTTATAAAAATAGATTTTAATAATTTTTTTTCCCACATGATGAATGGTTGAAACGCAAAGGATTATGGTCTATATTCACCAATCTAGTGAGCATTGATGCTAATTTTTCACAATAATCTCTCAGAATTACAAGGTTTCTCAATGTTGGAATTATAGCTTCAGAAAGTCCTAGAAAATGGAAAATGGCGCACTAAGTAGTGTGGGAACTAATGTCTACACACCTATAGGGGTTTTCTCTTCTTCAGTGTACTGCCAGCAAACATCAAATCTGCACACTGCCCCCTACAGCATGGGGGTTTAAAAACAGCCATGTGAGCCAGGGTTTGGAAACTTCAGAAATATATGTATGCCATGAATAAATCATTTTTTTTGCTATTTATAACAAAACAAAATCCCATTAACACATTATTTGTGTTTTGTTTGAATGAAATATTTGCTCTTTTCCTTTTCCTTCATTGTTGAGTTTACAGAGTCAGGATTCGTGTAAATGTCACTCCGTCTTTCCGTTGTTTGTCCTTTTGGCTAAATGTAAACGGCCCATTTTCCCCATTTATAAACTAAGATAAGGACAGTCTGTTATCACTTGGCCCACGTCTTCACATCCTTGTTTTTAGATCAACCAAAGTTGGCGTCCTTTGGTCCGTTCAGAGTTCAGCTCAGCTTTTATAGCACGCATATCCACTTCAGTTTAGGTAAATGTGCTCTGGGAACTTTTGAAATGTATTCAACCTCTTAAAACCCAAGCTAACATTTGAGCTAACCCTCCATACATGTAGTCAAAGGGCCCCTTAATTCACCCCCAATCTGATGTCCATGCATGGGAACGCCAGGTCCTAAAATGTTAACGAAGCAAAGATTTGAAATAGCAGCACATCAAACTGCTTAGGTCAGCGTTTCCGTACGAATGGCCTGTTGGCCAATCCAGAAACATTAGACAAAGAAGGAAAAGTGGGTGAAATAACAAAGAAATTGCATTTCATTTTTTTTATCCAAATTTGCACGGACTCCTTTACTATTTATTTATTTTCTGTTATTTGTGTGTTTCTGTTGGGGGGGGGGTTCATCACATTGAGCAAATTAATGAGGTAAACGTAATGATCTGAGATGATCAAAGGATATCAGCGTTGGGCAGAGTATAGCCACCAATTAGTAGAACAAGCACAGGAAAGGGACTAAAATATGCAGCAACACGCCTGATGAAAAGACAGGGTCATAGAGAATGGACTAATTTCACAAATGAAACAAAGTGAACCAAAGATGGGCCCGTGTGTGTGTGCGGGTTGGTGGGGGTGCATGCGGGTCGTCTTCAGATTCCCCATGGGTCTGTGAGAGGGGTCCCATAAGAGCAGCAGGAGAGGAGCTGGCTTCACTTTGATAACAATAATAAGGTATTGCTTTCCCTCCTCACTGTCTCTCTTTTTTTCCTGCTTTGGCACAACTAGCACTGCGGTGCTTGTTTGATCCATGAAAGATGCTTGTTATGTGTTTCTTTCTTTTTTTTTGAAGAGTTTGATGCACAAAGGAACACGAAGGAAACAAAAAGTTTGGAATTAGGCGGCCTCCGTCCAACTTGGACTTTGGTTCATTAAGAAAATCTCAAGGGCGAACTGCTTTTCTCTGCTTTTTGCTTTGTGGTTTCTTTTTTCACATTTTTTTTAACTTTTTTAAGGGTTGCTTGACCCAGTAATTAAGTTTTATTAAAACAATTAAAAAAACTAGGGCCCATTGTCCCCTTCTGTCTTATTTATTTGTCTTATTTATTAAATTTAATATCTTTACACCAGATTGCGGTTCAACGTGGATTCAACCCCCCCCCCCCCCTTTTTAAAGTCAGGTGCTTTTCTGATTGTATTACAACCCAGCAACTTAATTAGGTACAACAGTCCAGCTGCTCGTTAATGTGATTTTCTAATCAACCAATCACATGGCAGCAACTCAATGCATTAGTTAGACATGTAGTCATGGTCAAGACAATCTGCTCCAGTTCAATGCGACCATCAGAATGAGGAAGAAAGGTGCTTGTAGTGACTTTGAACGTGGTTGTTGGTGCCAGACGGGCTGGTCTGAAACTGATGATTTACTGAGATTTTCACCCACAACCATCTCTAGGGTTTACAGAGAATGGTCAGAAAAAAAGGAGAAAAGATCCAGAGAGCGGCAGTTCTGTGGGCAGAACTGTCTTGTTGATCCCAGAGGTCAGAGGTCAGACTGGTTCCAGCTGATAGAAAGACAACAGGAACTCAAAGAACCACTCGTTCCAATCGAGGTCTGCAGAAGAGCATCTCTGAAAGAACAACACGTCCAACCTGGAGGCAGATGGACTACAGCAGCAGAAGACCACACCGGGTACCACTGCTGTCAGCTAAGAACAGGAACCTGAGGCTACAATTCACACAGACTCACCAAAACTGGACCATAGAAGATGGAAAAACGTTGTCTGGTAGGGTAGAATTTGGAAACAACAACATTAAAGCATGGGTCCATCCTGCCTCGTATCAACAGTGGGGGATATTTTCTTGGCACACCTTGGGCCCCTAAGTATCAATTGATCCTCGTTCCAACGCCACAGCCTACCTGAGTAGTATTGCTGACCATGTCCATCCCTTAAGGACCACAGTGGACCATCTTCTGATTGGCTACTTCCCAGCCAGCGTGGCCAAGTGAGCTCCATATGGTTTAAAAGAGGGCAGAAAATGTGGGTTTGTCCGCAGTCTCCATGGTGGTCCCACCTGTGTTTGCCCACACTGGCTTAAGTGGGCACTCAAAAGACCCCAAAAAGAATTTAGTGTCTCTGGATGGATGGATGGATGGATGGATGGATGGATGGATGGATGGATGGATGGATGGATGGAGAGTCAAAGATTCACAGAAATACTTGGCCTTCCATTGGTTCTGCAGCTTTAGGAGAAACTCTTCCCCCTTTGTGGACCCTGAAACAAATCTCTATGAAGCTTGAAGTATTTCAGGTGTTTTCAGGTAAATGGCGTGTACTTATATAGCGTTTTACTACCTCCTCAGAAGGCCCAAAGTGCTTTACATTTCCACACTGATGTTAAATCCGCTGCTGAGTATTGGTGCCAATCTATCTCCACCAGAAGCAATCTGGGGTTGTCTTGCCGAAGGACACTTCAACACGTGGGCGGGCAAGGTGGGAATTGAACCTTACATAGTCATACTTACTGAAGTCCTTGTTTTAACCCAGATATAGGTTTTTTGTACAAAATACCTGAAATATATAATCTATATCATCAGCTGCATTCACTAATAGAATACAAGACAATCTTTTGTCCTTTTTTCCACTATTTTTTATCGTCTTATAGCTAACAAACACTAATGGAAGAAGCATAAAGTGAGTATGAAACCCTAAAAAGAAAAAAATATGGAAGTTAGATATATACGACATAATATATTGGTTTTTCCGGATATCTTCGGCTTGTTCGCTTTATAACCAATTGGTTACAAATTGTAAAACAACAGTTAACAATTGGGTGAGGAGCATAAACAAATAGCTTAAACCAAAGCCAGCCCAACATTTCAGGGTCTAAAGACCTAACAAGACTGTCACAAGCGTAACATTTGACATAACAATTAGCTGTCATGCATATTTGCTTCAGTTTGATAGTTTTTACTGATAATCGTTACTGTTGTGCTCATTATTATGCCATAAAATATGGAGAAACTAATTTTGTTAGTTCCATCCGGCTGATTTCATGTGAAAAAACTGACGGCTGAGCAGACGTTTATGGTTGGGAATAATTACAGGAAAAGTCTGTATACTTTTGTTTCTATTTTATGGCTGCAGTTTTACTGACCACATTCTGTCAGTCCTTCTTTACCGTACAGTTTATGTGTCTGAATGTGATGCTTGCGTGCATTTTTCTCGTTGTTTCTGAGATATGTGTGAAAGTGAGGCAGGGAGCAAACATCATCAGTCGCATTGGAAAAATGCAGCTCAGAGACTGACAGATGTCTCTCTGTGTCTAACTCTAACCTGCGTCTGACAATGTCTGCAGCTCCGTGAGCCCCCGGGCATCCTTACACTCCCTCTGACACACACACAACAAAGTAACAGGCATGTTTGTGTGTGACTTTCCTCTTTGTGGGTGTGTGTGAAGTACAGTTTTGTGTTTTCATCACAATTTAAGACTGAGCGGAGACCAATCCCTGATGCTATGGACTGATAATGACATCCACCACTGCCAAGTTCCCATAATAACAAATGGCAGGCAGCTGCTAATGATACTGTACAACGGCAAACGGCACACACACACACCTCTACAAAGAGCATCACTCAACAATTATCGCAGCTTACAAGCACACCAAAAATGAAAAAATTACTCCAGTTTACTGTTCATCTTAGCATCCCAGCACTTCTTAAAGTGACATTATGTTTATTTTATCAACTGATACAATTGACTAACAGTTTCATTTCAAATGAACATGTTTCATGATTACAAAACGCTCTAAAGTCACTGACACCAAAAAATGCATTATATTCATTCATCTTCTAAAGCAGCTTTGTCATATGTCTTTCTGAGTCAGGGGGCTGCTGGAGCCTATCCCAGGCACTCGTGGGTGAGGGCAGGGGACACCCTGCACAGGTCGGCAGTGTGTCACAGGGCCACAATCACACACCCATGCACACTCACACTCACAACTATGGTTGGAGACTAATGATGCTATGGAGCATGTTTTTGGATGGTGGGAGGAAGCCAGAGAAAACCCACGCATGAACAGGGAGAACATGCTAACTCCACACAGAAAGGTAGAAGGAAGAAGAACTGATATCTCAAAAGGCAAATTATTAAAACGCTTCACTGCATCGCGTTTAAATGCGTAAACATCATTGGAAAGCTGCACTACCGGCCACAGGCGGGTGCCCGGCAGAGGACTGGTCCTGCTCGCAGGAAAGTTTATTTAGGCCCGGGTCGCCCCATAACCCTCCTGGATTGGGAGCAAGACCAAAACGCCCCATCCGACCCATCCGTCCCACCACAGCAACGGCTGCCGGCTTCACGGTTTGAGGCTGCCAGGTCTACGGGCGCTCAGCATAGCTTAGCATCCTCACGGCTAGAGCTCTGTCCACGGAGACGTGCACCTCGTTTGCTCAGCACGGTTGAGCCAACCGAGGTTTAGAAATGTCATGCTCCACCCCTAATTACACAGTTTACAGCAGAGCATGAAACGGAATAGTCGCAGCTTTCTGTTTTCGTAAATCAAGCATACTCATCATTCCTAATTATAAATTACCCTAAAGAATATTAATAATACACACAAAGCTATCTCCTCACAAAGATTTGTGTACTCTTACTGTGTAGTTTATGAGTTCTTAGTACATAAATATAGTATTTTAAACTAGATTAAATATATTATATATATATATATAGATATACACTTTTTAACTTTGGCTTTTAACACAGAATAAATGGGCTTCTCAGTTTCCTATTCCTTGTCCTGCAGGACTGCTTGTGGTTCCTAGAATTGGTAAAAGTACGGTTGGAGGTAGAGCGTTTAGCCACCAAGCCCCTGTCTTATGGAATAAACTCCCAGCTCATGGAAGAGGCCGACTCAGTTTCTACATTCAAAAGTTAGACTGAAAACATTCCTCTGTGGACAGGCTTATTGTCAGACTAGTTAGTATTCAGAGATTATTTAACTTAATGTTAATGTGTTTAAATTAAACGTAATAGCAATAGCAATTGGTTGTTAGTAGGCTGCTAGAAGTTTGAATCTGGGGTAACTATGGTGCACTGGGGTTCTGTCCTCTTTTCTCGTCTTCTTCTACTCTCCTTTTCTCCTCTATTCTTGATCGTTATCTACCATTTAGTTCGCTCTGTTTGGTGCAGTGATTCATGTACTGTCCCTCTTTCCCACTTCCCCTCCTGTCTGTCTCTTCTTTGACATTAACAATGTAACTTTGATACTACACCATGTACATTTTAGCAGATTCTAATTTTATATTCTTTTAATGTTTTTGCTGAACTATTTGCTGCTCCATAGAAAAGTGGCATGGTACAGTAGGATTCAATCCTGATTTAGAATGGTCAGGCGAGCATTTTCCACTCAAGGGTTGGACCATCACACATACATGATGGGGTGGGCGTTATTGTAACTGCTTTGTAGTAGTGGTCCTGCAGTAAGAGCAAAGCTTTCAACAACTATGGATGTCATATAGCCGTTCATTTTTTTCCACTTGGCTTTTAGTACTTTAGATATAAAAGTTATGTAACAGTTTGAGAAAAGATTGTGGGCGGCAAAGAGGAATGTGCTGGCAGTGGTTTGACGCTTTAATTTGTTGTATGGTATGGTATGGTATGGTATGGTATGGTATGGTATGGTAACTACTTGATACTAAAGTATGGTACAATAGTATGGTACGAGTACGGTGTGGTGTGGTACGGTACAGTATGATAGCCTAGCGATGCTAAAGTATGGTATTGTATGGTGTGGTAGTGTAGCGATGCTAGTATGGTATGGTATGATAAGTATGGTATGGTCGGTATGGTATGGTGTGGTAGTGTAGCCATGCTGTATGGTATGGTATGGTACGGTATTGTAGGTACAGTATGGTAGCCTAGCGATGCAAAAGTATGGAATGGTAGGGTATGAGTGCCTTTGTAATGCTGATGCGCTACAGTATGGTATGATGCGATGCGATTGTGTGCGTTATGATATAGTGCGGTAGGTATGGTATGGTAGGGTAGCGTAGCGACACCTAAGGTATGGTATGGTATGGTATGGTATGGTATGGTATGGTATGGTATGGTATGGCACGGTACATTATGGTATGGGCTTACCAGGTCT
This sequence comes from Oryzias sinensis, assembly GCA_037389245.1. NCBI lineage: Eukaryota > Metazoa > Chordata > Actinopteri > Beloniformes > Adrianichthyidae > Oryzias > Oryzias sinensis. Next base: position 1,304,183 of record CM074507.1, read on the forward strand.
CTGTTGTTGACTTTGCCTGTATGATCTCCCCAAAAGAAAGACTGAAAGGGGATGGAGGTCGGGGATTGGATGTCCTCTGTGTTTGGTGTCACTGCTCTGTTTCCGTCTTACTGTTCCACTTCTCCATCTGGACTTCCCTTTAGACACAACGCACATCCATTAACACAAAGACACAAATGTTTGGCAAAATTACCCAGTGATTTTTATCAACACAAAAAAGCTACAGCTATTTCAAACTTGAGTGTTTCTGCCACACAAGATGCACATGCTTACAATTCCCTTAACCAAGCACATCAAGTTTCTCGTAACAAAGGTTTATTTTCCTTCCCAGAAGGAATCATTAACATTTTCCTGTGATAATATATGGATACGCAGTTGAACAGTCATACTGGTCAGATCTCATTTGGCAAAAAGGAGTGAAACATAGTGGGCGAAGTGTGCCCTGCAGCAACGTGCAGCTGTAGACTGTCAAAAAAGATCACTTTTCATCTGCCACTTTTGCTTGTCATGCATGTCAACTCAAAGCTTTTTATCCGTTTAAAAAAGCTTTTTGAACAAAAAGAACTATCAGGGGGTTGTACCACTAATTCTACTTCTGGTTACTTTAAGATGGAAGTCTGTCTGTAAAACTACTAACTCCCCAGGTTTGAATACAAAACTGTTTGTCTTTTATAGCATGAGCCAGATCCTGGTAATCAAGGTGTGTGCTTTCCACCCATCCCTGTTCTTTTTATTGTTGAATAGCCAGATTCATCAGTCAGATCTGGAATTACCTCATCGAGTTTGTCAGGAATAAGGAATATTCAACCAGAATACCTAGAAAACGAGCATAATGATAGATCTAGGATTTAGGATAGCTGCATAGCTAATGCCTTAGTCACCCACACGTCCATGGAAGGTCGTACACAGGAGCGGATGCATTTTCAAGGGAAGGCAGGTGTGTCTTGCAGTTCTCTAGCGGCCATCTCAAGGGACATCACAAAAATTGCATGTGGTAAGTGTATCGTGTTATGATTAATGTGAGTTAGACGCACATGTGTCGTACAGGTGATGCTTTCGCACGGTTCCCTTACACCACACTGTAGATATTAGGAAGTTTTGCATTCTGGCTCCTTACTGATGGCACTTACAGGGTCCAGGTCCCTGTAGGACGCCCACGCAAACTACGCTTTGATTGTGTAATTTCCTCATTTCTAACAGCTTTAAGGGCAATTGTGACTTACTGGTGGACACAGACTGTCTGTGAATGAACAGAGGAAAAAACCTGTACAGGCCACGCGCAAAATATCAAGGTTGTAGACCTGGGGCAAAAATGTTCATGCACATTTTTTCTATGGCAATGCTGCAAGTGACAGGCTGCAGCAAACACTTATATAACATGTAAGAGTTATTAAGGGTGAAATAGGTGAGATGGAGGCGTGACAAACAGATTTTTTAACCTCTCAAATCCTGCAGACTGTGCAAGAAACCCATGAGTGTGTCTCTGTGATAAGTGCATGCTCCTTGTGTGCCCCATTCAGGTTTTTGCACGCTGCCGTCTTTAGCCATAGGGGAAGTTGTGCTTTACTAAAAACTGGAGAGTGGAGTTAGGGCAGCGTATGACAGCGTAATTCATAGGTCGTAAGTACAAGCAACTTACAGTAGTACAAATATTTCACAACAGACTTACTGCATGAACAACAATCATACATTTCATTTTCAACAAGTGTTAATGGAATTGAAAGATGCACCTGCAGTCACTGAAGCTGTGCCTTGCTGCTCCTCTCTACAACCCACCATACGCTAAGCACCCACAAGGTGCATCTGGCTAAACCTTTAATAAAGACAATGAAGTGTTGGATAAAAGGTATCTATCCCATACTGGTTGAAGGTAATAGTACCCCTTACAACAGGAATTAAGGACATATAGCTTCACTGGGTCTTTGAATGGATCTAGAGAGAGCGTGGGAAGTTTACCAAAAGAAGGCTTTTGAGAAAATGACCTGTGATGATTTAAAAAGTTGACCAACTACATAGTAAGAATGACTTAATAATTGTTGCAACCACTTTTTAGAAATACAGATAGTGTTCATTTTTTTATTAAATCAAAGCCAGGAAAAGCTGAGGACCAGACAGACTGCTGGTGGTCACAGTGAAAGCATACTTTCAAAGGTTTGGGATTTTCTTTCGTCCACTTTAACTGCCACAAATATTTCAACCAAATGTTCTTTGAGTTTTGATTTTCCCTTTTCCAGACACTTGAGCTCAGTGGCTTGTACTTGTACCTGGTAAGAAATGATCAGTTTGCATTCAACTTGGAGCTCTTGGTAATAACTATGACTTCAGTACAGTTCATTGAATGAAATATGTGGAATGATCAGGCCCACTGCAGGACCTGTTGTGTAAGTGTTTGTGGGTGCATTGTGGGAATGACATGTTTTGTTCTATTTAGGATATTTGCTGTTGTTTGTTGAGAATTGTGTTAGTCTTGACTGTTACTCTGTATACGATTGTGGTTGTGATGTTCGTTTGTTTGTTGTGACTTACATTTTGAATGAGAAGTTCCTCACAAAAGTGACATTCCCCTGCCATTGCAAAGTTTAATGTTTGAATTAAAGACTTAATAACTGTCTAGAACTGAAGACTTTGTACTTTCTCATTTGGAGTCATCCTTTCTTCTTGCATGGGCCATGTGGTGTATCTATCCTGAATCCGTTTAAAACCTCCTCCTTATATAGTTTCATCAGAAGTTACTACTAGCATCTTGCTAGTTAGCTCAGTTGAGTTCTGCTCCAACCTGTGCCTAGATGTCAAGCTAGTGCAACTAACAATTACTTTACGATATACTTACGGCACACACGACACCATCGTATGTTACATGTTGATGACGTCCTTTAAAGTCGCTGCATGAGCCTCAAGGGAACTGCTTCATTTAAGATGTGACCACACCTGTCTACAACCCTCTACCCAAAAACCGGCACAGGTCAAACCCTTAACAGTACATGTGACTAAGGCGTAACTATAGTCCGGCTCGGTTCAACAGATAGCCATTAGGTGGCTTGACACACAGTCGAGTTGTTCACCTTTTGGCACATCCCCTCAGAGGTTGCCACAGCGAATTATCCTTCACCGATTCACACATTTGGTTTGCCAGAGAGTTTTATGTCAGATGCTCTTCATGACCCAACCCAGGCTGGAAAACACGCCCCCCCTTGAGTGTAACACCCCTGAAATGGTGTTACACTCTAGTTCCAAAGTCTTTTTTTGCCTAGAAGACTGAATTTATTCTCCATGACTTCAGTAGATTTTTGTAAACCCTGTCATTTTATTGTCTTGATGCTGTGTTAGCTAGTTCTGCCAACAAGCGGTCATTAAAGGTGAAGACCATCCATCCATCCATCCATCTTCCTATGCTCATCCGGGACCGGGTCGTGGGGGCAGCAGTCTAACCAAAGATGCCCAGACTTCCCTCTCCCGGGCCACTCCCTCCAGCTCCACTGGGGGGACCCCGAGGCATTTCCAGGCCAGCCGACAGAAATAGTCTCTCCAGCATGTCCTGGGTCCTCCCTCCACCCGGTGGGACATGCCCGGAACCCCTCCCCATGAAGCTGAGACCCAGTAGGACAGTCAAAGCAGTGTCCACTTGAATGCAGTCGCTGCCTCGACCTCACGTTGGTCACCAGTCATTGTTTTATTTTTACATTTCTTGCAACTTCACTACTCCACTCAGTGATTCACCACTTGCCTCACTCACTGCACCTCCCTCTTGTTGTTGGTCCAGCAATATTTTTACTTGTTTCTAATGTGTGTTCAGCTGCCCACTGTACCTTGTAAATGCCACAGCAGGCCTGTGCAGAGTAGACGAAGGGCTCAGGGGCAATCAGCAATGTGAGGGGGCAGAGCAGACGCACTTCAAATGCTGTCAAAACTGTATAATATGGTTGATCCCTGTCCAATTCACTTTTACACTTCAGTACTCACTGTTTGTTAAAGCAGGAAAAACAAAGGCGCTCATTGGCGTCTCCTGCTTCTAAAGTTAGCTCACACAAGGCTTTTGTCTTTGCGTGTGTGTGCGGGAGGTTGAGGCGGCGGTCAAATGAGGGAAAGTTTAAACAGAGTGACCGCATAGGTCAGCTTTGACACACTTCATTATTCATTCACTGTCCGTCCACAGCTGCGCTGAGCTCATCAAGGCACGCATGTGCGCGCGCAAGCACACACGCATAGACTCAGCCTCCCCTAGGTGCAGCTTTTACTGCACATATGGGCCTGAACGATGCACAAATGTCAAGAGCAATAACTAGCATGTCACTCCACATTCATTCTCCTCTCTTCAGCGTTTAGCAAAGAGGTAGCTGAGGGAGCAGACTCCTCTCTGTGGCGGTGTTCGCGTGTTCGCGTGCGTGTTCGCGTGCGTGTTCGCGTGCGTGTTCGCGTGCGTGTTCGCGTGCGTGTTCGCGTGCGTGTTCGCTTGCGTGTTCGTGTTCACATGCGGCCGCCGTAAGCCTGCGTTCACATCCACTCTGAGGTTTTGTCCAGTTAAGTGAGTGCAGTTAAATAAAGTGACTGCAATGTTCTGGAAAGATTAACAAAAAACAATGAATGAGGCCGGCTGCAGCAAGTTTCTGATGACACGTGTTCACTATTATATTTAGTGAAATATGGCAAACAAAATAAAACCCATTTCTATCAGAGCACCCAGGTTAACTGTGAAATTAGCTTTTTTTTTTATCTTGCCACGTTTTTTGACTGCCGTACTCAATTCTCCAATAAAGTTTCAGGGCCACCAAAAAAAGGAAAATTACGAGATTTTAAGTCATAAATCATTAATTTACAAGAAAGAAAACTCGTGATTTTTACGAGATTAAAGTGTAAGTGGGCATACAGAGCAGCAAGTGACCAGACTGACTAAACTTAGTTGATCAGGTGAGCTGAATGTTTATTGATAACGTTCCAAATCTTTGGAAGCTCATTTGTTTGATTTACGATTTATTAATGTTTTATTTATTGATGGGTGGTTTGCAGGATCTCTTCCTCCGTTAAAGAAAAGATCTCTACGTCTGAGGAGGAGCACTTTCTGGTATTTTCAACATTCTAATGTTAATATAACTATTTGCATTCCTCTTAGTGCTTTTATGTTGAAACAGGACGTTTCATCTGGAGGAGGGGGCAAATGCAATTCTTTACTTCCGCATTGATGTTCGGATGACCGGTTCATGACGTAAGGTGACAAATTAACTTCAGGTTGCGTGAATGAAAAGGAAAAAAAAGGCTGCAGCGGTCCTCTGCACCCAAACGTGTCTCTGAGCTCCTTATTTTACAGATGACACTCCGCTTTGCCGACACAAAACCCCGGAAAGCCGGCTTCACTGAAAAAAATCTGATTTTGAGTTGCTTAAAGGTTCAGAATCTTCTTGTTTTTTAAACCTATCCGCAAATAAAGCTTCACAAAAGGCTCCACGTATTTCATCGTCAGGCTAAACTCCGATAAACAAAAAACTTCTGTGTTTTTTCCTCATTAATCTATGACTTTTTTTCTCGTCAATTTACGAGATATTTTTTCTGTAAATTTCTGACTTTGTAATTTTACAGTTATGTCTGTTCTTGTAAATTTACAACTTAAAAGTCGTAGTTAAAGACATTTATTTTAGGTAAACTGGCCCTAAAACTCCGTCGTAGAACTACAGTATAGGGTGCACTTAAAAACTACTTTTTTTATTTTTAAGAAACGGCTCTATAATCTGGAGTGCCTTAAATATGGATTCATTCTGGTTGTGTTTTTGATATCAAAGCGATTTTGAGGGAAACATGGTGGTTTTGTGAATACGCTAAAGCAGGGGTCAGCAACCTGCGGCTCCGGAGCCGGATGCGGCTCTTTCACCCTTGTGCTGCGGCTCTATGTGATTTTGTAAAATAACTTTCATCTTCTAAGATTTTTGTGGGAGCGGGCAAGAGGAAGAGAGCAGGGTGAGCACGAGTGTCTGCGCTGTGAAGACGACCAGGGTCTGTTATGGGATGTAAAGTTTTTCTAAAAAGACAGCCAGTGGCGATCTTGTGGGGCGCACATGAGCGCCAAAATAAAAAGCCTTTATTTCCTAGACTAAAACCCCCCATTTCCGCGTAAAATTAATTAAATTTGCGTTAGGGCGCCCCTACTATCCTATCAACTGTTTGCTATGATGACTGTATGTTGCGCTGTCTGTGTAGAACCCGTTATGGGGGGGTTGCATGCTGGGGAAAATTGTGAACAGGAAGAGAGGCGGTGCTTAGAGTCACCGTTTGTGATTCCAGACCTGCAACAAACTAATAGCTGCTTCTTAATAAAAAATTGTTGTCATCCATCAATGAATTTATTTTATAGGGTTTACTGGATTTAAAGAAAAAAAACAAAAATAAAGAAAGGAGTCTGCCTTTGTTTTCATCATCTTACTCATCTTAACTCTGGGTGTTTGACAGACGGAAAGTCTTTTCAAGGTTGTCAAAAATTGACAAAAGATCAAAGGAAACATCACGCTCAATAATAATTAAAATAAATACTTAAATAAATATCCTGACAGCATTTTAAATCAATACAAGTACGGCCAAATCAACTATGGCGATATATAGCCAAAACCAGTGTTGCGGCTCCCTGTGGTTCCATTTCTGTGGTAAACAGATCCAAATGGCTCTTTGAGTGGTAAAGGTTGCCGACCCCTGCGCTAAAGTATCCTGGTGTGTTTCTATTAACAAGGATGGGAGTTAGTGTAGACGCCCAAATATTTTTTGTGGTATTAGTCTGTTTTATTTACATGTTCCAAACTAGGCTTGTGTCCGAATTCCCGCCCTAACCTCTAACTACTATAAACTATATAGTGTGGGTCTATGTAGTGCCCTGAATTTTAAAAGCAAGGCGGCGACCACGCTCACTACTTTTTTTTTATTTTCAAATATGACATCATCGATTTCACGAAGTTAAAATCTATTTTACAAGAGTGTTTTGCTACGATTATTTATGATTCCACTGTCTTCTGAAGATAAAAACGTTGATAATTTGTTTAAAAAATACATTTAAATACACTTTTAAGGCAAAAATTGTTCCTACGCAATGCATTGTGGTCTATATTCACTATGTGAATGGTCCGCTGTGTAGTGCACTACATAGTGCACTAAATGCACTGTATAGGGGTTAGGGTGGGAATTACATACATAGGTTTGGAGTTACAGGTATTGTGAACATGCTAACGTGGCTAACGTGTAGCGTGTCATAGTGTATCACTAACAAGGTTGGGAGTTAGCGTAGGCACAGTAACATTGGTACGAGGTGAATCAGTCAGTAGTTTTACGTGTTGCAAACAAGATTGGGATTTACACGGATTGGGAATACGCTAACCTGGTGTAACACGTCTGACAGAGTTTTTTAGTCACTAGTTCTTACTTCGCTAAAACAGAAAGTTTCATGTTTTCAATTGTTTGACTAAACACTTTTCTTGAGACATCTTTCAAATACTTTTTTTTATTTCTGTCTTTGATTTTAACTTAGTTTTTGATTTTTTTTCCATTTCTCATGACTTCATGTGTCGTTTTTCTTTTTTCCAGAACTTTTTATTCTTTTTTATGATTAACGTGTTTGTTTGTTTCTTTACTTTTTATGTAATTTTTTTTTATTTGTTGTTTTCTTAAAGGTGTTGTGACGAAGCAGCGTCACGGTTTGCGGGAAAGCACCTGAACTTTTTAGGATTTTTTCTGTCATCGCTCAGTCTAAATAGTCTGTGTGTTGTTCCCACAACACACCCATCTCTCACACGCACACACAAGAATCACATTTCAGCACACAACTGACATCAATGTTGTTTGATTCTAACGGTGGACACTTGGTTTTAAATAGAATTAAACTCACCGTCTAGGATTCCCACCACATACTTTCACAGAGGAGCATTTCACATGTCATCATCTACATCGCTTTACAACAGGAAACAGGAAGTGACTTCACATGTCAGAACTGTTGGGGCTTCTTGTCTTTTTATCCAAATGATTATTTTCTTTCTGTATCTCAAAATGTAAAATCCTGTTTAAAATATTTTAGTTTTTGATTTATGTGTGAATATTGTTTGGATTAAAAGGTAGAATTTGAAGACTTTCTAGGTTAATTGGCCTGTGGGAGGGGCTAAGCCGTACATAAACGGGGAATTTTTCCCAGGTAGGAGGCAGAGCAGTCTTGGCTACAGTGATGGTTATAGGCTCTCCCAGAAACTGTTGATGCATTCTGGGTTTTGCTTTGGAACAATGAAATACCATCATGTTTTTGAGGGTCTTTATTTGCAGATCAGTTTTTGTCTTTCCATGTTAAAAATGCAGAAACGCTGCAGTTTTCATTCAGTGATTGTATATGTGTCCCCCTTTGGACGACCCCTGTCATTTTAAAAAAATTAGAGTTACTGAGGCTCGGAGATGCCTTGAGATGAACTGGCGAACAGTCCAGGGTGCCACACAGTGGGCAAGGATAGGCTCCAGCAGCCCCTTGACCCCAAACGGGATTTAGCTGGTTTGGAAGATGGATGGACGGACGGGGCTTTAGGATGCCAAATAATTATCATAACTGCAAAAACTAACATCTTTGTATGATGGCTACGTTCTTTTTTTTTCCTCTGAGAAGCATAAACTGAGTAAAATGCGTTCAAGTGCTTAATGGTTTCCTCCTAACGACAAAAAAAGACCTTTCAGCAGGTCTCTGATATTATCGACAGGAGCCAAAGCACAGCCGAGCGCTCGTGTCTCCTTCCCTCGCAGTAAGACGCTTGCTGTGCAGCTACCTTCTCAGGATTTAGCAGCTTCTGCCAGATCCCCCGGGGACTTGAAGCTTAAGAGCTTGTCCAAATGACAAGGACGGGTCTTTGCACCGCTGTACACCGGGGGGCCTCACCAAAAAAACTCAAAATGAAGCCAAAGGGAAACAAGACTCACCTGAGGATCAGTCCTAAAAAGGAACAGTTTCAGCATCATTGAAATGTGCAGTAAAATTTGACCAGAATAAAACTTTACAGTGTTTATACATCTATGATTTTGCACCTCAAATTGAATCTATCGGATCATATTTTGGATTACATCATACTTGACATTTTTGTTTTTTAGGTTTCTACAGCAAAAGTAGCAGAACTGGACAGTTAAACTCAAAAATGCATTTTAAAGTGGCTATAAACGACATAAAAGTTGTACAAACAGATTCCACTTTATCTAAATATCAATAAAAAGTCAACAGTGGTACCTTTGGATGAGCTCTGCAGGACATTCCCGCTCACATTGCCCAGACTTAACCTCCCTCTAGTGTCAGAAAAGGGAAATGACACCCCCAGCCTTCCCTCATAAAGGAAGCAGAGACTATTTCTACACATGTGCTGAGCCAGACAAATATATCATGATGCAGCCATGCGCCGGCGGGGCTATTCCATGCAGGAGAAATACAAGAGAAATGCAGGAAGTTGTTGGAACATAAACAAGGCAAATGGAGGAAGCAAGGGTCAAGGCGGCACTTCCTGTTCCAGCAGCCTCTCTGCGGGACGGCGAATGCACCGCAGGCAGACACAACCTGGAAGGGCCAGACCTCGCCAGAGAAAAGACAAATGTTTGCATGAACTCCTCAGCAATCAGTGTTTTCACTTTTTAGAAACTTTTGTCTTTTTTTATCTTTTGTTAGTTGCAACATTTGATGATAAAATGAACTTACCATATCTTCTGCATTATAAGGCGCACCCTTAATGAATATTTTTATACTTGTGTGATATTTAAGACGGACTGAACTATAAGGCGTGTTAAGCGAGACAAAAGACTCAGAGTTAAGTCTGTCAGTCAGTCAGACTCTCCCAACTTTGTTAGTGACACAGAAAAAACACAACACTGCTACACATCAGCTGCACTGTTCACAAAAACGCCCAACCTTGTTAGCAACTCCTAACAATTAGACCGCTAAACAAGCGTTATTGGGATTACGCTAACTCCCACATGTTAGTAACACGTAAAATAACACAGTACGGCACCACTACCTCTCAACATGTAAGTAACACGTAAAATAACACGTTCTGACACCGCTACACGTTAGCCACATTAGTCTATTCACCAAATGTTAAAGAAAATAGACTGACATTCTGACAGAGCACCGTGTACCTTTCAAAATCGCTTCAGCATCAGTGAACACAACCACAATCCATTTTAATTCAGATTATTGCAATTTTTGAATGCTATAAATCCTTCAACGCATTGTTTTTCTGTTCCTCTTTCTTTATTCTACTATCTTCCACCATTTTTTGCTGCTTAACTCCTACAATTGTTCAGCTCTTTCAGCTTTTTCCAGCTATGACTTCTGCTCCTTCGAATCCTTGAACTTTTCAAGATGTATACATTTGGTCTGAAAATGTTTTTCTGTAAATTACTATCTGGGTTTTTAACTAAACTTTTTTTTTACGGGGCTTCAGCCTTTATTTAGGTCAACTAATCGATTTAATTTGACGAACAATCTTTTAGAACTGATGCAAAATAACAATATTAATGAGTATGTAAGCTGTGGAAAACAGAAAGTGAGTCATTTTTTATCCCCTTTTGATTCTGTTAGATTCAAACCACTCACTGCGATTTTTTTCCAGGATATAATTAACATTTCAACCACTGAAACGGGTTCAAAGTCGTTTCAGGATTAGGAAAACCTCCATTGTGGCGTGCCCAGCTTGGATTAGGCGGACCTGCTGGCCTAACAAAACCACAGCATCTGGCCAGCATTATCATATCCCAATGATTTTATAATCTGGTATTATTCTCCAACTCAATTACAGTAATAGGAGCGTAATGACTTCAAAGGTTTTACGCCGTTCTCACAGAATTATCTGGGACAAATCCGTCCTGTTTCACCTTTGATTTTTGCTTGGAAAACAATTTAAAGAGGAAAAGATTTCAATATTTTGTTCCAGCCCGTTCCATATTTTATATATAGCAGAAACGTAGAGGAAGACATATGGTCCTCTGGCGAATCCTCTCAGCAGACTTTTGTTGTGTGTGCACAGAAGCATCTGTATCCTAATAGTCTATCAAGGCTTGTGAAGAGAGAAAATGAAAGCTCTGAGGGATTTGGGGAGAAAAGATGAGATGCATTTACGTCCCATCAGGCAGCTTGCTGGATCCAGGGGAATGCCTAATATATCTCAGTATTTGGTCGCCAGCTTACATCTGTCTGCTTATGGATTTATTACTTCCAAACTATTTGGGAGGGGGTGAAAAAAAGGCTGCTCTCCGCAGAGCCACTGACTAATAACTAAAGCCGACGGGGATGGCAGGCAAACAGTGACGGGCGCGTGGATAGACATGACGGCGAGCGCGGCGACGGCGAACAAAGGACTGCAAATCTGACACATTCTGTCTGACAGTGGGAGAAAACTCACTCGCCCCTCCAGCCACATGCACAATTTATGTCTTCTGTGTCGCACACGGTTTGGTTCGTTCCAGTGGGAAACCGTCACATTAGACCTTTAGGAGCTTCGTACAAACATGCAGGTAAACGAGTCTGCAACCATCATCGTGGTTAGCAGTTCCAAGCTAAAGGAAGAAACATTTATTTGTCTCTAGTTTGTTCACGTGCAGCTGCACTAAACACGTGTTTATGTCCTGAAGCAGCCCCCATGTAGGTACCAGAGCTGTCATCATTGGTCGCAGGCCCCCCAACACTTATTGCAGGCCCAACAGTTTTGGTACCTACAGCGGACTGCAAGGGCCGGATGACAATTCCTCTTCATACCGTGCGATTGAGGGAAATTCTGACCCACCCCCCCAGATCTCATCATATTGGACATATTGAATAACCCCCTCCCCCCAAAAATATGATACCATCACAGCAGAACAAACAGTCAAAAAAATAAAAGTGGCCAAAATCTCCTATGAAGTTCCAAAAACCCCAAAGAAACCAAAACACACTAGTCCGGGGTATCCAAAGGGAGTTTGAAATTATTATGGGATGGCCACAGAAACTGCGACTTGGCGACTTTTTTGTGACAAAAAAGTTGTAACTTTTAATGAATCTGTCACATGCATGAAGGGGAGGGGGGGAGGTGAGGGGCGTGTAGCAGCTGCTCAGCCACTGAGGGTGGTCAAAAGGGGGCAGCATGGGCCGGTTGCCCCTGCAGGCCATACAACAGAGCACATCGCTGTTTTTCACTACAAAATGTCTGATAAAGTTTCTCAACACGAGGAAACAACCATTTCTACATTTAACTGTGGGTTTGATCAAAAATGCTTTTAAAAAATGACAAGGTTCGTATAAAAACAGATGTTTTGTGACGTTTTCATTGCGTCAAGCCTCAGTTTTTGGGATCAGATGTTTTATATCTTTTGTTTAGGTTACAATTCAAATCAAAGTCCTTTAAGGTTAATAGAGAAGGTTTTTTATCGAGCCCCAAGTGGAAACTTGGTGAATTGACCTGGTTTCAGTTATGTTTTGTTTTCAAATGTGCTTTAGATCCAAAAAGCTTCACTCATTTTTAGACCGACAAAGGTTTTGCACTTGAACACAAAAAATTGGTTTGTGGGCAACAAAACCTAAAAACAACAAAAGTATTAAAGCATGTTGAATATTGAAGGCGAGGGCAGCCAGCTAACGGGGAAGGAATCCTCTGACTGAATTCTCACTAAACCGTTAGGATTGTTTGCCAAAAGTGATGAAAAATGGAGATTCATTACAATTTAGCAAAGTGTTCATTGAGAGTAAAAACATTTTCTGAACCTCTTTTGGGGTCATGGGGTTGCTGGAGCCTATCCCAGTTATTGTTGGGCAAAGGCAGGGTGCGTCCTGAACAGGTTCCTTGTCTGTTGCAGGGCCGCACACGCTAACATTTACACCAATTTCTAATCAACAATTAAACGATGAAGTGTATTTTTGGACTGTGGGAGAAAACTGGAGAAAATCCACAAGGAGAGCAGCCAGAAAAAACCCAGCTGGGATTTGAACCCTCTTGGTGTAAGGTGAGAATGCTAACCACTACGCCATCGTGCAGCCTAGAATAAACACGGGAAGAAATATAGATAAGTCTAGGAGGTCAAACTGTCCATTAGAAAAGGGATCCTGCTGGCAGCTGTTCTAGACAGATGTGGACGACGGTAAACGCGTGACCTGGCGTCCTTTCAAGCGCCGTCTACAATCAACACAAGCTTGGTTTTGATCTGTGACAATCTAATTAAGTTTTCTTTTAAACCAGTATCCTCTGTTAAATGATCAGATATTTCACTGTATTCCTTCCTGCAGCATTGGAGGTTGATGGTGGAGATGTCTGGATGGATTTTTGTCCACTCGTGTTTAACAGAAACTCTTTTTAAGCAAGAAAATTGTTTTAGGGACAATTTAGGGCCTAAACTTCCTTACCATGGATGGCGTATATAACCTCCAGTTCCACAGTTAGAAAACTGCATTTTTTTTCAACCTGTGAAGGTTCTGGAATATGTTTTTTCCCAGAATCGTTTTAATTTTTACTGAGAAGGAGGACCTAAAGGCAGGAATGCCTTTAGTCTGTTTAGCAATCAGCTATTATATTTTATAATTGATTTTATGTTTTGTACAATTAGTGAAGCCCGTTGAGACGGGCTATACAAATAAAACTCAATTGAATTGAATCGTGTTGATCCTAAAGGTTCTGCGTTCTATTTCTATCGACATCTGACAGATCAGACCACGTGGTTTAGTTCACGCCACCTGACTTCTTTGTCCAGGCAGAGGCCTTTTTTATTTTACTCTTCTCACCACTGCTTGTGCCACTATCCATCCATCCATCTTCAGAACCTGCTGAATCCATTTCAGGGTCCTGAGGCTGCTGAAGTCAACCCAGCTACTGTTGGGCGAAGGCGGAGGGCAACTTGTTGCACTGCTCAGTAAATACCTCCGTGTTGAAGTTGGAGGCGGGGACTCAAAGCCCTGATATTTTCCTACAGACTACTCAACTCAAGCCCGTCCAAGAAATACCCCACCTTTGCCCAGCAGTGGCTGGGATAGGCCCCAGCAACCGTAGGACTCCAAAAAGGATTAAGTGAGTTTAGAGAACGGATGGATGGTCCACCTTGAACTTGTTTATCCAGGTCTGCAGTCATTCCTGATCATCAGCTGATGATTGGCGGCCCCTGGTCCGTCAGCTAAAGATCCCAAACTAAAGTCTCCTGCTCTGTCAGAGCTCTCTAACTTCAAATGCACAGTTGCTTCACTCCCACCATTGAAAAAAAGGCTGAAGCCAAAGCTTCCTCTGCACTATCTACTCTTTGACATTTCTTTCAACCTGGGTTATTTTCCCACAGCGTTGACGCGTTGACGCTGACTGAATAACGTCTTGTTTCGTGGCTCATTTGTGAGGTGTTCTGCTGAATGACTGGACAAAATCAAACAATACTTCTTTTTGTCGTCTGTCACATTCTCGCATCTTTCACCATTTTTTGACAAAGTTGTTTTTTTTACACTTCAGGCGCCGATACCTTGTTAATCTATCATCACTGGGTCCATTTAAAGGTGGAGGATTTATTGTCAGCTCAGACGTGGAGGTGAGGTCACGGCGTATCGGAGCGCTGGGGTCGGCAACAATAGCTATTGTGTCTAGGACCAAGAGGAAGTGCCTGCGCTGGACTTCCTGTCAAAGATAGTGTACCTCCGGAGGGTAGAGGTGTGTGTGTGTGCATGGGTTCATTATTTTTACTTTCTAAGCCCTTAACAACTGGAGATTTAGCTCCAATGTTGATATACTTGCGACTACCACAATCTTTAACCCATTTAATAACATCGTTCTGGCAGAACTTTTTGGAGAAAAGCAGCTTTTCGCTGATATGCAGCACATTTTTTAGGTGCTTTCCCAATCAATACAAATCAGCTGATTCATATTGGTCATGTAGGCAGTTGTTACAGTATGTAGGGGTCTCTGGTGACATCTCCTGTGTTACAGGGTAAGTGTATTTAGTGTTTGCAATTAAAAAAAGGTGTTTTTGTTGGTTAATGATGCTTCTGTTGTGAGGATTGTACAGTTGACGTCGATTTTCTCTGTTTTTGGTCACGTATTGAGTTGTCCCCTGTCAATTATTTCAGTATCTTGTTAATAATCATCCACAGCGGTGGGGGTATCCGGGGATAGGTTTATGTTCCCTGTCTAGTTCCTAAGAAGAGTCGTCAGGACTGCTCCTCTGCATATGCCTGATCCTGAGGAGGTGTTTTCCATTGAACCCCTCACCGCTGCTGGGCTGCAGGAACCTTCACTGTTTCGTTCTGTTGCCCCTCCAGGTCCCTTCCTCCCAGGGGTCTTGTCTAATAGGGCATCTGTGGGGGGGGGGTACTGTGAGGGACGTACAGTTTATTGTTTTAGTGACGTCTTTGGTCGTGTTTTGAGTGTCGTCCCCTGTCAGTTACTGCAGGTTACATCATTGTCAGTTTGTCATCGTTGGGTCACCAGCTCTGTTTCTCTGCGGGGTTTTATCATGTTTGAGTTTATTAAACGTCTACGTTTCTGCATTTTAAACGATCGCCATAAAACAAAACCCTAACGATAAACCGGATGGAGAAATGTCTGACAGTGCAACAGACAACATGAAGAAAATAAACCGTCTTCAGAGGCGGGTAGACCTTGGCTACCCAAACCCAGCTCAGATGTATAAAAGAGTTGATATGATTCTGAATGGGTAAAGTCACAAAACATTTTTGAAAGGTTTTCTGAAGGAAAAAAAAACTATTGGCAACCCAACAAAATTGCCACTTAACAGCTACAATATGACAGTGTTGGATCTGTCCTGCTGCAACAATGGGCCCTTCTGCACCTGCTTCGTTCTTAGTGCCTCTCCCTTGAAAATTACAGGCACAATCAATTTTGATAATGCGAGGGAGCAGTGGTATCCTGTGGAAGAAATAACCTTGATTATTCCTTGGCAAGAAGAACATTTTCTCCACTCTATCTTTTGGCTTTCCAAGGTAATGGTAATAATTTTCCCTTGTCAGTCTCGCTGGAGGCTTTCGTCTAGAACTCAATAGAGAAACGCAGAGCCGTTGTACCCCCCCCCATAGACACACACATGCACACCTCCCTGTCTTCTGCTGCAATGCTGAAAGCCTTTTGACCCACAAAGTAGGGTTTTGTTGACAGATTGATGCTTTCACACAGTGACATTAGCTGAATCACTGACGTTCAGGGGCCTGCAGTGCCACTCTGGAACAAATGCCCTGGAATTTTCCCAAATAATCCCCCTGTGTGCCTGTCCATGTGTGGCACGGAGTTGATCTGAAGGGAAAATAGAAAGCATCTATTCTCTATCTGACTGTCTGCCCGGCTGCCTTTTGCTAATAGTCGTCTCTATCAAAGGGGGAGGAGGAACGGAGCCGTGGTAACCTTTGATGTAGCGGGCTTGGAGAGGAGCGGAGGAAGGAAACGTGGGATTTTGTGATGACAGCTGAGGTATTAATACTCGGTGACACTGGTGCAACCTGGTATTACATCCTGACAGAAGCTAGAGGAAAGGATGGGGAGAGAAATTATGAAAAGGACAAAATGTGGAATAAAATGTGAGTAAACATTTTAAAAGCTTTGTACAGGCCGCCACTTATCTACACCGTATACGGCGTGCTACCACCAGCAGAAAAACCCACCTTCTCAGGTATTTAATGGAAGGATGGTTTATTATAAATACTGATTTCTTTATTTAGTATATCTCGCTCTGATTCATGAAATAAATGAACATTTATTGCTTTTATTTGAATAAAATTGAAGGCTGTGATGTTTGTGTCCAATTTGAGCATTAATGATGCTGTTTCCACCTTTGTGGAACAATGAAGCAAAATATTCTAATAAAACTGTTTTTAAGAAGAAAATAAGAACAATTAATGAATTAAACTAACATTTAGTTTATCCTAAAATAACCCATTGTTCCTCGTTTTTAATGAGCTCCTGCTACACTGCAGAAAATGGGTGTGAAAATGATACACGCTTCTTGATTTTGGCTAAAAACTGCACAGAATGGCGTCCGGCGTTAAGGCATCCTAACCGTAACCCTAAACTTAGGCCGTCCTCCATGCCAGTGCTGCTATACTGTCACTCAAAGCATTTTTCATGTTCTCATCAAAGTTCTTTTTGTGTGTAATTTCATGAAATGGCATCGTTACACACATGTGTTTGTTATTTTGCACATTGTTCAAAAAATGTCGATTTGGAACCAAAAAGATGTCACCTTTCATCGTTTCTGTATCCCTAAAGTGAAACTTTGGAGAATCGAGACTGTCGGTCGGTGTTAATACCCCCCCCCCCCCCCAGTCATGCAAGACAGAGCTTTCAGAAAGGGAGGGGCCAAGGGCGGGGCTACTGAGCTCAGCACCGATAATGACATTTAGGTCACTTGGAACCTTTTTATTAAAAAGAAGACGATCATAGGGGGACTTTAAGCATAAATACTTTAAATGCATCGTTAAACTAAAGTCCACCTGTTTTTAACCGTTAACGGAAACAAAGTTTCAGTAAAACTTTTATCTTGTAATCAGGCTGTTCCATACAAACAGGTCTTTTGGGCTGTTTCAATAACATCCCAACTTACATGGGCTATGAAAAGAAAGGCAACAAAGACCGGCTTGTGTGAGCTTTCAGCAGAATACTACAACATTAGCATTCAGCTGAAGTTGTGTTTGTGCCGTTACAACTAAAGAAACACCTAATTGTCTTTGCTCTTGCCTTTATTTATGAGCAACACTTGTCCCAGGCTCAATGCACCACCTTGCGCCTAAGCTAGCAGCTAGCTAAAATGTGGTTTCTTTTTTTTTTTAATGAGCTTAGTCATTTTCTGTGGAAAAGTACTAATGAATGGAAATATGTCAACGTAATACCAAAATAACTCCTGGAATGCAACAAAAACCTCACTTAAACTGATCGGCGGCAACAAAGATGGACTCAACTAGCTAACAGCCCCACCACTGTGTGGCTAAATGCACGGCTGTGTGGAAATAGACGTCTCTCTTTGGCTTTTTGATTCTGTCCCAGGCAGGCGGAGAAATGTTGTCTTTACACACATACAAGGTATTGTCGAGCTTTGCTAGCGGTGGGTCACAGTTGAGGGGAGTTCAGAGGGTCCAAGACCTGAGCTGGCAGCCCCCCTTCCACACCCCAGCGCCTAGTCAAAGGACTCTTTGTGTGCTGTTGCTTTTCCAGGAGAAATGCTCTCTTTATTCCTCTTTGGAGAATACATGGAGAGCACTGATCACCTAATCACCACAGCTCGACACAGAAAAACAATCAAACGTACAGAACAGACAGTGAGCCTGTCACATGTTAACTATAAGGTGCTCCTAAAAACCTTGTTGTTTTTTTTTCCAAAAATGACAGTGTGCCTTAGAATCCAGAGTGCCTGAATTACTTGTTTGAATGCTATAAATCCTTCAATCCATTGTTTTCCTGTTTCTCTTTCTTTATTCTAGCGTTTTCCACCATTTTGTGCAGCTTAACTCCTCCTACAATGTTTCAGCTATTTCAACCATCCAACTATTCAAATGTTCATCTCTTTCTGTTTTTTCCAGCTGTGACTTTTGGTCCTTCAGATCCTTGAACTTTTCATAATATTCCAGGATGTTTGCCTCCATTGAAATCCATGGGGAATCCTTGGTGCAGAAGCTCGCTGGTTCGTTGGATATTTCACAATATTCTTTATTTTTTATTTCTTGTCAAATATTGCCCTTAAAGTTTCATTTTCATTCAGCAATAGCATCAACCCTGCATTTTCTTCAGGAAATTCCGCTCCATAGTTCTGGTTGTGTCACTGATGTTGAAGCGATTCTTAGAGGCACATGGCGCTCTGCCCAAATGTTTGGTTGGGTTAAATACGCTATCGCAGCTAACATGTCGGTTCCTTTTTAACCCACGGAGGAGCCAACCGTTTTGACTATGGAGGAGAAATTGACAATAGCAGTTTGTGTCCGGACGCAATTATATGACACCAAGTCTTTTATATATCGGAATAAAGTTGGTGTAAAAATTTGTGAGATTTTGCACCACTTTGACATTTTGTACCAAACGTCATCCAACAGTAAGTGGTGGAGATGCTCTAGTTTAGGATAGCGACAGTCCAGTGCGAACCTAGCTTTATTGTTCTGTGCGCCTTATATATTACACACGTTCTTAAGAAGACCAGTCACTGAAGGTGCAACCTATGGTGCGTAAAGTACAGGACTCCAACTTCTTGGTCAAAAATGTGAAAATTCATGTACTTAATTGGTCATTTTGGTCAATTTTGTTGTGGGAGAAGACTTGTAAAATGAATCAAATGCAAACCTTCTGTACCAATTGTTACAGTTCCTGAAATGACCACTAGAGGCTGGTATCACAAAAGAACAATTCGCCATTGATTTCCATGTTAAAATGTCAGCTTTTTGCAAAACAAATAAACCATTTTGCATTCCATGAATCGTACTTTAAGCTTAATTTTTGCTGTGTGAGACTAGAGTGTGTATATTTATGAGGAAAATGATTGAAACTCTAGAAGAGGAATTGATTCTTCAAATGCAGTTAGTGGGCAAACTAACTAACAGGGAAACTATAGAAAGGGGGGGGGCAACAACTACTAGAAGCTGTGAGGCTGAGCACTAACGAGTTTGTTTTTCCTAAGAAAAACACAAAGGGGTGGCGTTCAGGCAATGGCTTTTGGATTAACAGAAGAGGTCCTATATGAAGGAACGTGTGAGCGGACCGCTAAGTGCTCTGCTCTCCCACGGGAGCACAAGCACAGCTGAGAGTAAACGGCAATTACCGTGTTTAACCGTTTCATCCGCGCTCTCAGGCGACCGTACACGGCAGATTCCACACGGCATCATTAAAACGCACGTTACCGAAGCTCGCACACCCACATCGTCACGTCTGGTGGGTTGTTCATGCCTGTCACATCGCCGTTTACTCAGCCGTGATGGAGTGATACAAACACCAGCCGACATGTTTCAATAATCTGCCGGAGCAAACTATGATATCTGATTAGCAAATGATGGAGGGGGACGTGATGACTGCGCAGACACACACAGCAGTGGCTAAAGCACACACGCCTGGGGATGCTGATGGATAGACCCGTCACTTAAGTCTGATGATGTGCTCATTTGCTGGGATGATTCGGGATGCCTGGGCACATTTGTTTGTGTCCATCTTTGTTAGTGGTTCTGGTTTTTACTGAGGCATCAGAGCTCAACCAAATGACAGCTCAACATTTTCACGGAAACATAAAAAGACTCATCATTGGACAGCACAAAGCTCCTATGAAATTAGAATGTGACTAAACTGCTGGGAGGGACGGACGGACTCCCTTGTAGCCACACAAATGTCAAACATGTGAAAGTGTCTTGTGTGTGACAGGATGTGTGTTTAACCCGCTTCAGTCAGCTTTCTATGTTTTTTTTTTAATACGTCTCTATAGTCCCACTCTGATCATCCTTTGATCTACTTTCAAAGCGTTCCCAGCAGTCTTTAAATTAAGATTATGCCGTTTTTAGCCACAATCCAACAACCCGTGTTGTTTTTTAGGACGGGTTCTGCAGGGCCGTAGTAGTTTTTTTAGCCTCTGAGTTGTGGCTGGGAGTCCCCCCCCCTTCCCGTCACCCATCTGTTTAAATGCTAGCTCAAAGCCCCTCCCACCCCCAACCTAACAAACCATACGGATTGGAGCCAGATGCCGGCTCAGACGAGGAAAACGATGATTCACACGGATCCGTTTGTCTGGATGTGTTGGAATGGACCGGAGGGGGGAGCGTGTTCCACCCAGCGTGTTTTCTACGACACAAATTGACATTTTTCAAACGTCCAATGCTCCCTATTCACAAAGATTTGAATAGAATCACTAAGAAAAATGTCATTTTGAGCTTATAATATTTGAGCAATCCCTCTTCACACTCGACACACCGTCACAGGGCTCCAGTTAAGGACGATGTATTACTGTGGAAATATAACCAAAAATATGATGTCCACATATGAAATTTTCTAAATATATGTCCTCCATTATGCAAAAAAGACACTAGAACATGTTTTAAAAGCACCAAAAAGAACATTCTCACCATCTTTAATTGCCTTTTTTTAATCAAATTAAAGGAAGCTCACTTTACTTGTTTACTTTGTAAGAATTTAACAACAATAATAATGTGGATTTTTAAAAATGTTTTTCAATTAAAAATTTGAGATAAAAATGATTGTAAAAATAAAAGTTCACATTGAATCAAGTCATTATATCCTTAATATGAATTGATTCTGTAAATTAGTGATATTGAATCATTCAGTCATTAAAAAAAACATTTTCTAGACTTTCTTCAAAAAAGCAACAGTTTAAAAATAAAAAAAATGTATTTTCCCATATAATAAAATTATTTACTTAGAGAAATGAATAACCATTGCATGTCACCAAATCAACGCCAAGGTTTTGAAGAAAATTGGTTTTGTTTTTTACATTGTATGAGGCAGTTTACATCAGATGGTGATTTTGAGCTGAAATTTTCTTTATATTTGTCCAGAAAAAAGCCCCAAAACATGTTAAAAGCACCAAAAATGATTATTTGTATTGAAGCGGGAGGCAAAAATGAAGCCAAAAAAATGTAACAAGTCGATGTTTAACCAAAGTTTGCCACTTTACATAAAGGCCAAACGCCTAGAAAGACAGGTAGGGTCTGTCCGCCTAAACACACACTGACTCATTGAGTGATGTCAGTGAATAACTTTAGATATTTATAAATGTATGTAAGCAGATCTGCTGCTGCGGTTTCCGCTGCCCCACAGGCACACAAACAGGCCGTTCTTGGCCTGCTGGCCACTGCGGCGGCTCGGCTGGCTCCACGTGTACATGTATGTTTGCGTGAGTGAGGAGAGCGTGTGTGCGTTTGACTCACTCCCACCGGCAGGGAGATGACGGCGCAGCGCCAGCCGCCGGTCCTGGAGAACATTACTCACCACCAGGACCCACGTCTGCATGGAATTCACACGCAGTCGCAGGCGGGCGGCCACACGCACACGCAGGCACATGGAAGATAAGATCAGACTTTATTTATCCCTCGATGGGGAAATTCTTGTGTCTGCAGCAGCAAAAAAGACATCCAAAAAGCAAAGAGTGACATTCAGACAAATTCAAAGTGACCTTCAGGTTCATGAGTGCAACACAACAGACGAGCATCTGCAACCTGCAAGACACAGTAAATGAAATTAAACCAAAAGAGAAATGCACCAAAACATTATTCGCTATAAGAACAAAAAAACAACAACTGTGACAATAAGTAAATAAATGAGTGAATGAAAAACACCAGCGTGTCACTCTAACACCATGTTGTACAGTCTGATGGCTGTGGGGGGGGGGGGGGGGGGCCTGCAGTAGCTCCTTCTTGCACTGTGGGGGTAACAGTCTGGTGAAGCTGAAGGAGCTGCTCAGCATCTCTACAGTCTGCAGCAGGGGGTGGGAGGGGTGTCCATGATGGATGTCAGCTTAGCCAACATCCTCCTGTCCCCCACCTCCTCCATGGACTTTAGTGTGCACCCCAGGACAGAGTTCTGGTCTCTGCCTGTACTGCCCCCCGCCCAGCACACAACTCCATAAAGGACCACTGAGGCCCCCACAGCTTGGTAGAAAGTCCTAAGGGACCTGTCTGCACCAAAAGACCTCAGTCTCCTCAGCAGGTGGAGGCGACCCTGACCCCCCCTGTACAGAGCGTCCGTGTTGTTGGACCAGTCCAGGTTGTTGTTCAGGTGAACATCCAGGTGTTTAAATGTGTCCACGGCCCCAATGTCTGACCCCTGGATGTTCACCGGTGGGTGGGGTGGTGAGGACCTCCTGAAGTTCAGGACCAGCTCCTTTGTCCTGCTGGCGTTTAGCAGCAGGTGGTCGTTTTCACACTAACCCACAAAGTCAGAGATGACCCCCCCATGTACTCCTGCTCACCCCCCCAAAACACATGCATGCACAGCGACTTCCACTGGGAATCGCACATCAATGTAAGACAGAATGTGGCAAAAAAGACACCCTTGATTCGGTTCTTAAAGCGTTGCAAAAATACCTATTAAAATAAAAAATAACATTAAATTATCATTAATAAGTAAATATAAAATGGCTGGCTTTTTCAACACATTTTGAACACCTTCATCGACTAAATTTTTACATTTCTAATATACTGGATTTGATGGATCTCTATAATTCCTGTATTTTTTTGAAGAATAAGAACTGATCTTAAGTATGTTTTACATGTGTTTCCCAAATGTCAATACAGTAATCTAGTTATGCAATAAATGCAATGTTTTGTTCTCAAGCTTAACTTTATGTAACACAGCAGTTTCTGTGTGGATATTATTAATATGGGATTTCTACGTAATCACTGATGACACCAGAAATGTCACTTCCTTCACTCTCAATATTATCACCATCTATTTCATTTGAATTATTTGGATTATCCAAGCACTTCAACGCCAATAGTGATGCTTTTTTTATACATTTTCTTTGCAGTCTTGAACAAAAACCAAATTGAAAACATCCCACAGATGCAGTTTTTCTTCCTTTTTTGGGTTCCAACTGTTAGAATTTAGCGGTTCCGTCAAAGAACAACCACGGTTTGGGGCTCAGCGGGGCGTCTTCCTGGCGGGTCAGAAGGACTGGATTTTTGCCTGACGTTTTGGTGCATCTCTATTACGAGGACTGGTGAGACCTAAAACAGCTTTTTTTCCCACAAAGCACATCAGGCTTTGCAGCTGAAGCCCTGTGAGTGACACTGATCTCCTTGTGCGTGCGTGTGTGCGTGTGTGTGTGCACGTTTGCATGCCTGATCTTCATCCATCCATCTACCCATCCATCCATTTACTCTAAGCTCTTAAGCAGCGCTGCTGTTGGAAAAGTCTCCTAAAACTCTAAGCCAAGAGTGATAACATGAGCGGCAGGAGGATAACGCTGATGTAAAGTCAGACACACACAACTGACACCCAGTGTTACTCTCGTGTTAACAAAACCCATCACTGTCCGACTGAAGGCGCACTAATCTGAGCTTAATCGCAAGCTCTTATTTACAAAAAAAATGCATTTTTTATTAAGGCATTAGGGAGGAAGATGAGGATGATGGTGACAGTGGTGATGGGGATGATGATGTTGTGATTAAACGATGCCGCCGTTGTGCTGGTGGATTAGGATGACGTAGAAATGGATTCGTTCTGCGGTGGTTTCTCACGGTGACTGGCAGCTCTCCAAAGACTCCGTTTCTCCACAGATCTGCCTCGCTGGAGCCGCTTCCTCCAAAGGTGTGTCATTTGTAGGTGGGCAGCACCCCCGCCTGGTAACCAGAGGAGCAGCATCTCCGCTGTGCAGCTGCTGAAGCCATGCATGCGTCACTACAACAAATCTGCAAGGTTACAGAGACTACAGTTGTTTTTTAGTGACTTCACTGCTGCAAACCTGTTTATTATAAACAGAAAGTGATGCACAATAGGATTTTAGTTTAACAAGGAAGGCAAATCTTACCCAAAAAAGCATCAATTTAAGAAACGTTAAGGATGTTTAAGGATAAAAGACTGTCTTCAACTTGTCTTATAATGCAAATATCTTTGTGTTGAAGTTAGAAGGTGTGGACAGATGAGACCTAAAAAAGTAATTTTGTTATATGCATTTTCAGTTAGCCCTGGAGAATCCAGAAGGTCAGTTTTGACTCGAGTTTTTATCTTATTTTTTTTTACTTTTTTTCAAGTTTTGGTGGAGGATAATAGCTGCTACCCAGAATAAACAAAAAATGAAACTGTCAAATTAACTTTAAAAGCTCAGAAGAAAATTGTTCTCAGGTTCAAAAAATCTCTGTTTAAATCAGTTTAGTAGGTGAAAACACGGAGTAAGTTCTGATACTCATGTTTACATTTTGTTGTAGATTTGAAAGTAGCTACCATGCACTCACCAGCCACATTATTAGGTCCACCTTGGTAGTACTGGGTTGGACCCCCTTTTGTCTTCAGAACCGCCTTAATCCTTGGTGGCAATGATTCTGCAAGGTTCTGGAGACATTCCTCAGAAACTTTGGTCCATGTTGACATGACAGCATCAGTTACTGCAGATTTGTCTGCTGAACATCCATGATGCTGATCTCCCGTTCCACCACATCCCAAAGGTTCTCTGTTGGGTTCTGGTGACTTTGGAGAACGTTTGAGTCCAGAGAACTCATCGTCATGTTCTAGAAACCATGGAACCATGCTCAGTTGATACTAAGTGGCCCAAAGTGTGCCAAGAAAATACCCCCCACACTATGACACCACCACCATCACCCTGAACCGTTAATACAGGGCAGCATGAATCCATGCTTTCAAATTCTGACCCTACCATCTGAATGTGGCAGCAGAAATGGAGACTCATCAGACCAGACAACGTTTTTCCATCTTCTATGGTCCAGTTTTGGTGAGTCTGTGTGAATTGTAGCCTCAGGTTCCTGTTCTTAGCTGACAGCAGTGGTACCCGGTGTGGTCTTCTGCTGCTGTAGTTCCATCTGCCTCCAGGTTGGGCGTGTTGTTCTTTCAGAATGCTCTTCACCAAGAACCTCCAGTTGGAACAGAGGCTCTTTGAGTTCCTGTTTTCTTTCTATCGGCTAGAACCAGTCTGGTCAGTCTCCATTGACCTCTGGCATCAGCCAGACATTTCTGTCCACTGAACTGCTGCTCACTGGATATTTTCTCCCTTTTTTCTGACCATTCTCCATGCGGTGTTGGGCTGCCCCCATTCTGATGCTGGTTTGAACTGCAGCAATGCGTCTTGTTTCCTTGCCGTACATATATGCATTGATTTATACTTACATGATTGGTTGACTAGAAATTGGCATTAACAAGCAGTTAATCTGGTGCCTGGTGGCTAGCGATCAATTGATCGATCAATCAGTGGCAGATCCATCTGTCTGTCTGTTACTCTTGAATAAAGACTATGAAGTTAGATTTAATGTTTTAGTCACATGTACCTGTAAGGAGACTGCGTCGTTTTTAAGGTTATCCGGCCTGTTGAGGTTGTAGACCGTAAGCGGCTGTATACGTTAGAGGGCGCCGGTGTCTTGAAGAACGTGCGTTCACCTTAAGGGACATCATGAGAATAGAACCTACTATTGTCGTGATCTATTGGTAAGGATAATGTAATCTACACACAGTTATAAGTGGCGTACCGGGTATGCCGTCGTACGGCGCTCTAATGCAGCAGTCTGGTCATTAGTAAGGTCCACGTAATGGTTTGTTACTGAGCACGCACAATGCTGAACTCACAGAGTGTGTATCTGATGTGCTGGTAGACGATCCACATAAACTACACTCGGATTGTCTGATTTTCTCACTTCTAACAGCCAGTTCAAGCACAGAATGTGCAAGGAGGGCTTGCTTATCCCTTGAAAAGCACTGATGGGCTCAGTTTGGCTCAGCACAGTTTGGGGAGGATTGAGAAAATGAGAAATCCGTACGACACACCTGCGTCTCACCTACGCCACCCTCATGTGTTGCATGAGTAGTCGCTATAACCTGTTGCCCACAGAACGCCTGTGAAAAAAAAAGTACAACATAAAAATGAATTAGAAGTGCATCATTCAGTCATTGAAAACAAGAAGTTATAACCAATTAATAAGCAGCTCAATAAAAATGCATCATGTATTTAAAAAAGTGTTAAACACAGAATGTACTTGAAAACATCCCATGACCACAGAACAGTGAAATGTAAAAACGTCCGACACTGAACAGCTCCAGTAGGTCCAGATTCAAATGTTCAACTAACCATTCCAGCCCAACAGAACTTCTGAGTCTGTCCAGGTCCGTCCTGTACTCGCGATAATATTAACTCTCATCCCGGATTTTTTTCTGTCAGAGGTGAGACGACTTAAAAGTTGTGGAAAGACAAACGAACCACTGCAAAGCCCTCAGCGTCTAATGCTGATCTCATTAAAATAAGGAGACAAACAAAACCAAACCAAACGCTGATCCGGCACGCTGCAGGACCATAATTCCCCCAGAGCGACCTGCTGCACACTGACACCGCCCCGACTAAAAAAGGAAGGCGGAGGGCGAGGAAAGGAAGAGGGGGGAGGAGAAGACCAAGTACACAACAAAAGAAACACAAAGTGGCGCAGAGTTCATTAATTAGAATTTCAAATTGGACAAACTCAAGATGACAGCGCCGAGCTTGTCAAATCAGATCATGCGACCGAGGTGAGACAGGGCGATGGGAGCAAGAACCGCGCCCGCTCAGGCAAACAGCACTCTTAGTGGCTGAACGGCTGCCATGTATCTCTCTCTTCTCTTCCCTCGCTCTTTCTCTCCATTTCCTCTGATTATGCCCACCGCCTTCCCTCTGTCGCTGCTTGAATGTCAAGGCTTTTTTAACGAGAAGTGACAATTAAAACATCGTTCGTGTCTTCAGGGCCGAACAGGAGGGGTCTGCCGGGCCCCGGGGGTTTCGTGAGGGTGGGGTGCTGGGGTCTTTTGTGTGGTGGGGAAACAGGATGAGGATCAAAGAGGGGTCGATGAGGAAATACTGTGGTTACATATCTAAAAGGCTTTTACACCCTGACAATCCAGGGACGTTCGTGGTTAGCGGCTCGATCCAAGACTAAGTGTCGTGAGAGGCGTCTGATGGCAAAGATCTTTAGAACCGTGAAGATCATTCTCTGGAAAAAGATTTTCAGGAAAACCATCTTTTGAATGTTGTTGGACCAGAGTTCAAGTGAATTTCTAATCTTGACACCTAAAGCCTTCTATCCAAAAAGAACAAGCTCTAGTGTGGACCAGAGAGCTCAGTGTGAAAGAGTCCTCTGTGTGAACGGCTTTGCTAGATTTATTCTGCTGTGATAAATGCTCACATTTATGCCTCTTGAGCCAATCTTAAACCCTAAGGCCCGTACACACGGGCGAATATTAAGCCAAGCGTTGACCATGGCGTTCCATACGTTTTGTGTTCACACCCAAGCGGAATTTTATTTGACGATGGGCAGTGAACATGCAATTTCATTGCCAGCGTTAGGTAGTAGCTTAATATATAGAAAATACTCCTGTACACAAGGTGGCGCTCTGTAACTACGCATCTTAAAATCGCTTTTCCTCAGAAAAGGAAACAGAAATATTCTGCAACGTTGTCAGGAATCAAACAAAACATGAATATTTCCAGCACCAGTAGCTCCAACTGGTGCTTGGTTGAGATGTTACATAATGTGTCGTCATTATTTCTTCCATTAGCAGTGTGAAGCTGCTACGGCGTCCTCTTGCTACGCTTCAGTATGTGCTCAGAAAAGTCAGTTTTGTGTTTAAGCCCCCAAGTTGTCATTTTACTGTAACTTCAGAAGCTCCAGACTGCGTGTGCGCGCCGTTCTCATTGGTGGGCCGATTTCAGCAGCGGCAGCGTCAGCGAACCGGCGTTTTTTTTTTCGGCGTCGTGTCACATCTCTCGTGGTGCCCTTTGTTTAGTCACGGCGTTAAGCGTCGGCCCGAAAATAAGCAGCGAGGTAGATCGTCCCGGAATGCAGACGCTGGCAATCTAACTGCCCTTACAGGTGGATATATGGGCTGTCTGTGGGCAAAAATGGGCAGTTTGGAGGTCTGCATGAAACCTTAAGATCACAGACCACTCAGGGAACCAGTAGAGTAGATAAAGTCCTCTCCTTCCTCAGTGACTGCTTGTAAATGCACCTTCTATGTCATATATGTTGTTGTATTTTCCTACTGTGAACGTGCGTTATCTGAATAATACATAAATATAAGCTAAAATATTTTATTTTGAAAGTACAATAGTAGTGTTAATTTTGAAACCCAGACATGCCGTGCGGAAGAGTATGTGTGGATGTCCCCCGGGCACTTACACTGCCTGCATACGTGTCAAGCATGTGCCGCGTGGTCAGAAAAGCCAGTGCTAGCACCTCACACTGTGACTGCAGAGTGTCGTGCAAGGGCACCAGTGAAGGCAGCAACTTACAACACAAACAAATACTTCGATACACCGACAATAGTGCCGCTCACTTTTCATGTTGTTCCTTAGCGTGTGGGATCTACACAATCCTGACATTGGGATGTCATTAAGACTCCGAAATGCAACGGATGAGTGACAAGAAAGGCAGGTAGTCCACAAGAAGGGGTCTCACTCCCAGGAAAGGAACAATAGCGAACATATCGAGGACAGTTACAATGCCTTCCCAGAATTCCACAGGCAAATGGCAACCTGGAGCCGGAAACAGCAAAGGAAAGCCACAACAGCTAAATACACTCCAACAGTAAGGCAGATCCTGAGAAGCCAGCTCAATGGCAACAATAAGACCGAGACAATAAACAGCTGCTGCCAGTTATCAGATACCCTGGGAATAATAAGATGGCCAAGGAAGAGGTACCCGAACCACCGGGATGTTAAGACCGCAGCTCACTCACCATGGTGGGTTCCATCCCAAATCCAGCACCTGAGACTGTATGCTAGCAAGGAAGGAGGCCGAGGACTAGCGGAAGTGGCGTAGAAGCCACTATCCCAGGATGAAACATCAAGATGTAATTTATCATCAAGGCCCAAATGGGCCTGGAAAGAGTCCTCAGACCTCTCAGGTCAAGCAGCAGTACTAGGAACTAGATACTGCGGGACCTCAGCTCCCAGGCACTCGTGAAGGACCGAGATTGGGAGGGAAAGCCACCATGGGAGGGTGAGGAGGAGGCGTGTATGTATATGCCATATATATATATATATATATATATTTAAATTAATTGTAAACTTAAAATTAATTACTTGAGTGTAACCGCATTAATTAAAATAAAAAGATTTTACAACTCAAATTTACATATTTATCTAACTTCATGTCATATTACTCAAATCCAAGTAAATGTTTTTTCCATATTTAATTAATTGTGCTAGAACTCTCATATATACTACTTTTACCCAGACCTGCAGATATACCAGTACTCATTTTTGTAATAGCAAAATGAATGAAACAAACGGATTTGTTACATAAATCATAATGTCTTATAATATTTTTCTGACTTTAATTTTACACACTATGCACTAGTGGTGCTAAATAAACTCATCATCCTCTTCCTCTCATTAATGGTGCGGAAAGAATAAAACATAACAGGACAAAGTAACACGACAAAACACAGTAAAACAGCTAAACACATTTGGTCAAAAACCCACACTTAAACCCAAATCCGTCCAGACAGGCAAAGGGAATGATATCCCACAATCCCTTGCGGTGCCGATCTAACAGCTGCACCAAAGTTACACCTACTTAATTGAATTAATTTGAATGAAAGTAAAAATAACTGTCTGAAAACTAAATGTTATTTTTAAGCTGACTTAACTAAAAGAACTGATTTATCTTAACTGAAGCAAATAATGAAGTTAGATCTAAGTATAAAGTTTATCTTTAGCATCATATATTGGTCTTATCATCCTCACGGATAAAAAGTATTTATAAACTTCTTCATCCACTAAATCAAGGTTCCCCAAACTGGAAGTAGCGCCCCCTAGGAAAGCGGAAGTAATATGCATGATGGGTATTTTTTTCATACTTTATTGACCAAGCAACATAATACAATAACAATGTGTAGATGTCTCAGAATTAAATGTGTACATATTGCAGAAAGAAATATAAAAATAAAACAAAAGTATATAAATATATACACATACATATACAACATAAGACAAAAAGAATTATTGTACAAAAAATCTTTGGAGACTTAATAAATTTTAAATCACCAAAAATTAAATTGGATTAGGTGCTTTTGGTTTTGCAGATGTTTGATACTGATTTACATTACTGATTGATTTCACTCAAAACTGCTGGAATTTAGGTTTGAGTTTGACCATTTTAGCTTCTGGGGATATGGAATTTTGCTTAATAATAAAACAATTGTGCCATGGAATATTTAATCTTTCATCTACTTTTGACATTAAGGTAACCAGAATAATGTCTTTTATCTAAAAATGTAACAGTTTGTTTTAGTTATACTTCAATATAGTTTCCACTTCAATCCGAACTTATTTGTCTTGCAGTCACAACAGATGATAAATAGTTTCCTCCTAATTCACAAGAATGAACAAAACAGGTCCATAATCCTATAAATCTACTCAAGTTTTGGTAGGATATATAAAATGCTGTATTTTGAAGGACACCTCTTTTGTTATTTAGACGGTATTTGTCGCTAATAGTCTAAGCATAAGTCCATTTTATGTCCTAAATTTGGATTCCCAATCAAACCTCCCAGCAGGTTGTGGTCTGTAAAAGATTTCTAATTTGTTTATTGGAAACTGAATTAACACAAATATCCACAAAAAATTTTCTTGGTTCTTAATTGACTTGTGTTGTAAATCCCTTTAAACAGTTGAAGTAGACTGGATTTAGACGGCATCTAACACTGTGCATATTCTCTGGGTGGAGCAGGAATGCGGGTACCCAAGAAATTCTTCAGGCGTCAGAAAATGTCCATTAGAATTGAAAAGTTGTCTGATTAAAACAATATCATTATCATGCCATCCTAGGAAAAAGTGATTTATTGTGTACGTACTGTTATTCCCAAAATACTAACCAAGTTGTTGGAGAAAATTATGTTTATAAAAAAGGGTTTCCAGGCCAGCAGGCGTCTTTGTAAAAGTTTAGAAAAGTTTGTGGGTAAATTTCTTCTGTTTTATGATTTATTTTAGCAAAATTTAATGCCTCTCATTGTGTCAAATATATATATTTGGGAAATGCATCCCCAGATATTGTCTTCCTCCCAATAAATTACTTAACCACTTTATTTTAAAAGAGTTGTTTAAAGTTTCAAGGTTAATACATCCACTTTTATATTTTTTGGTGTACACAAAGCAAATTTTACTTCAAAATGTGACATTTTTTTCCTCCAAAATCCAAATAATATTTTTGTAATAGGTTACGATGTGTTTGGCATTTCTACAAAAGACAGAAGACACATATACCAGATCCTAGGAATTCCTTCAGCTACAAATAACAGTATTCTACCGTTCAGAGATTTCTCATTCCTTATGTTATAAGAGGCGCAGTGGAGTTTAAAAGCAAGTTTTGTATGTTTGTGTCAGTGTGGGGCCGAAAATATTCTAATTTTTCCAGAAAAGGGAGACCCCTGCAGAAAAGTTCCCAGGAACCACTGCACTAAATCATCTTCAAATGAACCATCATGCTGCTTCACCCTCTGTAACAAACTAACCTTCATCTAAACCAGGTTATGTTCAGGCATAGAGTTGCTGTAAGCAGGCTACCCTGAAACATGCACTCCATTTCTGGAACAGCTGAGTTTATCAACTGTAACCTCCAAACTTACAGTGGCCTTCCGCATAACCTGCTTTCTGGAATACCCACTCTGTATTTTGGTATTGTCTCTTGTTTTTGTCGTTTGCCTCGCGACTTCCTTCCTGGTAGTGGCAGCCAATCAACAGGCCATGCTGTGACAGAAGGGCTCAGTGTGAAAGGGGCTGAAGAGTGAGCTGTGCAGCCAATGTGGGTTCGTCTCAAATAAAGAAATGTTGCTCCTGAACTTTCTAGACGCCTGCCTCCAATGCAAACCAGATCACACTCCATAGCAAAGGGTCTGAATGACCCAAAATCCCCTAGCCCCCGTGCGGGTCAACCCCTGTACAGTTCATGTTCTACAATCAAAGTCCAGGAAAGATGCTCAAATTTTCCTTCTCTTTGCTCCAGAGGTATTTTGGATTGAAAGCCATCTTACAACATGTCACTATAACATCCGACATTATAAGAACCTGAGATGCTTTAATTTACAGGGATTGCTAAACAAATAGGTGGGGTAGGGAGCAAGAAAAGCAGGAGCTACAACCTCACAGAAAAGTTCTGTCACTCCCACTGCAGTCCAGATGGAGCAATTTAGAAATGTGAAATGTGTTTGTGCATCGCACAGGAAGGCTCTCCACCGGCTGTGCCTAACAGCCGTTGCCAAAATGAGTCGTCTTCCTGCAGACACACGTCCCCCTCCACATGACTGGGCTTCCCCTCACAGTCTACAAACTGGAGGGATCAATGGGGCATTGATTTGGAAAAAACTGCTTACCTGTTGGTTCTTCATGCAGCTAGACAGAGCCCAGTTGCTCTCTGGTTTGATGGCTCAGTGTTATGTTTTCATTATGCGGATTGCTCTGGTTCTGTTCCAGATGGGGGGGGGGGGCTCAGTGTGTGTGTGTGCAGGATGACCGCCTCTCCACAGCCCCATGAGGACTGAGGAAGCTGTCTTTGGTTGTGGAAGTGGTCTGACCCCCAGGAGGATTAGGAACGTCATAGTTCTCTCCATAGTGTGCTTACTGCACAGACAAACGTCTCTGCAGAAGGCATTCAGATCTATTTTAGAAATAATCAGTTTTAGGTTGTGGGTGAAACCATTTGACCTGAATTGGTTTTACTTGTATGCAGTTAAATTTGTGTTTGCAGAAAGTGCACAGGTCATTTTGCACTTCATACTCTGAATGGACACATGAGGATTCCTGTTAGATTAATTTTTGTCTTGCAGATCAGTATACATAAGTCACATCTGTTTCTTGATCATTGTAAAGTGTTCCCCCAGTGGTCTTTCAGCCTTCGTGATACTTTTTAGGCAGGAATCCAAAAATCTGTGTTGTCTCTCCTAGGCAGTGGCGGTTCACACACTAACTTACTCCTGGGCGAGTTACCCCACCAGTGCCCCCCTTTACACATACACAATATTTGACAACATTATTGTTCCCTATCTTCTATTTAGCCATTTTACTCTAAAATATGAATTTTCTAGGCTAAGTATTACAGGGGTCAAGCCTCAGTCACTGAGGCCCTAAAGTTAAAAAACACTTGGGTTTTTGGGCGAAGATAAACATTTACTGAACACACTAAAGCTAAGCAAACCTTTAAACTGAACTTTTTTGAACATAAATATGAGATAAAAACAGGAACGATAATCCAGAATAACTCAAGTTAAACCTTAAATAACTTGTATGTTACGTTTCTCCATAGAAATATATTCTGTCAAAGAGTACACAAATATGAACATGCTGCAGGACAAAACCAAAAGAAAGCCTGAAATAGTAATAAGAAATTACATATCCAAAATAATTCAAATTTTTTTTGCTCTTTCTCATCATTCTTTAGAGCATTTTTTTTAGAGCTGGACTCATAAGCTTCATTTTTAGCAATAATTTCTTAATGTGTGGCGTTCTGTGTGTCTTTGTGAAACATATCAGAGGGATTAGATCTAAAAATAAAACTATTGATTAATATGTTTTGGGTCTTATAAAACATTAAGACTAAATCTTAGAACTCATCAGTGGGATTACTCCAAAAATATTTGGCATTTCCTAAATTTGTGCAACACCAACTTAGCCGTCACTCAAACTCAATCCATAAAAAATGGTCTCTGTCCCCCCCCCTTCCTCTCACACACACTAAGTGCTAACGTTTGGCTGATTCCAAAGTCTTGATACCGTTCTATCCTCCTAGCAAGGTTCTGCCTGCCAGTCCCTGAATAGGAACCACTCTGAATCATTTTCTGGCCTCGGGGTTGAGTCGCTGGTGCCGCTCCTCTTCATGTCTGCTGCTTCTAATGAGTTCATCAGGGCTGCTCACCTGTCCCTAATGGGAGGGTCACTGGGACTACCTCTTTTCTATTCCCTCGTACTCATCCCAGGTAGAACTGGGCTTTTTATCCAGGGTGTTTGATGACAAACATATTAGAAACATTTCAGAGTAGTGCATCTGCTTGCTAGTGTTGATAGCAGGAACACGTCTTCCAACGGCCTGCGTGTCGTTTTCATGGAAAAACACACCTGATCAGGTAATCAGCACAACAAGTAGGACTGTGTTCTAAAATCCACCTCCGTTCTAAGTAGTGGTCTATTTGTCG
The DNA here is from genome assembly GCA_037389245.1 of Oryzias sinensis. Classification (NCBI taxonomy): domain Eukaryota; kingdom Metazoa; phylum Chordata; class Actinopteri; order Beloniformes; family Adrianichthyidae; genus Oryzias; species Oryzias sinensis. Next base: position 1,338,964 of record CM074507.1, read on the forward strand.
CGTGATTGCAGAAAGGGTTGTCTGTTTTAGTTTTTTTTGCAATAGACAAAATATGTGACACTAATTACGCTCTAAAAGTGGTAAAAAGACCCATAGCGATTTAAGCCTACTGACCCGTTTCTGTTCAAATGAAAATATTGCATGAACATTATTTTGCTATTACTGCATGCTGACTGGGTTTGTTGTATAATGGCGTCTTTCTTGAGGCACGCTGAAGATTTTATCCTTTTTTTTACCAGGAAAGTCTAGTTGCCAGGAAGATGGCTAGAAAGTGTTTTATCTTTTGGTCCTGTGGGGACCAAGTTTAAAGAAAGAAAACAAAATATTTCATAATGTCTCAGCGTAAAACTTTCTAAGCTTTTCCACTTTATTAGAGCAAAGACAAATCAAAAAACTATCAAACATCCATAAAGCAAATCTACCAAACTCTTTACTGGTTGAAGAACCCAACTGGCAGAGGAAAAAAAAAGCAAAACTCAAAACAAAATGCTCCCCAATCCATGACAGCCGCAGTGACAAATCCAATTATTTGCGTCTCATGTTGCAAATTTGTTCTAATGGTCAGTGAAAGTAAATAAGCATATGCGAAGGAAACAAAAAGGATGTGATTTCTATTAACAGAAAGTGGAACAACAGGGCGACTCAATGAAACCCATCTTTCATCATGCCACTTTCGACCTCATTTTGTTTGTTGCACAATGTTGTCTTCAGGAGGGGGGACTGCGGTGGCGGTTGAGGTGGACGTCTTCCCTCCAAATGAAATGTCAACAGATTTAACGGCGCTGTGGAAGAAACGCAGCGATTTTCAGCGTTTTGTCAATTTTATTGTTCATTAAGCTTTGCAGCTTTCCCTAATTCCCCCTCAAATCTTCTTCCTGCTCTTCTCCCACTTGTTCGAGGCTTCACTTGCTGCTTCGTGGCTTAGAAGATCACAAAGGCGAGCGTGGTGGGTTTGTGCAATTACAACAAACTAATAAGATTCAAAAGTAGTTTTTCAAGCTCTGTCCTCCAACTTTCTAGTTTAAGTCAACATCTGCAGCTGTCAGTCTCCCCAGATTAATCACTTTTAGACAGAAAAGATTTACCTGAGAGTGAACATTTAAGCAGAATCATAACGTACGGATAGAAGCCCCACATTCACTCTCGGTTACTGTTTTTGTTGCCTGCATGTTTTACTGCTACATTTGTACTTGCTATATTTCTTTAAATAATAGTGTTTCTACCATGACAGACTGACCTGTCCAGTGTGAACCCCGACCTCTCCCATTAGGAGCTAGGATAGGCTCCAGCAAAGCCCGGCTGACCCGAGGAATCTTGCCGTACGTGATCACTTAAAACACCATAACTTTTTTATTTATTGACCAATTCCATAGAATTTGAAATGTTTAGTCCAATACCTACAGTACTGTGTCCAACTTTAGGCTCCTTTGTAGCACAGCGACTCTAGCACATATAAGTCATGGGCTGTGGCCTCTGCTCAAGCAAAACATCCTGACAAAAACAGGAGGACCTAGCGGGAGAAAACTTAAAGACACGTGGACATCATTAGCTGAGTTAGAGAGATAGGAGAAGAGAGTTAAAGGAAGAGAGGTGAGAAAGTGGGGGATACAAGTACTAATTTGAATAAGTTATTATTTTTAGCTGTAACAATTATACCAGATCTGCTGGAAAGACAAATGTTACATCAAGGTGAAAATCCTGACACTAGATGAGTGGAAGACATCTGTCCCATCATTACACTGTGCTTGGAGTTGGGAGGATAGAGAGCAGACAGGGAGCGAGGTATTACTTGCGTGGGGTGAGGGATACATGCATGCTGCCATTGAACCATGTGTTCATGGGGGAGCCAGATCCTACCCAGCAGACCAGGAGGGAAGACCCAGGCCAGAGCCCCAGGCGGCCAGGACCCCAGGCAACCCGGGAGGTGGGGAGGAGGATCGCCCACCCACCCAGCCAAGCGCCATTTCCCCAGGGGCCCCAGCACCCAAAGGCATAGCGAAGGCCACAAGACAGGAGGCCAGCTTAGCCGTACCAGAAGCAGCCATGGGGGCCACCAGGCCCGGACACCAAGACGAGGGATGAGGCCCAGGGCCCGAGACCCATGAGCAGCCCACCACCCAGCCAGCGCCCGATCTCCTTGAGCAGCCCGGCACCCGACCTGAGCAGCTGGTCGCGCACCCAGCCACCCCCGCAACCCCTACCACTAGCCCTCCTCCCCAGCCATATTATCTAAGCCCCCTCCCCCAACCCCTCAACCACCCTCCCCTCTGTGATGGGAGAAGCTAGAGGATCCCCAGCAGGCAACCCCAGGTCCGTCCCATCCATGTACTCTCGCACACATCTCATACTCACAATCTTCTGACAACCAGAAGTTTCTGACTGGAACAGGAAGTGCCCCAACCCTCACCCTTCAATTTCAGTTGAAAAACACTTTTTTCTTTGTAAAAATTTAATCCTAACAGTTAAGTTTTCTTTCCCCATTTTAAGCTTTAAAGCTTCAACACCAGAGACGTCTCTGTCAAAACCTATCGCCCTTTGACCATAACTCCTTTTGCGATCAACGTGAATCAGCTGATTCAAGGTGGCTTTTCAGGGATATGCAACACATTACTTATTTAACATGTTTCATACCCGTGCAAAGCCGCTTGGAGCTGAAACTCCAGTGTAAAAGGGTTTTGCAAACCTGAACACTTGTTTATATCCCTTTTTGAAGGGAATACATTAAAATAAGGACATTTCTGGTCCCATGTTAAGCTTATCTTGCAACTACCCATTTATTCATCAAAGGGTTTTTAGTAAAAGTGCTTTTAATTCTGAAAAAACATGGAATTTCCCTTTCATAACTAATAAACATCAACTTGTCTCGCAGCAGGTCCCCAACAAAAAAAATGGAAGCTTCAGCTAAATTAAGACTTCAAAATACGCACTATAGACAGTAAACAAGTTTAGCTGAACTCTTTTTTTTTTGTTGAATACTTCTGCAGTTTTATTGGAAAAAAGGCAACAAGCTTATGTTTCCTCAAAAGTAAAGAAATTGCACAATTATTCCAGTTCTTGCAATCACTAAATGCAACAGCAGAAAAACAACTTAACAAAGTTAAAGACCCGAAAGCCTTCAAGCCAAATCTCCACGTAAAACTGGTTTCCACACACTGCGCAAACAGACTCATCAGGGCATTTGTGGAGCAAACTGTATGTCAGTCATTACTCACTTCCTAATAAGATATCTCACTAATTACACCATTTGAGGAAATTGATGCACACACACATTAAACATTAACTAAACTGGGGTTTGTTCGTAAAGTAACGACTCCATAATTTCATCTCATTCAGTTACATAATAAGCACTCAGATAATGCAATTATGGACACGCAGGAGGAAGCGGCGCATGTGAGCGGGCATTCGTTCAAAGTGTCGCCGCACATCAAACTTATTCATCATCCTAATAATTGACGTTAACTTCTCATCACCATAAGAAGCAATAACAATAACATATTGTTTGTTGATGTGCTCTATAACTGTACATCAGTGAAATATATAGATTCTCCACTTGTGACACAAAGTGTTGTTATGAAAGACTCTAAAAAACACAGTTTAACTAATTTAGTTTATTTTTGTTAATCTTCCAAATTAAATAAATTATGGGGTGCATGTTGAAAATGATCTGCTCATTATGCAAATGGAAGAATTAGCCTGAAGCATCTGAGGAGCTTTGGGAGGAATTCCATGTTCAGGTGTGACCTAGGGAGGCTGAGGATCATTAATCACAAGAAATGAACCTTAGAGAGTTAGAGAAACTGTTTAGGCCGTTTCTTAACTAAAGCCCTGGTAATATGGCTAAAGGAGGAAATACATTGATACAGCCATACTTGGAGTATTTATTTTGAAATGTATTGCAGCCATTTAAGGGAAATGTCTAGATTTGAGTGTTTTTTAGCGAAGTCTCATGCTAGAATTTTATAAATTATAGCAAACATATTCCAAAAGTCTACATTCTTATCAGGTGTACTTCCTAGTATGACTTGTATCTTGAATTGTTTTTTCTTTTAAAGACGCACAAAGCCCCCAAAGTCATAAGCTGCGTTCATATCGGTCTCGGGAACTGGCGATCAAGCGCCGCTTTCATAGGAAGTAAACGCCCGTACATTCTGGTTTCCAGCTTCTGGGTTCAGAACTCTCGTTAGTCTTTAAGTCGTTTTCAGGCTCTACGTACAAACCGGATGGTTCTTGAACACATGCTGGACGTCAATCCGCTGAACTCTGACCAATCAGGGACTCAGATTTGGGTAGTGTCGCTCCTTGAATGAACCGTTTGAAAGAGTGATCATGAAGGAAACCAAATGGCTGCGGTTTGTCGAGTGGCTTTATGTGTTGACTTTCTTTCTTGCAGGACAAGAAAAAGCAGGAGATTGGTTCCGTGGTTTACTGTCGTATTGTTTCGCTCCAAGCCTCTTCCCCTGGCTACCAAATGTAAAACATGTGCTTATTAGCGGTAGAAAAAAAGAAGTTATCTGGTGATAGCGTATCACACCACAGCCAATCTGACAAGGGCATCTACCGAGCAAGGAAACTTCCGGTGCATTTTTTAGCGATATATCCAGGAATCAGGTTTGAAACGAGAATCGATCCAGCGGTTTTGTAGACAGGACCGGTTTTAGGTGATTTTAATGCACGGAATGTTGCTTTAGTGCCCTCATGAATCAAGAAGCTGTGAATGTAAGCCCTTCAGCGTTGTCTGACTGGATTTAAAACATTCGAGCAAGTGGGCCCTTAAATATAATCTGCTATAATAAAAGCCCATTGAAGAAAAGTCTCCTGCAACTGCGCTGAGTGCATTGGTCAACAAGCAAGCGTTTAGCATGGTGAAATCTGCTATCTGTTGATAGACTCCAGCTGTCATCAAACGGCAAATTCAGCATAAGCTGCAAATTAATATGTAAAAATATGTGGGCATTCATCAGCCTTTATTTTGTTGCAGAGCTTACCACTGGAATCACGAATTCATATGATGGTTTCTCAGTCAGTAGCAACTTATTTCTTCAAAATAGTGGGGCACCAGCTCAGGCAGCTGCGGTCAGCTTGTCGCGGTCGTGGGAGGACACAAGGTGGACATGCTGCTCACGTAGTCCTGAAGCCTGTGGAAACTCATCAAGTTCTAACCATCACAAAAAGCCTCCTGCTTTGCCGCTAGCCTGGCTACACTGCTGTAGCATGTGATATGATAACAGATGGACACCGCAGACAGTGGCGTCATCGCCCGCCTCCCTCTGGAAATGCTTAATGGGAATTGAATATTGGGGCAATGTTAGCAGAATTGGATTTAAAAATGCAAGTACATCCCTCTTTGCATTTTTACGTTTTAATTATGACACAGAATAAAAGCGTTTTAAAGTTTAAAATGAAAAAAGCTTTTAGTATTCTTTTTCATTTTTAATTTTAGGTCAAAAAAATGCAATATTTTTTAAAAAATGAAAAAAGCATTCCTGCTTTAGACTTGTTTTTCAATCATGCTATAGAATCGCTTCCATATGTGTTTCTGAGTATTCCCTAAATTAGAGTGTGGTGAGTCACAAGCAGTGAGTTTTTTAGGAGCTGTAAGCTAGTGTGTGAGAGCATTAAGAAAGGGATGATGGGAAATGACCATAGGCTCACTTCTAGCCAACGGTCCCACCCACTGATGACTCAGAGATGCGTTTCTAATGAACACCTGCAGCTCTGCAGAATATATTTCCAAAAAAATGAGCCAGGTTTTTGGTTTGGTCCAAAAAACATCATTAAAAGACCACTGGGTACGCTTCTACAATAGATCAAAAGATAATCAGAGTAAATGTTTGTCTAAAAGGGGCGGGGCCTGTCCGGACACGCACTCAAATATATATTACAAACCTACCTGTTGCCCTGCCCCGTGAGCCTTAGACCCAGATGAGGCAACCCCACACAGGAGTTCTGAGCAGCCCCCTACCCCGACCCAGGCACGTGCCCCCAAGGAGCCAGCCCACTGGTCCAGGCAACCCATCCACCATCGCCCGGGAGGTGCAGGAAAAGAAGGAAAGAAAGACCACCACCACCCCAGCCCAGGAACAGGAAGCCCAAGAGTCGGGCCCGACCAGGCTCACCCACTGTAGGAATTCTGGAATGTGACCATATTTGTGATGCAGAAAAAATGCTGGGTGGGCCACAAAGTCCCGTTCCGTTTTATTTTGATGCATCCACTCGTCTTCATCTTCCTCGTTCGAGCTGGCCTCTGGATGAAAACTGTACGGATTGATGGCTCCGAGATTGCTCACTACTTTTGTTGCAGCAGTAATATTAGGTGGAGGGGGGGTTGTGAGGGGCTGTAGGCTAGAGGGAGAGCCTGTAAACAGATGGATTATGGGAAGAAGGGGCAGGCTTGCACACCAACGGTCCTGCCCACAACTTAGAGGTGCATTTGTGATAAACTACTGCTTTTCTGCAGAATCTTTGACCTCAGATTTTACATCATAATTGAAAGACCACTAGGAATGCTTTGAAAATACATCAAAAAGATATTTTTTGTGAATTTGGCTTTCAATTTAAAAAGTATTATCTTTAACAAATAAAGGATAGACTTTGTTTTGAAAATGTAAAAAAGCTTAAGCCCCTCCTGAACCCCATTTTGGTTGGTTAATCAAAAAGTAGTTAACACAAGGAGACAAAGAAATTCCTTATCTCAGTCTGTTTATTTACCCAAGATCATATTTATATCTGTGTAATCAGTCAACCTACTGGCTGTGCTGTTTTGGGCTAAAACTGTGAAAGGATTATGGTGAAAGTACAAAAGAAATACTACGACCATCTTAGCTGCCTCAAAATTATTTTAACAACTGGGAAATGTTGAGATTTTTTATTGTGATTATGATTTTTTTATAAAAAACTTAAAATTGAACAACAACAAACAAAGGAAACTTGTGACAATCTAAAGAAAGTGGCACCGATCTCACCCCCCCCCCCCCATTTCCTGATTTGCCCTTACCCCCTCTTCTTTTTCTGTCCCGTCTAGCAAAAGCGGATATAAATATAATCATAACATAAATAAAGTTAAATTAGAAAAGGAGTTTGTACAAATATATACACCTTGTGTGTCGGAAGAGATTCACAACAGTAAAACAACACAAGAGGCCTTCAGCTCTCATCTCTTTGCTCAGCGGTTGGACTGGACAAGGTAAAAAAATGTTTTTTTGTCTGCTCTTGACTCACAAGAATTTGAATAAAATAAAAATAAAACTGTCTTTCCTGGTCATTTTCTCATATTCACCAAGAATGAAAAGCCAGCCCCGTCCCGTGTGTGAGTGCGTCTGCACATGTCCCTGTCTAATCTCCATCTGAGCCTGCTGTCTCCTGCTCAGACAATCAGGGTCAGAAAACAGGCACCGCTCCAGCGACTTAGCGTGAGCTGGGAAAGTGGATTGTGCTGAGCGCGGGTTGCACGGGCAAGAGGAGGACAAGTGGAAGACTGCACTTGGCGTGCTCACATGACCCGTCCAGACAGATGCCAGGTTGGACGGGTCGGTGCTGCAGATGGAGCTCAGAAATAAATAGAAACCTCACAGAATTATTAATGGCCAACAAGTGGACTTTACCAAGACCTGTGTCTTTTCTTTGGATTCTGCTTTACCTGCTTGTTGTGCAGTAACAGGACCTTCCATAGAAGGCCTCAGGGCCCTCGACATAAACGCCCAACATCTCCCAAAAGCTGGCCCAGATTGTGAGGGGGCATTTATGAAGTGTCGGGGAGCCATCGAATCATCAAAATGCTACACTTGGAGAGGGTAAGAGCACAGCTTTAGATGACATGGTGAACAAATCAAACTCACCTCAAAGCCATTTAGGTTTTCGTCCACCATGGAGGTCTTGTATTTGATTGACAGAAGCCAGTTTGAGTGACTCAGAAAAGGACCAAGAAGACCCTGCAGACGTGATGTCTTTACTTGTATTTCTAAAAGGTTTTGAAGGAGCCTCGTCTATCAGGATTTCCTTTATCGTCAATGGATGCACAACGACGCTGATGATGCTTTCCAGGTGTTTGAAAGAATGTATGAAAGTCAGGGATGGAAATAAAAATAGAAAAACTAAATGGAAATTTAGTTAGCGCTTATATTATCTTGGTCTGGAATTCAATGGAAACGACGAAAGACCTAAAATAACTCTACTTTAGTCCATTTTAAAGTTAAAATATACAAATGAGGGGTAAATAAAAACGTAAAGACAGAGCAGCAGATTGTGATCGTAGGATAAAGTGTGTGTGAACGTACTTTAGGGTAAACTGCTTACTGACTGCTTTCTTGGAAACGTTTCTACTGACACCAAAAAAACAGTCATTTAATCAGCTACGCTCCTTGTTAAGATAAAGCTGTAAGTTAGCGCATTCTTGTTATCAAAGCACAAACTCATCTGGAAATAAAGTTTCTCACCTAATAAGCTAAAAATAAAACTCAACAAGTCAACGTTTTGACATTTTTAAGGCCCACTCCGATCATCTTTTGATCTATTGAAAAAGCCTTCCCAGCGGTCTTTTTAATTGTTGTTATACGTTTTAAACAATTCAAAAAGTCTGTCGGTTTTTAAAAGGGCGTAGTTTCTGCAGAACCACAATAAGTTCATTCAAAAATCCCCTCCGAGTTGTGAACGGGACGGTTGACACAGAGCAACGGCAACCAAACGTCCCCTGCCTGCTGCTGGGAGTTCTCTGTTTACATGCTCCCACTAACACAGCCCTCACGCCCCAGAACCTAACATTAGCATGGAAAGCAATTTTATAGCCATCCAACCGTACATTTGAGCCAAATAGTATCTCAGACGAGAAAAACAAAGGCGTACATGGATCTATTTTACTGAAGTGGATGCATCAGAATGAACGCTGGCCCGCTGGCCGTATTTTTCTAAGTATTTCATCACGATCACATTCCCTATATTTAGAAGGTAGCCTAAGATGCTTGCTATTTTTCAAAAAATTTCAGTGTGTTTTATAGTCTGAAGCCCCTTATTTATGGATTAATTCTGCTTCAAGAAATGTTGGTGTTAGCGTAAATATGCTAACGCAGCTAACGTGTAGCGGTGTTGGACCAGTTTTTTTTTTTATGTTTTGATAGCGAGACTGAAAGTTAGCATAGTCACAGTAAAGTTTGTTATAGTGGTATCAGTCTTTTTTATGTTTTGCAAAGATGGTTGGGAGCTACAGGATTGTGAATACGCTAACGCTCTTTTCATGCGGCTAACTCTTATAATCGGCTAACTCTTCTAACAAGGCTAACTCTGCTAATGTAACTAACATATAATGAGATACAAACAAGTTCTAGAGTTATCTCTGACCCTTTTGTCTCACTTAATGCACCTTAGGAGTTAAAATTTTTATAGATTTACCTTATATATTTCAAACTGCTGTATAAATTGGAAAACAGGCCAGGTGCACTTTATAGTCCAGTGCAGCCTATAGTAGAGAAAATACAGTAAACTCTTTTTTTGTGTTGATTCACAGCAGTTTGAATGCAGAAATACTCGGAAATACAATTTTAAGCCTTTTGGGTTTTTTGTGTCATCCATCATCAGAAAAATGCCACAGGAACATGTGAAAGACTGTTTCCTTGAGAGTGGGACTGGAAATGACTTTATGTGGGTTTATTGTCCGAGTTCAACCACGGGGAGGCAGTGTTGACCCGTTGAGCAATTCTGCAGGCTGCAGCCAGGGGTAGTTGTCTTTCTCAGGATTAAAATCAATCATCCGCGCGTGCTCGACGCTCGCGCTCTTCAACTGAGAATTGGGTCAAACATTTGACGGCGGATATTTGCTCTCCTGGAGTTAAAAGGTAAAAAAGACGGATTTTCTGCGCTTTCACGGCTGTTTCATTGCGGTCAGGTGTTTTCGTCCTTGAGTTAATTGAGGAAACACAAGCGTTTAGGTTTTCATTTTTATTTCCTGTACTAAATGTTAAGTGCCAACTTAAACAAAAGTTCTTAATACTGGGTAGTAGAACCAATTAAAAGTATTTCTCGAAATTGTGTTGTAAGTTTAGCTTTAAAGGCTTAATTTCGATAAGTTTTTTTTATTTTTTTTAGCTAATTTAGTAGCTGAAGTGTTTGGCATTAAGGGAAAAGTTAAGGAAACATGAACTGAACGGTTTTATATTTAAGTTATTTTTGGATAATCATAAATAAAGAGTTTACTGTTTGTTTCAAAAGAATATATATATTTAAAAAATAGACTTAAATAACGTTGAACCTATTTAACCTCCTCATAGTATTACATTCAATCAAGTATTTTCATTTAAAGAATATTCAAACATGTGACTTCAGTTAATGAGAACCAAAGTCATGACCCTGTTATGTTAATGTGGAAAATGAGCAAATGTTCCTTAAATCAGAATATTTCTACTCATCAGCTGATTGAACAGGTAAACCTAATGGAAGCAGTACATTATTCCCAATCCCAACATGAACTTCTCTTCAAAAAGTAGCTGTTCCTTTGAAATAATAATTTCTGACCTTTTTATAAGGTGGGTAATTTTATAAAACTGAACTGATTACTATCCGGATTAAGAGGTACACACAGGCTCCATTTTAAAACAAATTCCAGTAACTCCATGTTTTCAGTCTGACCTTAAAAAGTGTGTTGCTGTTAGTCGACTTTCTTAAAGTTTTGGAATACTTTGAAGACAGGAAGTGTAGTTAACACAACTCATCAGTTGAATACAAAGGTAAAGTGCTACCCAAGCGTGGTTTCTATGTGTATCTGGTTTCCTGATACAGAATTTAGAATTTGGAATGACCACAGAGCTGTGGTCTCCAACCCTTCAGGCCACGGACCAGTTTAATGACGGATCATTTCACGGACCGAGCAGCACGAGGCAGAAGCGGCCGTCTGATTTATTGCTTATTTCTTTTTCAGTGGCTTCCAGATTCCCTTAACTTGTGAAGGTAAAGTTTGTCTTCATCTTCTTTAAATTATCTGCAGCTACTTTAAACTTTATTTTACACTAGATTTTGTGTAGAAACCATACAAATGTGATATAGAATGTCCCTTAATCATAATGGTCAGAGTGGACCCAAAAAAATCAGAGCCCGACTTCAGCCTCGTCCAAATATTTAGCTGCAACAGATAAATACAAAGAGAGTTAAACTGTCCCAGAAACTAGTATTCTGTAAAGTTAATGAGTGTGAATCCGCTGTTTGATCAACTTTATCCTGGTAACATCAGACAGCCGGTTGCTGAATGTTCTGTAGGCGATAACGAGAAGTGGACGACCCAAAGACGGAGTCTGTAGATGTCTGATGACGGACACTTCCAAGGGCGTTATCCCGCGTGTCCCGTCGTCATTCACAAAGGAAATAAGTATTCAATCAAATATTAATACTTTCATTTGTTTAGTTGAAGCAAAGTTTATTTCAAAGGAACAAATCCTGCAAGTAGTTTTCTAGATCACATTGACTCAAGAGCTCTGGTCATTAAATATGGATCAAGAAACAATTTCTATCACTAGTGATAACAATAGACACATTCACTCTTATCAAGAAATAAGGTGAGCAAGACGGAAAGACGGTGAACTCTTTCAAATTAAAGGCAACACTGCTGTTGATGGTCACATTTGAGACAGATCTGGACGTGTCCGTCATAAGTGTTTTCCAAATAATTATGCTAACTCTGCCAAAAATATCATGATTGATTTTCCTGGGGAGTCAACTAAAGGAAAACTCCCAAAAGGACATTCCACATTATTAGAGCGACATTTTCCAATTAATATACGATAGAAAGAGAATCTCTCTGCTGCTGAAAAAGGTTCAGTGCTTTGGACAGACTCAAACCTAACCGTGATCATCGTAGTGTTAGAGGAGATCTGGGCGGTTCAGATACGGTTGGGTGCAGGTGAAGGTAGAATGAGAGGTTTCTGCTAGACCAAATAACCATCAGCAGCATTGAAGCTGCTGCGGTCTCTGGAATCCCGCCAGCATCGGTGTGGGATCCTCCAGGGGCCCCCTGATGGACGCTCCAGATGCTTTTCCGCTGCAGCTGTGGATGGACGGTCCGTCAGTCGTTCTACTCTTTTCCTGGGCACAGCCTCTGCTCCCAGATGGGCCCCCAGCACCATGGACTGCTGCGCCTCCTTCCGCCCAGCCGTCCCAACCCGTGGGCCAGCATCTTGCAGCTCCAGGCCATCAGTGGCGCGGTGACGAGAACCTTCGCCTTTCCAGATCCCAAGCGTACCAGCAGCTCGACAGCGCAGTGCAGCCTGAGGCAACTGGAGAATGGCCATCCTGAAAAAGGCGTGCAGCGAGGCGGGGCAGCAGGAAGCATGGGATACCCAGCCGATGGGCGTCCCAGAGGGCGCCGGTCACCTCCTGCACCCCCACGCCACCGCGCCACCCCCGCTAACGTCACGTACACCATCACCAGCACCCTGGGGGAGAGACATCGGGGGGAAGGGGGCGATTTAAGGCAAACCAGGACGTGGCAGAGGAACCACTCCACGCCCTCCACCCAGCCTCAGGACTCGCCTTACTTCACCTTCACCAGGGGACCCCAGGAGGAACAGTCTGAGAGCAGTGGAGCGACCCCCAGCCCCCACCTGTGTCGTGCTTTCGCGCCAAGTCAGAGCAATTTTGCTCCTACAACCTCCAACTTCTGCCTGCTGCCATCTGAGCTGACTGCCCCTACCCTTTCTGGTGGTGAAGAGGCTGTCCATGGAGAGGCGGTATGAGTCCGCCAACATTCTAGTCTAATTTTATTTCTGTCCTAAAACCTTTTGGTTCAGTCCGCTGCCGATGGCGTGCCCCCCACAGTCCAAACATGCCTCTCCAGAGTAAGCGCCGGGTTCTCAAAATTGTCCTGGTGTGGGAGGGGTTGTGTCCCGCCACAGACTGGCGATCCGCCGTCACCCACAGGTCCCAGCAACCCTGTAGCCCGTTTATGAAAAGTGAGACGTTTAAAAGTCACCAGAGGAGAATAACTTTGCAAAAATTACAGTTTAAATGTTTTTTATAGTAAAATCTGTTGAATGGGTTTTAGCTTTCTAAATTGATTCAGTTTTTCCTCAAATATTTGCCTAACTAGTATTCAGTATTAGCATGGCATACATTCTCATGTCCTTTAGTCCACTAAAAGTACTTTTCCTCCAACTTCCTTTATTTTCCTGTTAATGTTTTTTAGAATTGTTTTGTACTCGGAGGTGAAGACTGGAAGCTGGCGGTTTCTGCAGCACAGTGATGGTGTTTTGCTAATGCTGCTTCCCTGAAGGAAAAGCAGTCATATTACTTTCGCTCTGCTGCACTTCACTCCTTTGTGTTTGTGCTGCCTCCGTTCCCTATTTCACCTCCAGAAACGTCCGTCGCCTCTGAAATGGAACGGCATAGCGAAATCAGTCTGATCTGTGAGAGAATCTGCTGGACACCATTTTCCGCCTATGTGACACCCAAGCGCAGAGAGTGCGCCCTCAGAGCTCGGACAGTCTGTCCAAACCGGATCTTCTCCTTTTCGTCCCACCTGATGCAGCTCCAGACTTAGGTTCAGTTCCTCTTTTGTTTTTGGAAGTTTATTTTCTGAAGTTTGTCTAAGATGCAGCTGGAAAGTGCTGAGATGTTAAGTCTTTAATGAAACCGTGAAGAACGTCACACGAATAAATATCTCTGCTGGCAGTTTGGCCTGAAAAGTTTTAAAAATGACAGAATAAACATTTTTGATGTAAACCACAGTTCTGTGGGTTAGAATGATGTTTGACCCTTCATACACTGAGGACATTTTAGCGATGCCTCCTGCGTTAGCGTTAGGAGATGGGGTCATTTGGACCCTAAGATAACACAGAACTTACCATATACCATTCAAAAATCAATTAGTGATCTTTTAAACAATAAACCTGTTGGTTATGTTAAATATGAGCTCTTAGAGATTTCTCCATACTCTTCTTTAGCTAGTTATCTGTTTATGCGTACCATGAAAATAAAGTGTTCCCTGTTGCTAGCTTACTCTCTTTGTTGCTATTGGCGCCCCTCAGACCTGCACTACTGTCTCCCATTACCCCCTAAATGCAGAGCAGAGCTCAGCACGCTGATGGTCTAAATCAAATCAAATCCAAATCGTGCAGCACTTTTACAACTTTGGCACCCAAAGTTCTTCGTATAAAAACATATTCAAATTTTAAAAATCAAAAGGACAAACAGATATTTTGTTTAAAAAGCAAAAGTGTGCTTTTAACACACACACACATACACACAATGGTAAAGGGTGATAAGAAAATGATCCAATGTAAGAAATCTGGCTTTGTGCTGGAGAGTGGAAACAATGTTTGGTAGCATGTGTCACATCAGTGACCATATCCAATGGCGAGCAATTAACAATTAACATCGCAGTGAGAATGTCCTTAGGCAAGACCTTATCACTACTGCCTCCCCAGCGCCGTTCAGCGGGCAGCTCACCGCTCCCCCAGGGGATGGGTCAAATGCGAAGACAAATTTCCCATTGTGGGATAAATACAGTATAATAAATAAATAAAAAAGTTTTTAAACAGTGTTTTTGATATATCAGAAGACTTAATGTTTAAATATCACAGCTGGGATTAAGTTACTAAGAAAATGTGAAAAATAAATCAAATCCAGCATTTAATGTTTCAGAGGTGGTTTTTATCTTTGCACTGAATAAGCTCTAAATTTAGGGAAATTCTCCCAGAAAAAGTGAAAATTCTAAGAATTTCTGGTCACCCGGAAAACCACAAGTTCCTTTTCTTTGTGAATCAAGTCTCTGAAGAAGATCTTCTACTTGTTTACAGCATTAAAAAGCAGTACAGAGTATTTCCTGAGAGATTCTGACCTGTCTCGCGGTGGTTTCCCGTCTCAGGTAAAGTCTACGTGTCTCACATCGTGGATTACTTGCGGCACACGACCAGCCGCAGCTCGGAGGACAGCGGCCTGGAGGATCTCTGCAACATGCTGGACCCCGAACGCAAAGACGTGTCCATCGACCTGGACACGTACCACGCCGTCATGAGGGAGTGGATCGACGACTGCCGCAATCACGGGTACTCGCTGACACGGAGTCTGTACATTTACTCCCAGCTAAGGTTTAGTTTTGGATTTGAGGAAGTTAACTCAAAAGTTTTCAAATGTCTTTTGAAATGGGAGTTATCAGTATTTTTAAGTGTTTGCCTTTGTAGTCTTTTTTTTTTTTTACAGCATCTGTATGTTTTGTTGCCTGACAGATCTGTGGATGTCCGTCACTGCTGCGCCCAAGTTTTTAGATTTTCTTTTTCTAACGTTTCAAACTTTTTTTTTTTTTTTTTAAGAAGAAACGAGTAACGTTTGGTTGAAATTAGGAGCTGCTGTTGAAGAAAGTTCTGGGTTTTTAAGAAGATTTAAACCCATTCAGTGAGCTGGACATCCATTTGCTTCCACTATTTTGAATTTCCAAAGAAGATTCTTTCTATTTAAAGTCCCCCTCTGATCATCTTTTGATCTATAATGAAAAGCGTTGCCTTTGGTCTTTTACTCACGATGATGCAGTTTTTAGCCCAAATAGGACATAGTTCCTGCAGAGCCGAAGTCGTTCATTAGAAATTCACTTCTGAGTCGTGGGCAAACCGTTGGCATGGAACAATCCCCTCCCGTTGGTGAGAGCTCTCTGTCTACACTCTTCCGCTAGCGATCCTGCCGTACAGTTTTGAGCCAGATGTCGGCTCAGACGAGGAAAACAAAACCAAACATGGATGTAGTCGTCTGCAAGAGGATGCATCAGAATCTTTCTCCAAACAACCATCTGCTCCTGATTCACAACAATTTAGAGGAATACTCAAATGTCATTTTGAGCTTCATTTTCTTTATACGTGTCCTGCATCCTCAGAAAAATGCTACAAGAACATCTTAAAAACACCATCTTCACTGGAGCAGGTCTTTAACTTTGAACAAATGTGAATTTATTGCACAAATGACATCATAGAATGGGCGACACCCACCAGGAGCAAAAGGCGGAGCCTCAGAGTTCGAGTCGTCTTTCTTCTGGTTTGGAAAAAAATTCAGGAAAATAACAATTTCATTTAAAAAAATCATTTTGTGTTGTGCCAACGGTAATATCATCATATACGTGGATATAGTTACTATAGAATAGCATGGTAAGCCTTTTAAGTTGAATGAGGCTTTTGTGTGGCTGTGGTTGACATTTCTCCTGTGGTGAACTAGGATGGGTAATTGGATTGGACTGATCTAGGCTTCTTGGTAACAATCTAACAAATCCTTTTAACCTTTCTCCAAGTCTCAAATATTAGATTATCCCAAATGTTATAAAAAAGACCAAAACAGTCTTTAAAATTATGTTTCTGTTTTTTGTTTTTCAGTGAGGAGGAATCCGAGGATATTACCCACGAAGACTCTGTGAAACTGAGAGACGGTGTGCCAGGTATTTTCTCATATCAATCTTTAAGTCTATTTATAGGCCTGAAGGGAAATAAATATGTTGCAGCAGCTTATGTTTTTATACCTAAAGGGCTTGTGGAACCTGTAAAAAGCAGGGCGTGTCCTGAAATATTCCTGTTGCAGCAACACTTGGAAGTAAATCCAGAAACGTTGCCTCATTTAAAAATATGCTGGATACATGATGCCCTAGTCATAAAAATAAAGTTTAGCCTCAAACAAAAGAGGAGTTCATTCAAACACACTACCTGTTCACAGAGGAGTTTATTCAAACACACTGCCTGTTCACAGAGGAGTTTATTCAAACACACTACCTGTTCACAGAGGAGTTTGCGCCAAACCCCAGTTGAAACAGAATCCTCTCAGCAGATGACATCATATCTGTTTTCTCAGAAACCTGTGTCCACTTATTCCACACATCCACACCAAGCACCCATCCATACAGTCCTAAATATTTTGTATTTATTTTGTTTTTTTAGACAGGAAGTCCATGCTGCTAAATATGACCTCAGGAAGCTTGGAGGCCTTTGGAGGGGAGCCGTCCAAAGTAGAATTGTAGGTTTTTTTTCTTGTTTGTGCAATTCAGCACTAAATGATAGGTTTGCTTTTTACATCCTTTGTAAGAGGCTTTAAGATGACCTTGGTTGTAAATGGCAGAGCGCTTTGCGTAAAAGTTGGAACTTCTTCCCTCAGTGAGACATCAGAGCTGGTGTACTGTGTTGCTGATCTCCAAATGAGCAACCAGAAGCTCCAGGAGGAGGTCAGGAGGCTGAAGCAAGTGGTGGAGGCCATGGAGGAGAGCAACCAGAAGCTGGCTGAGGAAAATGAGGAGCTACGCTCGCAGGCG
Source organism: Oryzias sinensis (assembly GCA_037389245.1). Taxonomy (NCBI): domain Eukaryota; kingdom Metazoa; phylum Chordata; class Actinopteri; order Beloniformes; family Adrianichthyidae; genus Oryzias; species Oryzias sinensis. Next base: position 1,356,215 of record CM074507.1, read on the forward strand.
AGGATGTAAGAAGCTCCCAGCCTGCCCCGTCTCTTCAGGCATGCTGGCGTTCACGGATGCAGTTTGTTCTGTGATGCAGAAACCATCAGATGGCTCAGAAAGAGAAGCTGCTGGAGGAGGAGGTGGAGGAGATGAAGGCCACGCTGAGCTGCACAGAGGAAGGAAGAGCTCGAGCTTCTGCGCGCAGCAAGCATGTGGTCAGTCGTCTCGTAACCCCAACTATTATGTTTAGTTCAGTTTCACTGGTTGTGGTTTTAATCGAGATAAGTGTTGGCAACCAAATGACAAAGTCAACCAGGCTTAACGGACACAATGTGGCTGGTTGACCTCAAACTTTCTATCTTGCATTTGCACAGTTTGTGACTTTCAGTGAGCTCAAAACAAAGCTGTAGCCACTTCTTCTAATAAGATCCAGACTTTGGCTCTATGCACACTCACCAATGTCACTGTTCTGTGCAGTTTCAGCAAATATTACAAAAACATTTGGATAAAAAAACTGAAAGGAGAATTATCAAGACGGTAAACTGGAGTGTTTGAGTTTTGAAGGTAAAGCAAGGCGATGTTTTAAATGGGAGGTAGTTGAGCTCATTTTGGAAGCTGGCCTAAAAGGAAGTACCCGCAAAATCCCCAAGAGATCTGACATTAACGGCTGTTACCAAGTCATTCTATTTTTCAGAATAACTATTCTTGCTCCGACACCTTTTTTATCTTCTTGATGATAAAGTTTTTTTCATATTCATTTTTCACAAGTTATGAGCCGGCTAACCTGATGCCTTCATCAAAGTAGAGGGTCTTGTTGAACGTTTGAAAGATTTCAAGTGGAAGCGGTGTGGATTTCCAAAAGCTCATTCCTGATTGGCTTGAGTGGTTGTCATAGAAACAATGACTTGGACCGAATCTCTGCTGACTGACGTTGTCTGGCTCCAATATGGTGAAGAAATGGCAACTGAATGGACTTCATTTGGTGGGAGCCGCATGTGAACCATTTTCAATGGGTGACGTCACACTCGCTCAGTCCAGTGCTCTTATACAGTCATTTGTGACTGCCGACTGCTCCCAACATGTTGAAGCCGTCTTAGGTTTAGGTACAAAAATGTAAAGGTTGTTAATGTAGGAGCTGAAGAACAGACGAGACATTCTCCTTGTTCTTGATTTAAAAAAACTGGCAGCAGTGTCTAGGATCGATCAGAACGCCTTTCCAGCAGATGAGGCTGTAATTTAGCTTCTCCAGGTTTTTTTTCCCAAGAGAACCATCAGTAGCTTTCTGCCTGGTTCCTCAACATCATACTTTTAGTCTTGTCATGGCTTTAGGGAAAAAAGAATTGGGCCTCAGAAATGAAGCTTCTCTTCACCAAACCTCCACATCCAGTTGTAAATATGAACCAAAACTCCAAAGTACCAAACGTTGCAGTTCCTCCAACGACCACTGGAAGCTGAGTAATCTCCCGTTTTATGTCTGAAAATGTAAATGGCTTCAGCATGCTGCCAGCACTTCCTAAGGTTCATTGTTATTTTTTTTTATTTGAGTTTCTTTTTAATGAACTGTTCTTAACTTATGCGCTTTTGCATAATTAGGGGTGTAGGTTTGTGTGAACGGCCGATGAGGGTACCCATATTGGATTTACTTCTAATAAAAACCTCCACTCTTGGCTTTAGGGCGTTGAGAACAAAATGGCATTAAGTGTGAGGTTTCTCCGCTGTGTAATCTAGAACTGGTAGATACGCAGAGCAGCGAGATGAATCTGTCAGATGAAAACATGATAAAAGTTTCTCTGTCATTTTTTCTTTTTGTTTAATTGGACCCGTGAGTTCGAGGTTTGTCATGTTATCGGTGTGCCGTCAACAGAAACCTTCCATGTGCGTTCTGTTCACGGTTCTTTCTGAGTGACTGACCTCAGGCCACAACATGAGGCACGCTAGCATCTCCATTATTTAGGAGAAATTCAAACTTCTCTGTTTGGTGGAATACAGATGTGCAGTGAGAGAGGATGTTCGATTGGCCGTTCTGCATGTCAATCAGGGGGTATACTTCACAGCGAGGAAGATGATTGGCTGACAGCAATTTACATTTTTTCCCCATATTTTCTTTATTTTTGATGACCCGCAATCTATTCACACTTCCTTTGATTGCGATTATCCCAGACCAGGGCCCCCTTGGTCTGTGCTCAATGAGTACCATGCTTTTGTAAAACCGCATATCATCTGCATAACTGATAAATTATGTGTGTGCATTTATATAAACCAGATGTGTTGTATACATATTACAAACCAGTGGTCCAAGAATGGAACCCTGGGGTGCTCCAGGGTTCTGTCAGATGAAAACATGGTGCTACACCAAAAAAACGCAAGAATAATCAAAGATGAAATCAAACATCTTTTTTTTTAAACAGTTTAACATAAATGATGTTGGTGTACATTTTTAAAAGAGAAAACTCAAATCTGTGCTGTGATTCCCTTTCAGGAAAGAGAGAACCAGAGTCTGATTGCAAAGATTTCCTCTCTTCAGGATGAGGTATTCCCTCAGAAACTGATTTCCTGCAACAGTCCTGTCAATTCTTTCTGCCAGAGCAAATATTTAGGTTTTTAATTCCTTCCTCAGAACTTTAAGATCACCATGGAGACAGACGAGCTTCAAAAGAGGATAAAGGAGCTGTGTGATGTTAATGCTGACCTTCAGGTATTTGGATTGTTGCACCTTATTTTACTTTATTCTGGGATTTTACACCTTACCTGTCTTTTTTCTATGACCTACCTGTGAAGTTTATTCCATCAACAATTTTTATATTATTACCACAATATTGTTTAGTAAAGTTTCCCTTTTGTTCCTTTCAGGTACAGATTCATGCCCTCGATGTCAGTCTTCATGAAAAGGAATCTGCAATTCTGGAGGTGAGGGTCTTTCCTGTTTACAGTACATAATCACAATTATTTAGAAATGGTGATTTCAAACCTTTCTATTAAAAAAAGTCTTTAGATTTATGCTTCAGAATATCAGAACACGTGTTGCTTATAAACATTTACAGTATATTCAAATGGCATCTCTCTACATACAAACCAAATTAGGGTGAGCAAATATTTGAAATGTGCATACAAAAAAATATATATATATAAAAACACAACAAAATCCAAATAGGTAAGGCAGGAAGGCAACAGTTTAAAATAACAATAGTGTTGATATATTTTCATAAATTACTGTAGTTTTCTTGTTTGAAATGCATTTAAGGCACTTAAAATAATCAGAAACATAAATCTTGAGAATACCAAACAAAGGACTTGTTTTTTCATTTACATAAATAAAAGTGTTTACACAAAACCAGACTGATGACATCAGAAACGTCCAGATTTTCAATAAAGAAGAGAACATCAGGTAAAGGAAAAAGAGGGAATATTAAAAGCTTTGAGTGAATATTATTCCAGAATATGTTTATCTGGTTGCAACTATGTAATAAATGTTCTAAAGTTTCAGATAAACAGAAAATAAATGGTTCGGATTGAATCTTTTATGTAAAAAATCTCCACCCGGGTAAATTTTTCATATTATTTATCGTTATTATTTTTAAAATGCGTTTCTTTCATTTTAGGTACAAGTGGGTATTTTGAAAATGTTTTGTCTATCGGGGGGGGGGGTGTTAGGTTGCATCTATCGTTTGTACATTTTTTGTTTAAAGGTTGGAGTTTCTGATTTATTGTTGCATTTTTCTCTCTCATGGGGAAATCAGTAATGGGCCACTCTGGGATTGTATTGTTTTGTAATATATATTATGAATAAGATAAAGTAAAGCTTTGGGAATTGCTTTACAGACTTTGTTATAGCAGTTACTAGAATCATCTTCAGGGCCGGCCTTCACCCACGATGGGCTCAGTGACCCTGAAAGTGACATAACGGGGTTAGAAGACGGATGGATTGCTTTATTTCAACCAATCCCAACAAACCAACTAAAGAAGACAAACAAAATAATTTATATTTCGTTTATGATAATCACATTCTTCTGAGTTTAGGTCGCATTTTTCTGCATAATTCTTCCTGAGGTGCGATGTATAGTTTGACAAATTCTACCAAAAAAAGAGCTTGAAAAGAGGCGGGAAGCAGCTGGATTGTATATTCCCGCTTCTTTTTCCCGCTGCATAGTTAGCAGTCAACTCTTGTTGGTGGTTCAATGACATCCTTGATGCACTCTTGACCTGAACAGCGTCAGACTGAACCTTCTAAACCCTTTGTCACTGCCTTCTTTTCAATGCCAGAACTCTTTAAGCATGTGGTGAGGAAAGAGGCTTTCTGGACTATAATGCTAGCAATGGCAGCCTTTTTTATGTTAGGTCAGTTTCCCCGCAGTGGAAACGGCCCACAGAACGGCTCACTGTTGGGCCTTTAGATTTAAGATTCAGGCCTTTGACTGCTCTCATGTTGGATCTTCCTGTCCACGTACGTGAATTGTCTTTCTTTGTCTCGTTATCTTACAAACAGAAATCTGTTTCCCCCCACAGAGGGACCGGCAGGTGGAGGAGCTGAAGGCGACAATAGAGGAGTACACGGCCATCACACAGGTCAGGCTGTGCGCCAGCGTCCCGCTGCTCTCTCCTTTGCTGTTTTACTTTTTCTTTCTTTTTCCTTTAAGCCAAAAAAACTGTTTTTTGTTTTTTTTTTGGTTTAACTCCAAATCAAAACTGCTGCTCGTTTCTTTAATCTAAATCTGAGCAGGAAGTTCTGCTTTGAGTTTTTTATGCAGACCATTCTTCTGTAAACTGAGGTGGTCCTAAAATCGTACTTTTCAGATGCCGTAATAATAATAATAAAACATTTACATCCTGTTTTGTGGTTTTAACTGCAATAAATAAGATGGGCACTAAGTCGACAAATTGTTAGCAGACTGCAGGAAAGTATTTTCTAAAAACTGGTAGAAAGCAGCTTGAAGGGAGAATAATGCAGATCTGTTGACTCACAAGATAAGGACTGAACATGAATGATGTCTGCAGAAAAGGGAGGGAATTGACCTTTTTATGCCAACAGCAGCATAAATAGTTTTACAGTGAAAAACATGACAGTAAAGGGTTGTGTTGAGGTTTTTTGTCTGAGTTGCTTGTTCTTGGTGAGAAACCTTAAAAACAGTTTATGGCAGCAGAACAGGGTTGAGGTTTGACTCTGGGACACAAAGCAGCTGCAGCTGCCTTATTGCCAAAGGGTTGATGGGAAGACGCCCGTCCGTAGAGCTCCTGCTCTCATGTTTGAGTGACAGCTGTTGGGTTGTGTGTTGTGGCCTCCAGCTGCTGAGGACAGAAAAGAGCAAACTGGAGACCCAGATGCAGATGATCCTTCCAGACCTGGCAGGGTAACTTCCAGAAGAACAGATTCTACGTGTTCTTTAAGAACTTGTGTCTCAAATGAATGAATTATTTGCCTTTCCCCCCCGTTGCTCCCAGGTCCAGCCTGTCTGTGTGTGGAGCCTACAGGCTGAATCAGAGCAGCTCCGGATCCCTGCAGACGGAGCTGGCGTTGGCACAGTCACCACTGGAGGTCAGCACCTCACTGCTCCTCGCCACCTTCTGCCTCACTTTGACCTCACTGCATCTCCTCTCATTCCTCGCTCCACTGATGTTAGTCACGCCTTTGGTTTTTGACACGCTGCCTGCAAAACCCATTTGTTGGGGTTTGAACCCAAACAAACCTGTGATGGCGCTGATTAGAGCTGGAGGAAGACGCCAGACGAAAGTCAGTCAGTGCTGGAAAGTGGAGGATTCTACATTAAGACACAGCGAAGGACGAGAAACGTCTGGCTGAACTCTAGCAGGAACCTTCCAGCTTTAAAATATCATAGATATTAAAAATAGAGACTTTAAGATGGAACAGATTTAAAAAAAAAGGTGATTCCAAACAAGATAAAAGTCGCCCTATGCAGAGGAGGAATGTGGAGCCATCTCTGCAGGACGTTTTTCTCAAGGGTTCTGGATTAGTAAAACATGGAAACGCCACAGAAAAAGGCAGGTGACCTCTGAAGGTCAAGAGTGATCATATTAGCGACCAGAATAAACCTAGAAACTCTGTTTTCTGTCTATGCAACTTTCCCTGGTTTTGTTGTTTTAGTCGTCAAGTTTCTCAGAGGATTCCCTCCATCAGCATCGAACCTCCTGCTGTGGTTCAAGCGTCACAGAGGACTCTAAGGGAAAGAATATTTGAAGGAAATGTGGTTCCCTGAAGCCCAACTCCTGCTCTGGTCTTCCAGGCTCCTCATCTGTCGGCAGCGACGGGTCAGGCCTCTGCTTTGGACGAGACGCTGGACAGGGAGGTGCTGCTGCTCCTGCAGGGACCCGACCCCGAACACATGGCTCTGGAGTTCAGGAACCTCCTCAACAAGCTGGTAACTCTCCCAGATTAGTTCAGCTCAAAGTGCTGATGTTTGCAGTCATGGAAGTCGGGTTTCATGCTGTGGTCACAGCGGGCCGTGGCGTGCGGTCAGGTGAGGCAGGTGAGGCTCGGCCTCCTCCATGGGGGGCCCCAGCCCCACTCATCCCTGCCTCCTGCCGTCTCAGAGAGGAGCTGCAACTTCTGAACGTCTTGAAGAGGCATTTGTGGGCCTTTGCACTCCTGCCCTGAACCAGGATGTGGGGCAGATGTTCACATGTTAGCCTTGGTGGGACATTGTTTTATTACTTGGTGGTCACGGTGAGCTGGAATCTGCTGATGTCAGGTCTCAGTTTAGCATAAACTATTTTTTTCAATGAAACACTTGCCAACAAAGAATCGCCTTCTGCTTCCAGCTGGTTCTGAAGTTCTGACATGTTGTTCCGTCCTGTGATTTAGAAAGTCTCTGTTTTTAGCAGAACAGGTTGATCTTCAGTCTGGAGGAACTGCGTGGGGCATGCAAGGCCAACAGCAACTTTTCTTTTATCGCCTCATTTAGTTACTAAAGATCTTCTGCTTCACATGAGTGTTTTGCTGCAGTGGGAGGGGCTTATGAGGACTTCAAAGACTTTAATGAAACGTTCTGATCAGAACAAACTCTACCTCCTTTAGCAGATCTGTTCGTTTCTTATTTTTGTGGAAAGAGCTTTTAAAAATGCCCTCCTATGTTCACTCTTTCAAAAAGTGGTTTATTTCATTCTTTTTAAATAATTTGTTCATTTACATGAATTCCCAAATGCTCACATCTGAGATTAATGACGCTCTGATTTAGTCACAGGTGCTTTTTTTACACACCAATAAAGTGAAAGGTCAGCAGAATTCAGCTCGCTGCAGATTTCCATCCAGCGGGATCTAAACGGCTCGTCTGTTTTTTCTCAATGACATCAAAGTAGAATGCGTTGAAGTGCTTTCTTTTTTGTCATTTTCTGTTTTTAATCGTCACTTTTACCTTTTATGACGTCATACAGAAGTTGAGAAAACATTACCTTTGCCAAACATGTGGCTGACAACCAAGTAAAGTAAATGTCAATAAAAAAAATGTCCATGATGAAGAGAAATTGATTATTTATTCAGTTATGATTGTTCTAGTTGGATTTTGAGTAAAAAGTTACAGAATCAAAATGTTGTCATTAATTTATCAGTGGGTTCAGATGCCTGAAGGATTATGGATTTAGACAGAAGAACCAGGAGTTTGACATGTTTCTGACTTTGGAGTCTGCCTGTATTTCTGGATTTATCTTTAAGAATTTCTTCTCTTCTAGAAAAAGGATTTGGAAGAAGAAAGCTGCTCTGTTGTTTCCACTGTTAGGAGCTTTTTGGGAGAGAACTCGACAGCGGGCAGCGGCGTGGACCCTCGTCTGCAGGTCAGAGCCTCTTTAAGGTTCAACATCTGTTTAGATTGTTAGTTTACAGGTCAGTATTAAGTCACCATACACTCACCTGTCCAGCGGCTCGTTAACACAAATCGGCCAATCACACGGCAGCATCTCGATGCATGTATATGCGGTCCAGACGTCCTGCTGCTGTTCTGAGATCAGAATGAGGAAGAAAGGTGATTGAAGTGACTGAATGTGGTTGTTGGTGCCAGACGGTCAGAGGATTTTAGAAACTGCTATTCTACTGGGATTTTCACCCACAACCTTCTCTAGGGTTTGCAGAGAATGGTCTTTAAAAGAGAAAATATCCAGTGAGCAGCAGTTCTGTGGACAGAAATGTCTTGTTGATCCCAGAGGTCAGAGGTCAGACTGGTTCCAGTCTGACCTCTGGTTTCAGAAAGACAACAGGAACTCAAAGAACCACTGGTTCCAACTGAGGTCTGTAGAAGAGCATCTCTGAAAGAACAACACGTCCAACCTGGAGGCAGATGGACTACAGCAGCAGAAGACCACACCGGGTACCACTGCTGTCAGCTAAGAACAGAAACCTGAGGCTACAATTCACACAGACTCACCAAAACTGGACCATAGAAGATGGAAAAACGTTGTCTGGTCTGATGAGTCTCCATTTCTGCTGCCACATTCAGATGGTAGGGTCAGAACAACATGAGAGCATGGATCCATCCTGCCTCATTCAGGCTGGTGGTGGTGGTGTCATGACCACAGTCGACCATCTTCTGATGCTACTTCCAGCAGGATGAGGCTCCACGTCATCAAGCTGGAATCATCTCAGACTGGTTTCTAGAACATGACGATGAGTTCTCTGGACTCAAACAGCCTCCACAGTCACCAGAACCCAGTAGAGAACCTTTGGGATGTGGTGGAACGGGAGACCAGCATCATGGATGTTCAGCAGACAAATCTGCAGCAACTGTGATGCTGTCATGTCGACGTGGACCAAAGTCTCTGAGGAATGTTTCCAGAACCGTGTTGAATCTATGCCACTAAGGATTAAGGCGGTTCTGAAGACAAACGGGGGTCCAACCCAGTACCACCTTAGTGTCCTACTAAAGTGGCCGATGAGTGTACAGTACCTGTTGTTTCAAAGTGAAAAGTCTGGCACCAGAACAAAGTGATGCAGGTGATGTTTTTCTGTCTTCCTGTTGTTTTTTCTAGCGTGAATCACAGATTTATATAAAGTGAGCTCAGTCACCCCCCCCCTCTCTCTCTCCACATGTTGCATTCTTCCTTACTCTCTCTCTGCTTTTTCTCTCCTTTCCACCCACCGTTTCTCCTCCAGAGAAGCCACTTACATAACTAACTGTGATCTGTGCCGTTTACTCTGCACTGTCAACGCGGCCCACTCCCCTCCTCCGCCACTTTTCCCACCCCTCCCCTCCCCGGTCGCCGCTTTGCATTCATTAGCACCAACATACAGGATTTAACGCATCAAATGAGACGGAATGCGGCGGCCGCGGGAACTCGCAGGGATGGCGCTGAAAGGGTTTCCTGTCGGGGTGTTCAGAGCGGACCGTAACCACAAGCGGGCGACCGGCTGACCCTCCGCCTCTTTCCCACCCACAGACAGTGCGGGCCGAGCTGGACGCCCGCAGAGCGGACTGGGCCGCCAGCCTGGACCAGCTGGCCGGCTACACGGACTCATTAGAGAAGGAGCTGATCAAAACGGCCAGCAACATGAGGAGGTCGCGCACGGAGATCCTCCACCTGTCAGTCAAGTGAGTAGATGGCATCCAGATACGTTTCCCTATTTAGTACTAAACAAAAGTGTGTCCCTGAGTGACACCCACCCGTGTGAGGTCCAGCTCTCCCAGCTGACTGCACTGACAGAGGAGGAGGCCTTGAGGCAGATGCAGGCCTCGCTCACCTCTCAAGACTCGCTTCAGTAAGTCCAGAGCCTTTTCTGGATTCTACTCTGAGGCGCGTGTTCACACACCTATAAAAGGTCCAAACTGGTGCAGCGTCTGACCAGACCAGCTGGACGTTCCCTCTCGCTCCGGTATCGGCGTTCTCTTCTGTGTTTTCTGGCTTTCTGGATCGTAGTTGGGTCTCCTTTTTCTAGAGTTTGGGACTTCAGTTCAGCTTTAAAAGTGCTGATAATTCTAGACTCTTAGGGCTGAAGCTCAGGACAAAATCGACCGTCACCCTGGGAAACGGAATGGGACACTGCATGGGCCTGCGGACGGGGTACAGTTAGCCCTCCTGGAATGGCCTTTGGATTGACCGCACGGCGCCTCTGGTTTGTTGTTTTGTTGCGTGTTTTCTCTCTGAAGTTGATGAGGATTGTGTCTCTGCAGGGTGCAGGAGCAGGAGAGCCAGAAGCGGCAGCTGTGCGAGGAGCTGGAGCGGCTGAAGGCCCCTCCGGACGGCACCGAGGTTTCCTGCCAGACTCCAGAACCAGAGGAAGAGGTTTGACAGAAAAGGAAGCATCTGCAGCAAAATCAAGCTATGAATGTAGAGGGGGGGGCCTTGTTGGTGACTGCTGCAGATCGTCAGCCGTGACGCAGATCTCAGATGGAGAAGCTGCAGAGGTTCAAGCGTGAGCGAGTTGGCGGCTGAAGTGTGTTCCCACACAGACCTTCATGCATGTATTCATGCGTCGGCTTCACCGCTTTTCAGAAAATGAAGCTTTGGGAGACATTTTCATTTTGATCCAAGTGTTAAGTCAAATGATGGCGGTTATCTTAGCTACCGTGTTTTCCACACCATAAGGTGCACCCAGGAGCCCTAATTTAATCTCCTTTTTTTGTAAGTCGTTGCGCCTTACAGTCCGTTGAGCTCGATGGGTGGATTCCTTCTGGTTGTTGTCATTGATGTGGAAGCGACTTTGAGATGTTTGTCTGGATGTTATTGTGAACACGCCAACTCTGTGTTTACGTGCTACTAACAGGGTTGAGAGCATATGAGAAGTGAACTGAGAGACCCCTCCCCCTTCGCGTTGCAAACAGGAAGTACCTGCTGGTCCCAAAACGCTGAAACCCAACAGACTTCAACAGAGACCTAAACAGCTGTTAGTCAGTCGTTTTATCTGTCGGGATGATGATTCCTGATCTGCTACATTCTTAACACATTCTTGTTCAGCCTATTTTAATGATACTTTTGTGCAATTTATTCCAACTATGAGCCGACCAATCGCCTCAATAAAGGTCGGTGGTCAAACATTCAAAGGGTTTGATTGACAGATTCTCCTGAGACTGCTTTCAATAGAAGGGGTGTGGCCTTCTAATATGGTCACTCCTGATTGGAGAGAGCGGTTGCCACAGAAATGCAGACTCAGACGTCACAGACCGATGGCGGTCAGGGTCCAACATGGCAGCAGACATCACGGGAAAATGGTGACGGAACTGAACCTGAATCATTTAGTGACGTCACACTGGCAGTTCTCATTTACAGTCAATGGTTGGAGTAATGTTTGGTTTAGTGGTATCCGTCTGTTTTTCTATGTGTTGCTAACAGGTTTGGAAGTTTCAGGTTGGCTAACGTTTCTAACGCTTGTAATGCGGCTAACGCTTCTTTCGTGGCTAGCATGTGCAGTGAGAGTAAAAAGTATTTGATCCCTGGCTGATTTAGTAGGTTTGCCCTCTGATAAAGACGTGATCATTCTACACTTTTAATGGTAGATGTATTCTAACATGGAGAGACGGAATATCTAGATGAAAATCCAGAAAAGAACTTTAAAGAACTTGTATAAATATATTAGTATTTCACTGAGGGAGTATTTGACCCCCTAGTAAGCATTAGGAGTTCTGGCTTTCCCCAACCAGTCAGACTCTCCCCATCAACTTGTTACCTGTATGAAAGACGCCTGTTCACAGAATCAGACCCTCCAACATGGGTTAGACCAAAGAACTCTCTCCACCTCAGAGACGGGATTGTTGACCTGCACAAACCTGCTACAGAAACATGAGCATGATGCTGATTATTAAAGGAACAACATTGGTGCAATTGTGAGAAGTAGAACAACACGACCATCAACAGACCTCGGTCTGGTGTTCCACAGAAGATATCACCGCGTGGGGGGGCAATGATCACGAGAACAGTGAGAAACCGACCTGCAACCGCACAGCGGGAGGTAGTGGATGACCTCAAGGCAGCTGGGACCACAGCCACCATGAAAACAACTGGCAGCACTTTAAAATCCTGCAGTGCCCCAAAGGTACCCCTGCTTCAGAAGGCACATGTGGGGGCTCGCCTGAAGAATGCCAACGATCACCTCAACGATGCACAAAGTGATTGGGAGAAGGTTCTGTGGTCAGACCAGAATCCAACTATTTGGCCTAAACTCTACTCGTCATGTGTGGAGGGAGAGGAGTGCTGCCTATGATCCCAGGAACACGGTGCCCACCGGCAAACATGGAGGTGGAAACTTCATGGTTCGGGGGCACAGGGCTGCTGCAGTGCATCAGTCCTGAGAGACAAGCTCCTCCCCTCTGCTGGGAAGCTGAAAACGGGCCGTGGCTGGCTCTTCCAGCATGACAGTGACCCAAAGCGTACAGCAAAGGCAACAAAGAGGAACCATGAGGTCATGGAGTGGCCCAGCCAGTCTCTGGACCTCCATCCAACTGAAAATCTACGGAGAAAGCTGAAGGTCCGAGTTGCTGAGCAACAGCCCACCAACCTTAATGAATAATGTTGGATAGAGGGATCAAATACTTATTTACCTCAGTCAAATACTAACACATTTATACAAGTCACTAAATCAGCCAGGGATCAAATACTTTCTACTCTACTGTAGTGACAGACGGACCTAAATCGGACTCTTTTGACCCGCTTAATGCGTCTCAGTGTGAAGATGGTTCTTAGGTTTGAGGCGCTCTCTTTACATGTGGGTACGCTCACATGCAGCTTCACGTGTTCTGAAGTTTGACCCATCGTGTCTTCCTTAAAGCTTCTAGAAGACTTGGACTGGGAGGAGGAGGAGTTTGCCCTCCAAGACTTCCTGAAGAACGAACCGGCAGAGTCTAACTGTGGAGCCCAGGAGAGGGAAATGTCCAACAGCCGCCCAGAAGCTGCAGGAAAACCGCCTGACAGGTGTGACGAGGAGGAAGAGGAGGAGGAAGAGAGGGACTCCTCAACTCCTCTGTCTGCTGTCCTCCTGGCAGCTCCTGCTGTTCAGGCCACTGTGGAAGACGATCGAGGTGAGAAGCAAAAAACTCAGTAACTTTAAGAAAACTTGATTAAGAATCAATACTTGTTAACGATCAATTCAATACAAATGTTTATTTTTTGCATAATTTCTGTGGAATATTTGATGCTCAGAGGATCAGCTTTCATCTGTAAAGCAGCCAAACGGATCAAACGAATGTATTTAGTAAAAGAAACACATTTTTGTCGTTTTTTGACTTTAACCTTCAGATGAATGCTATAATAGCCCCGGTGACCTAAAAGAGAGGATTGTGGGTAATTATCATCCGTATGGACGCCTTTTAAAGCAGCAGCGAGGCGCCGCTGCCTTCTACGGCGCCTCCGGTTTGGGGCTCTAAAGGTGGAGGAGCAGAGACTGCTGGGAAATCCTTTTAAGGACAGCTGCAGCGGTCTGAGGCTGTAATCCTTATTCCTGTCTGCCTCAACGGATGGAGGCACAGAAACCCAAAACAAAGGCGTGAGAGGCTCATTAACGCCTGCCTCCCCCTTTCCTTATTATGGTAATGATGAGGTTTGAACCATCAACCCTCAGATCAAAGCTGTTCTTCAGAACGACCCGCCTGATTCGGTTTCTCTGTTTTTGTCGTCAGACGCCTTGATCGCTCACGTTTACCGCTTCCAATCGTTTTGTTTCAGACGCAGAGCCAGAGGTGAACCATCAACCTTTGCAGGTACAAGACAGCCGCTCCATCGTTTAAACATCCTTTTCTTCTGAGGAGGCGTCATTTTTTGAACCTTTTTTTTAGCTTAAACAGCCAAAACAAATGAACCAAATCCTCTGGATAAGTTTGAGTTTTTCAAGTTTAGCATCAACTTGTGTTTTAAATGGATAAACTCTCAACATTTCAATCCAAAAATTAAGTTCAGAAAATATTCATTTATCAGATCAAATGACTCTGCTCCCTGACTGTATATTGCTTTAGTGCCTTTGAGCAAACTCTCCTCTTTCTGTGAAAGAGTTCACAGAAAGGTTCATATTCCAAAGCTGCAGCTGATTCTTACAGCACAATCCTGCATCTGTTGCAGTTTTTCAGAGTAAAGCTCCAGACTGAAGCATTTTTTGTGTCACTTCTGTGATTAGACACCAACTGCAGGCAGGAGTTTGTAGTTTTTTAGATTTGTCAAAAAAACCTTGAACCCCTTCACGCTGTAATTCCCAACGTACCGTTAAATCAGAATTCCACTTAATTCAGAATCACCTGTGAGGAATATGTTTAATATAATTGGAAAATAGAAGGGTTAACCGTTTGAGACTTTTCCTTAAAAAACGGTGAAAATGGTGTTTTTGTTATTTTTAACGTGTTCTGGAGGCTGAAGCAAACATAAAGAAAATTAAGATTAAACTTGCACTTCTGAGTATTTATAGTTCAAATCAGGGGCAGACGGAAAAACAATGAGCCTTATTTGGATGTAGAAAATTCTCTGGGCGGGGCCACAAGCTCTCCGCTCCGCCCCCTTTCTGATCATCCACCTGCAGACCAACGGATCCATGAACGTCTTTGTTTTCCTGGTCTGAGCTGGAATCTGGATCAGAACTGGATCCATCTAAAATGGATAGCTAGCATATTGGTCACCATATTATTGTGTTGCTGATGTGAGGGGCTGTAAGCTAGAGGGAGAGAGTAAACGGGGTGGGAGTGGTTTTATTCCACGCCAACAGTTCCTGCTGCTCTGTAGAAACTATGGTTTTTATTTGGGCTAAAAGCCACGTAATCCTAATGAAAAGACCACCGGGAACGCTTTTAAAAATGGCTAAAAAGCTGATTGGACTGGGACATAGAAATGCAAACATGGATGAAGAAGCGCCTGAGCTCTGCTCCACCTTTAGGCGTTCGGCTGCATGCGTGTTTGCTCTGCAGCCGGCGCTCAGCCGTGACTCATGACAGCCCGGCAGCTATTTGGTAAGCAAATGCTGGAGACAGAAATAAGCAGAGGGAGGATGCAGAGAAAAGAATCGGATGTTCAAACACATTTACATTTTTCTGAGAAAGGAAAACAAAAACCGGATATGAAAATAACTTTACTGTAAGCAGCAAAGCGCATTTCATTTCATTCAAAGTTTAGACAAAATTTAAAGGTCAACCTTTATCTTCTGAATTCTGGTGATGCCGTTTTTAGCCACAACCCAAAAAAACAGGACATAGTTTCTGCAGAGCGTCAGCAGTTCATTAGAAATCCACCTCTGACTGTTGGCACATAGCGACCCCCCCCCCTCCCCGTTACTGCGGCACCTCAGTTTGTGGCCCCGCCCAGCGGGTTTTTTTCTACGTCAAACACAGAATTTTCTCTTCTGACTCACAGCAAATGTTCAGAAATGCAGTTTGAAGCTTCATTTTCTGCATCCGTGTCATCAGAGAAATGCAACAAGAACACGTTAAAACGCCAAAGCCACCGTTTTCTTAAACACTTTCTGAAAACGGCAATAATCAGAATCTTCACTTTTTCACATCAAAGGTTTTTATCTTCTGATGTTTTCTCTCATCTTGCTTTGAGGTGATCATGTTTGCTTCTGCGATTTTTATCGTTGCATGTCAGAAAGCGGCGCCTCTCGACGCCCACGCACAAGCTGTCGGCGTGAAACACCCCGAGGCGGACGCGCTCCCCGATCTGTCCCACTCTGAGCAGAGCGGTGAGAGGCCCCCCCGTCTGTTTGTTTCACTTTCTTCTCTGTGCTCGACTGAAGCGCCGCCGCTGCAGCCGAACCCCGAGTGACTCATTTCCTCACGCCGCTTGTTGCACGCAGACGGCTTTTCTCAAACTCCTGCGAAACGCGGCGAGTGTTTGTTGACTCTGTTGAGGCGTTGGACCTGCAACCTCTGGGCCTGTGTCCTTCAGCAGATGTGGCTCGCTGGAGGCCGGAGTCCTCCTGTGCTGCAGCTCCACCTCTGAGACCATCATGTGAGCAGGAGCGCAGCGTCACGTCTGTAGACGTGCGTCCCCCCGACAGTGCAGCGGCTGACCCAGAGGAGACGTCCAGCCACGCAAAAAGGTACTTTGTCACCAAAATACACAACTTCTGTTTCTGTTTGCAACCTTTTTCTGTGGATTTCATTCAGTTCAAGAGTCTTTGTTCACTGAGCAGAGGCCGTAGTGAAGCTGAAATGTTACCTTCAGTCACCTTTTTCCAGAGTTGAACAACTTCCTGAGACTTTCCCGTATTTGTTAATCAAATGAGGCTTCTCTGACCGTGGGAGGGGGCTCCATGGGGCTGATTGTCCTCTTCTGGGCTGTGCTTTGCATAAACACGTCCACCTCCAAACACATGAAGGCTGCTGCTCGTCTTCCTGCACAGAAGCAGCTGCAGCCCCGTCATGCTCTGCTCCCTATAAAGAGCCTCAGACGGTTTAACCCTTGACCTTTCGACTGCTCTCAGCTCCCGGCTGACCTGCGAGGAGCCCGGAGGAGACGAGGAGAGGAGCGCCGCGGGTTCGAGCACCGCAGATATGCGTCGTCACAAGGTTAGTGGCAGAAGGGCATCCAGCTTCCTGTGTTCGGTACCCACGGCTTCCTCTTTCGGAGGCGAGCCGCTCTGAAGAGACGGAGGTGTGATTTAAAGGAAAGGTGTTCTGAGTCCTCTGCAGCAACGGACAAACTCCAGACCTGAAGCTTAGACGCAGGGGAAGGTGCAGAAAACCTAAAAAAACACCAACAATAAAGACTCGCTGCCATCTTTTGGGTGTTTTTGATGTTCTTATAGCGTTTCTAATGACTTATTTGAAGGAAATTATCTTATTTATCAGACTATAAGTCACTCCAGAGTTGCAGCTGCTAAAAAGTTATTAATAAAGAAAAATTATGTATACGTTTCATTTTTGGGGAAAATGTATTTAACAGGCTACAGAAACGACAGACATTTTATCTTGAAAGGCAAATCAGAATGAAAGATAAAACAATAATTAAATATCTTCACGCTTCACTACCGTATCACTGATTCCTATGGAGCTTCATGAACATGGCAGGAATCTAATAAATTAGAGTTTTTCAGATGATCATGGAATCAAAAACACGCCAACAAGCCAACTCCTTACATCACTTCCAGTCACTAAGTCGGTTGAATTCTTCCTCTTCTGTGTCTTTGGAACAATGCCTCCACCGTGAGACTGAACGCCACGTCTTCTTCTTCTGTGTTGCTGTCAGGAGCACAGACTGATGCTCACCTGCTGTGGCCTTCAGTGGTTCCTGCTGCTTAGTTTTTAGATAAGTCACATCCCTGACCAAACTATTCAACATCAAAAGAGCCACTTATTGC
Source organism: Oryzias sinensis (assembly GCA_037389245.1). Taxonomy (NCBI): domain Eukaryota; kingdom Metazoa; phylum Chordata; class Actinopteri; order Beloniformes; family Adrianichthyidae; genus Oryzias; species Oryzias sinensis. Next base: position 1,373,400 of record CM074507.1, read on the forward strand.
ATTTCTAAAGCTTTCTATATTAAAATTGTTGTGACGCAGGAGCAGACAAATGCAGTTTCAGGCGAATTGTGATGTATAAAATACGCTGTGGCCCCGCCCCTTTCTGATCATCCACCTGCAGACACACAGGTCCGTGAACGTCTTTGTTTTCCTGGTCTGAGCTGGAATCTGGATCAGAACTGGACGACTGGATGGATCCAACACTGCTGCCATTTCTGTTACAGTTGTGTTGGGTGGGGGGGGTCAGGGGCTGTAAGCTACCGGAAAAGAGAAAATGGAGAGCTGTCGCTCCTGGTTGACGGGAAGGGGGGCGGGGGTACCAGCCACAACTCTGAGCTGAATGACTTCTGCACTCCTGCTGTTTTTCTCTGTTGGATAAAAACATTAGAATCATAATTAGATCAGAGGTGATCGGGACTTCAAATCTTTTCAGCAGCAGAAGTCTGTTTCTCTTTTGAGAGATCTCACACATTGTTCAGGTGTTCTTCAAAGAACCAACAAGTGGAACATTGGAGGTAAAGCTGTCAGGTTTAACTCAAAGGAAGTTTCTTCCCCGACAACAGGAGCATTTGGATATTCAAATTGTGTTTGGACATGGAAATGAAGGCAGCTCTGACGGCCTTTAGTCTGTGGTTTAAACAGGTGAGACTTCATCATCTTCTCCTTCAGAATTATGATGAAGAGTGCTGCTTTGGTTCAGGGAACATTTACATTTTAGTGGAGGAACACCCCTCCAAAGGACTGAAATCATCTCAAGCTGAGCTCCAGGAAGCCGCGTTTTCTTTCCAGCTGCGATCACTTGCTTCTATTATACAGTGGACGCTGACATCCCGCCCATTGGCGGTAAACGATACCCAGACCCCCCCTGAAGCAGCAGGCGGGTCCACTTTTATGGGCGATCTGAGCTGAGTAACGTAAACAGTTGACGGCCTCATTGGTTTAACTGCAGCTAGCAGAACTTTCCGGTCTTTGTGCGACTTCAGGACTCTGAAAAAGTGGGTGGTTGTTGAGTCTCCGTTGGTTATCTTCAAACCGCGTGTTCTGCAAACCGTTGTTTGTTGACCAACCGATAGCTTTTATACCGGAAAGTAATGACGCCGGCGAACAGGAAGTGGCGCTTTGATGGATCACATTCATGGTTGTCCTGCATTTTGATTGGTTGGATGGAGTCTGATCAAACCAACGTGGAGGCGATTGGCTGTTGTGGCGACTGCGCACATAGATGCACACATGCAGACGGAGATGGCGGTGATGTCTCTGTCAACAGGCTTTATCGTTTTTTGGGTTGAATTTTTTTTTTTTATTCAAGGTTGTGGAAAATGGACAAAAGATCAAAGTAAAAATCACAATCATAAAGAATTAAATAGTTAAATAAATATCCTGACAGCATTTTGAAAGTATCACCAAATGAAGCATTTCTTGCTAACACCATAGTGTTTCGGCTCCCTGAGCTTTCATTTCTGTGGGAAACGGATCCAAATGTCTGAGAGGTTCAGGTTGCCGACCGCTGGTTTAATGGGATCATACATGTGCAGAGGATGTTTGATTGGGCAGTCTGCATGTCAATTACATGATGTACTTCACATCTGTCGGTTGGCCGACAGCAATGTCTTTTAAAACAGTGTTTTGGTTTATTTTTGATGAACTGCGATCTCCTCACACGCCCTTCTGTTGCAGCTTTGACGCTACCTCCATCTATGCTCTTAACAATCGAAAGGTGAAGGAAATGCCTCAGTGAGTGACAGTTGTGTGAAACGGAGTATCGTCTGCGTAACTGATGAGCTATGAGTGTGCATGGAGGTTTTGGGTTCTCCTGTCTTAAACCATTGCTAATCACAGACTTGCATTGTTGGAGTCTTAAATCCTTTGACGTTTATCACAAACCACGGCCTCTGCTATTTTTACAAATGAAGACGATGTTAAAGCTTGTAGCTGCCTTTCTGTTGAGTCTGAAACTGATTCAAAAGGTGAAGTGAATAATTGTCCTGGATAAACTAACTTAAATGGGTCTGGAGTGGCTTCAAATTGTGTTTTTCTTTTAATAAATAAAAAGAACGGATGATTTGAACACTTGCTCCTCGAGAGGGAAGCTCTCGCCTTGTTCAGTTTGAGTTTTGGCACAAATGTGTGCACACCGCCCGCCTCCACCACTTCAGACTATTTATCCACACACTTCTCAAAGTGCAGGGCTCTCCACCATTATGTAAGGAATCAGCTGACTGCAGCTCCTGTCATTTCACTGCTTTTTTTCTTTCCACTTTGGTCTTTTCAGAGTTTGATCCGCGACAATTCCACCGAGAGACCAGCAGCTGAAGACGGGTGAGTGTGGGCATCTTTCACCTGCCGTGAAGGCGGAGGAAACGTCCCTCTGAAGGGTGGAGTTTGTTGTCTTTAGCTCCTGCCTGTTGCCTGTGGTGGTGGAGGAAGAAGAGAGCGCACAGGACACGGCTGCGCAGGCGGCAGGTAGGCGGAAAAACCCGCACGCCGTTTCATTTTTTCATTTTCACTCTTACATCTTTAGCTGTTTTTGGTTTTTTCTTCCCCTCTACAAACGTTTCCAGGCGTGAATCGCCTCCCCAGGAGTGAGAACCTCATCTCTCCCAACAGCAGCTCTCCACCGCCAACATCCATCACACCCGACAACCAAACAGGGAGGAGGGGGAGCCGCTTGACCTCTGACCCCCCACAGCCAGAGGCTAACCAGGTAAGAAAAGGGAGTCGCTGTTAGGTGACCTGCATCAGCATAAACTGGAAGGACCAGAACATTTTTTATTCTAAGATCCGTATTTGTCGCCAAGATTGATTATTCTTTATTTATTCTGTTGTCTTTGGTTCAAAACTTGATGAAATTGTAAAAGTAATTCTGAAAATGTCAGATTAAATTTGAGGGTCATGCTGGGAGATTATTGACGGATGATGCCTGACAGAACCGAGTCCTTCTGTTTGCTACAACGCTGGTATTATTGTACTGCAACCTGGACGTATTTACTAACTGAGCAGAAATGCTGTCATTCCTGCTATGCTTGCTTATCTGTGTGTGTGTGGGGTGGGGGGGGGGGGGCGTTACTTTGATTTTGAACCCTTCTTGTTTCTTGCATCATCCTGGATGCAGAAGGTCCAGACGCTGCTTGGATTCTCCTCATGTAACGACTTGTTTGCCGGAATGAAGGAGGAAACGACCGGGCTGAAGGAAATGTTGGTTTGTTTTCTGCTCGCAGGTTTTTCTGCGGAACATGTCTGCAGTCGTGGAGCACCGAGTGACGGATGAGCAAAGCCAAAGCAGCAGAGGGTCTGAGCAGGACTGTAAGCGTTTCCACCTTCTCTGATGAAAGGCACAAAACAAAAAAGACATTTCACAGTTTTTTTTTGTTTCACTATTGTCCTTTTTATGGTGTTAAATAAATATATATCGATAAATTCTTACCTGCAGCTGAGACGTCGGTGCTCTCTGACCAAAGTGATGCCTTTAAGGAGAAAAGAAACAGGTAAGACAAAAAATAATGACCTTAAATTCCCACCTGTTCATGTGTGCTTTCAGAAATGCGTCTCACTGACCCTAAAAATGGTTTTGTCTGCAGCTTGTCACCTAACGACAAGGAGATTGAGGTATTTGCAGCCATTTCTAAATCATGCTGTTGTAAAACTGAAGCAGTTAGATTTTAAACTAGAAAGTCGTTTTCTGACATTCCAAAGGCTGATTTCTAAAAAAGGAAAACCAGCAAACCACAAATTCTTAAGCCTCCTGTTAAGTTATGGGTCAAATTGACCCGGGGACACCATTTCTGTTCCTCACAAAGGAACATAACAGGAGGGTTAAGAAAGGAAAAAGATTGTTTTTTCAAGAAAATTGGCCTTTTTTCTCTCCGGCAAAAAAAAATAAACTCTAAGAAAAGTTTCAATAGCAAAATAATCTTTGAGAAAAAACGTCTAAGTTACAAGGATTCTTTTTCCCCCAAAATTAGAATTCTTGGGAAGACTATTTTTCTACCCCATTAACAAACATTTCTTTGCTTTTTAAATATTTTTAATTCTAAGAACGTTTGACTTATTTCTGCGGCACCTGTTTTTGCAGTACAAATGTAATTTTGGAAGCAGCTTCTTTTGTCGTTTGCTTCTGAAACATGGAGACGGCCCCTCCAGGGAAGGTCTGTAACGGGCCGTTCTTCCTCTAGGCGGAGTTCCAGCGCTTGTCCCTGGGCTTCAAGTGCGACATGTTCACACTGGAGAAGAGGCTCAAGCTGGAGCAGAGGTCCCGGGACCTCGCCGAGGAGAACATCCGCAAGGAAGTGTCCAGCTGCCAGGGATTACTGCAGGTCTGCGCCGTGGGGGGGTCGGAGTGTTTGATTCAAGTCCCGCTCCAACTCTATTGGTTTCTATTGTAAAATCCTGGTTTTTGAATTATGATCAGCAGTTTCAGCTCAAATCAAAAAGTCGTTTTTTAAGACATATTTTCTCCACATCGGCAGGAAATGTTTGGGATTGTGGGTGGGACTGTTGGTGTGGAAGTTAGCCCAGCTAATTACCCAGCATGCCTTTGTTTACACTCAAGCCCAAGCTAGAAAAATAAAAAACGGCGAGTAATATTGGAGGTATCCGGCTGCACAGTTTAGAGGCAGATGGCAGCTCAGACGAGGAAAACGCACAGGAATCTTTTTGTCTGCAGGTTTAGAATTGGAACAGAGAAAGATGGATTCTGGCAGCAGCTGTGTCATAAATCCAAGTTTTTATAAACATCCACTTTGCATCTGCTCCTGATCCATTTGCATAAAGGAATACTCAGAAACACAGTTTTAATCTCAATCTTCTCTCTTTATATACATGTTCTCCTTCATGACAGACATGCTACAAGAACACGCAAAAAACACGACTTTTTATTGGACTGGGTATTTAAATAATGTGTGTTTGGCCTTCAGCATGCAAGACTTATTGGTTCACAAACGAGTGTCAAAGTTGAACTGTTGTAATGTTACAGTTTCTATTAAGTGATTTATGGCAACTGTGTTTCTACAAAGTGCTTTTTCTGTTCCATACAAACTCAATTTTCTGTACAACGCTTGCAGTCGGGGTTTTTCAGCAGACTCCTGGCCCATTTAAGTAGTTGCTGACCAGGAACCAGCCATCTATTCATTTTTCAAACCCACTTAACAGCTTTCTGGTCATAGGGTTGCTGGAGCCTATCCCAGCTACACCAGGACACCTTGGACAGGTTTCCAGGGGCCACACGCTCACACCAGGGGACAATTTAGATTCAGTCATTAACCTATGAAGCTTCTTTTTGGACTGCGGGAGGAAACCAGAGTGTCCAAGAAAACCCACACATTAACCAGGAGAGCATGCAAACTCCACACAGAGAGATCCTAGCCGGTATTCGAACCAGCGCCTTCTCACTGAGAGCAGAGCGCTAACCACTACACCAGCGTTCGGCCCCCAAGATGCAATTTTGTGACCAATCCACCTTCATCCAAGCTGGCCTCTGTTGGGTCAAAAAAGCTCATCGACCTTCATAGTTTTGTTTCTGTCCAGACGGAAACGCGCTGCGTCCACCGCTGTCCAGCGTTGGTAGAACCGGAAACGTCTGTTTTCTTTGCAGGCGTCTTGTTCCCCAAGACATTGTAGTTTTGTCTTCGGCAGCACAGCAGACACACAATTTTCACCTCCTGAGTTCTTGGACAGTGACACTGCGGTGTGTGGCTGTAGCGCCACCTATGGCCATCGTAGGTCATTAAAGACAAACACCTCAGGGGTTCAAAGCCTTTGAATAAAACGCAACCAACTGAAACCAGGTCATTCCTGCAAATCAAGAGTTTTTTTCTTAGGCCACATTTATTATTAAGAAACATTACTTACGCTCATATCTATCTTTAACTTTGAAATAACTGTTTGAAATTTAAAATTCCAAGTGTAGCAAAAACTTGAATGGCAAACATTCTCTTTTGATTTTTTTCAAACATCCTAAATGAAATAAAGTGATGATGTCTGCGACTGTATCTTCTCAGGCGCTGACTCCTCTGTGTGAGGATGAAACCCAATCCATGGAGATCATCCAGAGGCTCCAGAAAAACCTGGACATTCTCATCCAGTCCACAAACCGGGTGTCAAGTCGCTCTGAGATGTTGGGCGCCATTCACCAGGTCTGCATCAGACGAACACTGCCGTGTCTGTGAATGGGATGGTGAACCTGAGGATTGAGGATCCAGCAGAGTTTGGTGTTTTTCCGTGACAGGAGAATCGTATCGGAAAAGCCGTGGAGGTAATGATCCAGCACGTGGAGAACCTGAAGAGGACGTACACCAAGGAGCACGCCGAGCTGCTGGAGCTCAGACAGGCGCTTTCGCAGGCCGAGAGGTCCTTTGGAGGAGAAGGTTGGAGCCCCTAAATACTTACGTAATCAACTTCATACAGCTTTTTGTCCTTAGAAGGTACTTGTTATTCCAGCTTTTGTACTGAAATTAACCAAATCAATCCAACTGTAAATTTGTTTCAACCAGAGAACTGGATCTAGTGATTCCACCCCCCCTTATTAGAAGTATTTCTTGGTTCCGAGAGGCATTTGTTCCAACAGACATTAGTCAATTTCAATGAGATTTATAATGAAAATCGACTCATTTTGTAGTCATTTTACCAAATGACATCTAAACTCGAGGCTTTCTTTTACAGCTTTTGTGATAAATATGTACAAACATTGTTTGTAAAAGAGTAATTTTCTCTTTTCAGATAAACCGGGCATAAATAAAACACGTGACAAGGTGAGTCTAAAAATGTGTAGGTTTTTATAACATTGTCCATGTAGAAGTCCTTATGATGCCGTTGTTGTGTAGTTGGCCCATTTCTTCCACCTTTTTTGACAAAGTTCTTCTTGAGTTCTTATCAAACAGTTCAGCAGTTCCATCAAATGCATTTCCTTCACTATCTTTCCCATTCCTGTTGTGTTGCCAAATCTGTCTTGAACCATTGTCTGGTGATTGCTTTCTTTCATGCGGCTTGAAAAACATTTTGACTTAATATCTGTCAGTTTTAAGAACATTTTCAGATATATTGCCCAGATAAAGAAATAAGCTTGTCTTTGGTATTTTGCAGCTCAGGATTCTGGTGATGTTAGGGTTAATGGCCAACGAAGTGTGTATTCAGAAAATAACATACGCAGTGGAAGTCTGCTCCGTGAAGTGCAAAGCTCTTGTTTAAAGTCATGTTTGAAGTCCTTCAGCTCTTTTCAGAGTGAGGTTAGCGTTGGAGCAGAACCTGTTGGTCGGGCTAGCGGCTGCGTTTTCTGTTAGCATGGCTACTCCTCTCCTTCTTGCTTCGTTGCCCTCGGAAAACCCCCAATGTCATTTTTTATGCTAACGACAGTCTTTCCTTCTGAAACGTCTTCACAGGGCAGACGCGTTAGCATCGCAAGCATCCCACATTCATCATCACCATACATGCACTGCGAAAACGTAAGAACCGCCATCCCTTTCAGTTTTCCAAACTGTTTCTTTAATCCCGTTTAGCTGCAAATTACCTTAGCTTAAGGTTTTTTCACATGAACACTGTCTCTAGAGAAATGTCCTTGGATGTTAGAGCAGCTTTTGTTTTGTTCACTTTTATCATCCAAAGTTGAAGGTTTCTGTGGTCAACCCCAAAAACAGCTGATTGGGATGTGGACGGCCTCCTCTGGTTCTGCCGTTCGCCTCTGAGAGTCGATTCAACCTCGTTGGGAGGCGCTCTTGTTGATGTAGAGCTTTTTCCGGTTGCTAAAGTGGAACTTTCTGCTCCTGCAGGTCCAAGAAGAGCCAGAGGTTGATGTGGAAAGCCTGAAAAAGCGCTTCTCATGGTAGGTCCTGGAACCTGCAGACGTGTTTATGATGAACTCTGCTGGACGACTTACTTCCACATCGCCATACATTATTTTTTCCAGTGATATTTAAAAATAATCCCTTTACCTTTTTAAAAATAGTACTACATCTGAACGGGTTATTACTGCAGAAGTAGTTTATCACGTTGGGTGAGAAATCCACGGTGTTCATCTTCATTTTTACAGATGTATAACATGTTAACAGCTGTAAAACCTCACACTGAACACCTCATTCACTTTTCCCAGACAGACATAAACAAAACTTTAACCAGATTATAGCCTGGGAGCATAGTTTAATGTACTTTGATTTTGGTAAAGTGAAAGTGCAGGAAGCTCAGCTGGAGGCTCGACCTCCAGCTTTAATTGGTGTAGTCCATAAAATATACAGGCTCTTTATTTTTAAAAAAGAGAAACAGTTCAGTGATAAAGTCTCTGCACCGAGTTTTTAACAACACAGACAGAAGTTGGAATAAACACACACAGTATGTAGGGCACACAGATTAGAAAGCGCACCATCGATGGATGGTTTATTTTCAAAATGAAGACATGTATAAGGCACAGTAAGTGAGACAAGAGTGAACGATAAGTCTGTCACTCACTTTACACAGTAATTCGATAACATGTTAGTAACCTGCTACACGTTAGCCGTTTTAGAACGATTAGAAATGTTAGCTGTGTTAGAAGCGTTAGCTGCGGTAGCGTGTTCACAACACCTGTAACTCCCAACATTGTTAGTAACACGTAAAAATACAAGACATTTACCATGTAAATGTTACTGTGACCGCCCTAACTCCCAAACCTTGTTGGTAACACTTAAAATAAAACTACAGTCCGACACCACTCCGTGTTAGCCGGGTTAGCATGTTTGCAGGGTTAGCATGTTTGCAGTAACTTTAACTCCCAGCTGTGTTTAGAACACGTAGAAAAAACCCAAACTGATGCCGCTACAACAAATGTGACTAATTTCCAGCCTTGGTAGTAAAACCTAAACAAACCACAGTCCGACACTGCTACACGTTAGCCACATTAGCATTTTTCCAATAGCGCCCAACCTTTTATCCAATAAAAACGCCCAAAGCAGAATAACGTATTGACGGAGCACCTTGTAGTTCTCAGAACCACTTTTGCATCAGTATTTACCCATAATGCTCTCTGGATTATACGGTGCATTTGTGTTTTTTTTAATGTTTTAGTGGCTTATACCATTAAGTGCACCTTATAGTGCGATAAACACAGTATTGGAAATACAAACACTGCAGTTTGGGTCTCTCAAAAAACGGTTAAGTTTAGTTATTTTAAGTCTGAATTCTTTTATTAAAAAAGCTCAAAGTGAGTGCTCATCAGCGAACAAAGATTGTTTTTTTGAGGTTTTGTTTTCACATTCTTGCCTCATTTGAACATTGGGTGAATGGCAGCCGAGCCTCAACGTTGTTGTGATCATGGTGGTTTCCAGGAACAAGGCGGCGAGGGGCGCAGGCCGCCACCCTCTAAAACGCTTTGGTAGCTCCGCGGCCCGGTTCGACTTTGAAGAACCCCCCGACCCAGCCAAGGGGTAAGGCACGCCGAGGAGGTGAACTCTCACTAACTCCTGTCGCTCCTCGCCTCGCGCAGAAAGACGAAATTGACGAGTTCAAACTAACGGGACGTTTTCATGGGATAGAAAGGAAGACAGACTGGTTTTTCAAAGTAAAACAATTCAAACACTATACATTTATAGTTCAATGCCTCAAAATGTTTTGAAATGCACAAATGTCACTTCATAAAAAGTCCCTCTCCAGTCATCTTTTGATCTATTGTAAAAGCGTTCCCAGTATTCTCATAATTATAAATATTATAATTATACATTTTAGCCAAAATCGAACTGCCTGTTGTATTCTAGGACATAGTTTCTGCAGAGCAGCAGGAGTCAATTAGAAATTCACCTCTGAGTTGTGGGCGGGACCGTTGGCGTGCGGAGCAACCCCGCCCCCTTACCTTCCCTGATGCTGAGAACTATCTCTCTCCCGCTAGCTTACAGCCCCTCACACCCCCAAGCTAACATTAGCGGTGCAATAAGAACAGCAGTAACATCAGGTCTATTTATCCGTCCAGTTCTGATCCAGACTCCAGCTCAGACTAGGAAAACTGTGATGCTCTCCTAGGCCCCATAAAATGACATGGGGGGCCACATTTGGGCCTTGAGTTTGACACGTGTTTTAGGGTTCAGGGAGCAGTGAGGGATTTATGAAACAACCTTCAAAATAATCCTAAAATGAAGAGCCCATCCCTGATCGGGAGAAAACATCCCATTTGGATCGAGTCTGAAACTATGATCGGGCCCAATATCATATCATGTGGTCAGATCGGGGCATCCCTAATTTTAAGGATTTTTTTCCATCATTGATAGCTTTTTTAATCATTATTTCTCTGGAGTTTAGTAAATTGACTTTTGGCCTCATTAAAAAGTGCTGCAGCTGTGCCGTGACTTCCTCTGCCTGCTCTCCTGCCGCACACGCCTCGCCGCACGCCGTGTTGACGCATGCCGCTGTGAGAACGCAGGCGAGAAATGTGTTTGTGAATGCCTCACCGTGCACGCCCACAGGAGCGGCGAGCCCCGAGCAGTGGACCAGGAGCAGCAGGAGGAGAAGGAGACGAAGACGAAGAGGAGGCCCAGCATCATTGAGCTGGGCAACAAAATCAGCGCCCTCATTCTGCCCGTTAAGACGTTAGTCCCACCCCAAAAGACAGAAACCACACCCACCAGCCTGTGTCTCTGTGTGATGGAGGAGGGGCTTCCTGCTGATGATCCTCTGGAATTCTAACGCCGCGTTCACACCAAATCTGCTGCTGAACATAAACCAGACGCTCCACAGGTGTGGGAGGAGCTACTGTCCAAAGTTTAGCCTCATCGCCTCACGGCAGCATCGACTCTAGATCTGTTTAACACGGATGGCGTTGAGAGATCTGGTTTATTTCTTTTTAAATCTGTATGAAAACATACCACGTCTCCACGTCTGCCTTCATGACATCATTCAGAGATTGTCGCGTTACGGCGACCTTCACCGTCTGCTGCAGCAGCCGCCGTCACCGTGACCCACTTTGACGACCTGCTGTCCCGCTTTAGTCAGAGGAGGAAGGAATGCAAATAAACTCAGAGGATCTTTATTATCCTTTCCATGAAAATAAGAAAACATCGTAAAGTTAAGGACAACAATCAGATTCTCCTCCATCTTGGTTTTAGACACGCCTTCAGAGGCCAAAGCTGAGTTCCTGATTGGTTGACGCGATTCTTCTCCAGAGTTTAGATTTATAAAGGTATTCAGCCAAGTTCTCATCGCGTGATGTCGCGCGCCCTGGAACGTACCGTCGCTGGATCACACCAAACGCGCGTTTAAATGGTAAATAAATGTACAGACGACCAGAGTGCTGCAGCGTGGGTGCCGAGGATTAGCCAATGAGGAACTGTGCTTTAGGCGTGGGACGTGTGGAAGACTGGAGACTAAATCTACCAGGAGGAGAATTTGATCTTTGATATCTAGACATTCAGTGTCCCATTTTCTCCTTTTTATTTTTTCCCTTCTTTGATGAATGCGGGACAGGAAGTCATCACAGAGAGGAGGAAGTAGCGCTGAAGGCGTCCGTCATGCAGACGGTGCAGCTCGCCGTCCCGGGAGAACCTCTGAATGATGTCATGAACGCAGACGGGGAGACGTGATTACCGATGCTTTAGCAGAGCTCTTTAAAAAATCCCCCTGATCCCTCCACATCATCCGTGTCGACGCAGTCATGCTTCCATGCAGCGAGGAGGCAGGAAATGTTTGACGTTGGCTCCGCCCACACACGTCAGGCATGTCACGTTTATGGACACGCGTGTCCAGCAGGGAATGTCGACATGGATTGGATGTGCCAATCGTGTTTGGTGTGACGCAGCGTTGAATGCTTTAGAGGTGGTCGGCGTTGAGTGACGGTTGTAAACGTGGCGGTGGAATCTCCGGCGCTTCATCACAGGGACCCATGCTGGTGCTGCTTCTCTGGTCTTCAGGCTCGGGGGGCTTCGGTTCACTCCAACCTCTCTCTTCCAGTGTTTCCTGCAGCTGCTCCCTGGATCAGTGAGGGGTCCAAAACCCCATGGGGGTGCATGGAGCTGGGTTCTGACTTGCTAACGGGTTCTGCCCCCCTCACAGCAACTCCTGTGTGTTGTGAGGACTCAGGCGCCTGGACTGTCTGTGGCCCTGTTCATGTCGTCTGTCCATCATCTCCACGCCTGCTGCTGTTTCTCTGGATGACTGATTCTTTGTCTTTAATCTTCATCTTATCGCTCGCACAAGTTACCACAAATGAAAGAGCCCCGCCTCCCTGTGATGACCTCCCATCACGCCCCATTTCTGGTACCTTGGCTCCGCCCCCATGTTTCTGCTGATGCCGGTGTAACCTTTTTCTTTTCCCGCTGTTCTTTCCTTCCAGTCCCAGTCCTCCCTCCACCCCCACAGTCTCTGATCAGACTCCGGTGCAGCCTCCGACCCCCATCCCGGCCGCCTCCAGACGAGCCTCTGCGGTCGCCCCCAAAGCCAGCAGGGGGGTGTGGCTGTGGCTGGCCATCATGGTGGTGCTCGCAGGTACGGCTGCTTCGTATTATTATGTCCGTTGTTATAAAAGCCTCGGGACCAAAATGGAAAAGAGGAAATAGCTGATCAATGTAGGAAACATCTGGAATGGGAAAAGAGGAAGGCTCGTTGTTGACGGAGTCGAGGGATCAAAGTCCCCCCTCCCTCCTTTTTTTTAATGTTTTTGTTCAGCCATCCACTGCAGACTTTCAGTTTGTTCCTTAGTTACAGAAAGTCTTTAATCCCAGAGAAAGGAGGTGAGTTCTTTGGAGACCCGGCTCAGGATTTTGGATCTTCATCACAGCTTTGACCCTGAATCCTCAAAAATCTCAGATCTGATGTTGGGCGCCACCTCGCTTAGAGCCAGAGTAGCGTTCTTAAAATAACCCTTAAAATTCACCAGCGTGAATCAGCTGAATCTGATGCAGAGAACGGCGCTTTGCTCGCATATGTAACTCAATGCTAAGGTAAACTTAACCTCATCTTTATATTATTTATGCAACACGTTACAGGCGGATTTGCTCTTTTAAACTTTAGGTAAACGGTGCAAAGCTGCGACAGAATCAGCGGATTTAAGCAGATGCTGTCAAACGCCACAATGATGCTAATAGCGCTGATGGACAAAGAGGTTCAGTAATCGAAAAAACTCCAGTGTTAAAGGATAAAACTCTCAAAGCTGAAACCTTCATAGAAAACCTTCATAGGTTGCAGAAGCAACCAACGTGCATTAATAGTGATAATGCTCACTTCAAAGGACATTATCCCGCTTATACCACGGTCACTTACAAAAGAGAGAAATGATCAACCAGTTTTTAGGACTTTATTCTTGTTATTTTTTCGGTTTGGATCACTTTTTTCACAAAAAGTGGACTAGTGGTGCAGCCTGTTGTCACAGCAAAGGAGAGCGACATCTATGCTGATGACAACGATGTGTTAAATAAAGCATCAGATCTCCTCTTACCGCTCGTTTCTGTCCGGATGAAGATGAAGATGTTTTAAAGAAGCCAGCGCAGTGATACAGAACATTTCAACTATGTGACCGGAACTACTTTTTTAGGCGTGCATCATCTATTTTTAATGCACACCCAGCAGCCAATCAGGATTGAGAATTCACCTGGACTGTGGTATAATAACCATGGATTAACTGGTAACTAATGCATTAATCCACTTAGTGCCTGTTTAATAGTTAACTAATGCTTAATTATGCGTTAATATTAACCCTTTTTGTAAAGTTTTACCCAAATACTGACGTTTTTTTTTCCTTTAACTCTCTGATGTTCAGTCTACCCACAGCCAAATCCAAAAAACGATGTCATAAAGTGTTTTTGGGTGGCGTGTCCCATCAGGTGGACAGGATCAGATTTTCCATCTTCCTGTCGTGAGCAGGTCTCCTGGCTCTGTTGGCCTGCCTGGTGATGCAGCCGGCAGCAGACGCCGCCCCCATGGGAACGGGCGACTCGTGGATGACCATCCAGCAGCTGCTGTGGCCCTACACCGGACTGCGGCACAACGCCCAGCCCCCCGTCTAGCCCCCCCGGATGCTGGGAAAGCCGACATTTCTCCAAAAAGGACTTCAGAAAGCCGGAACGAAACTTTCACCGAGGATTTTACGTACGGGACTGAGGACGAACGCCGTGTGTCTGATGATGGCGCTTTTATTTAACCGTTTCCTCTTTGAACACGGAGGATTTTTTTATAAGTCTGGTAGAAACACTGAGGACAGATTTCTGAAAGTGTCCAAATATTTAAGAGTTTGTTTGTTTCTGAAGGAAACTTGATCTACTTTTTCCCTTAAACTGTGCAGCTTAAGGGATCTGAACCTTTTCTGCAGATTCTACTCATAAGAATTTCAGCAGCAAAGTTTGTTTTTACTGTTTTCTGTAACTTCTACACTTGTACGGTCCAAAGATGGCACGGGTCTTTGCACAAATAAAGTAGCCTGTTCCACACAACGGCCCTTCTGTTCTGTTCAAACCTTTTCACATCAAGAGGAAAACAGCAGCGGTCTGGTGGAACAGAGGAGGCTCTGCACCGCCTCCACGAACCGGTAACCGGACTCTCTGGTTCTGGCCGCTCCGTCCGGACTCATGGTGTCCCGGAGCATGTGGACCAAGGTGGAGTGGAACTCGCTGTCAGGATGATGATCCAAGGAGAAGGTCTCACTGTTCTCCGTCGCCTCCAGCCTTTGGACCCTCTGAGCTCCCAACAGGTACAGGCTCCAACGTCCTGCAGGTACGGCGGTGGGGGGCAGGTGCTCACACACCTGAGACGGAGACAAATACTGAATCTGTGTCCACGTTTAAGTCTGTTTGCTTCTGCAGGTGGGAACGCTGTTTTCTGTCAGGATGACTTTGATTTGAATCTGGTTTATAAACCAAACTGAAGCAGCTTCCAGTCAACCTGCAGATGTTTTCTCCATCCTCAGCAGTTCACAAACTGGAAGTTCAATCATAATCTTGCAATTCCTTAAAAGGCCACTAGAGGCTGGTGGCAAATTACAATGTTGTCCGATTTTACACTAGAAATGCGTGTGATCTGGTTCTTTGGTCTGCAACCTTTAGTACTTGGAGCCATTTGGTTCAGTCTCTTACAGACCAAAACCCAGTGAGAGTTGCCCCGCCCACTTCCTCCATTAGAAAAATACACATAGTTTTTGTGTCCATTAAGCCATTCATTTAGAAAATGTAGCTTTGAGATATTTACAATTGTTTCTTTTCAGATAAAATACTTCGTGTGTCAAATGAGATCCAGCAGATTTACTTCACTTAGAAATGCAAGAAGGTCAAACGTGGCGTTCTGACTTTGCTGCTCATTTCTCTCCTTTTACTGCAGAAGAAAAACGTGACGTCATCGATGTGGAACCCAATTTTTAACGAATAAATCTGTTTCTGTCAATGCAGTGATGATCAGCTTTGTCTCTGACCATCATCCAGCAGAAGAGAATGACTAAAGCACGGGGAGCGGCTCTAAAGGTGACGCCGCCGGTTCCTCCTCATTTGTCCGTTCACAGGAAAAGCTGCAGGTTCTCATCTTCATCCGGAAAGTCACGATCTCACTAATTGCAAAAAGCCAGTTGTTGCCCGGCAACATTTTGGAAGGGGTGGAGCTCCAGCCCGGTCAGTTACCTGCATGACCAGGTGCTCGTCTCCACACTTTGTGTTCCATTTGCTCCAGGAGAACGCGCAGGCCGACGCCAGCAGAGCCATCTGCTGATAGGCGGCGTGCTCTGTGGTCGGGTTCTGAGGAGACATGAGCAGCACTTATGCAGAGATCTGCTGTTTTAAGAGAGAAACAGAAACTGAGCTTGTGGAACATTGGAACCGTTTCCACACTGAGGATTGGTGTTTCTACAAACTCCGGTTGAAGCGTGGTTTTGCCGTCACCTTCCTGCAGGTGTGGACGTATCGGTCGGTGTGTTCGTTCACAAAGACGTGGAGCCCAGCTTTGGTCATGGCTCTCTGCAGGGCGTCTCTGCTCATCCACCTCCCCAGGATGTGAGCCAAGCCTTCCTTCTGATCCGACTGCAACATGCAGAGGTTTTCCTGTGACAACACAACGCTCTGCTGTCCCACTTTAGAAAGAAAAGATTCAAGCACAGAACACAGCTGGAACTATCAATAAAATTACTGAACTAGGGCTGTGCATCATTTTCTCTCTCATGGTTTGATGTGCATCTCCATACATGGTCCACAAATCAATACATAAGATATAGATTATTATATAAGATTATTTATTTGGCATTTAAAACTATAAATGAATATGCTTTTAAAACAAACTATATTTTAATCAAAAACCAAATGTCTAACGGAAATAGCAGAAATTCCTTCATTATTTACCTTTTTACCATCATAACCTTGTTTATATCTGTGGTTCAGACTAGACTGGTTTTTCTATGTGTATCTCTGACCGTATCCTTCACATCCCTATAAAAATAAAATTAACATTAGGTTAAGGAGCAAGAGAGAGGGCCAGAGAAGTGAGCCCTGTGGGATGCCACATAAATGTCAGGGGCCTTAAAAAAACTTTAGTTTATGAGGGATTTTAGCAACAATCGCGTCTTCAGATCTGTTTCTCCTTTATGCAGCTAATCAATTAAAAACCTTAAGTCAATGGAGTCCATCTCGCCCCTCACTGCTGACCTACCTGTACGGTGATGCTGAGGTGGAGGAGAGCGCCGCTGATGGAGAACAGGGCGGAGTTGTCGCTCAGGGGGCGGAGCTCCCAGCTCTGAAACGGGAGGTTGGCGTACGTTTCCTGCATCAGCACAAACGGTTGAAAGGAGGGCATCCTGAAGGACACTTTGGCTTCGGCCTCCTGATAGGTCAAGTCCGTGACTCCGCCCACCCACCGCGTTCCTGCGTAAATGCCGCTGAAGTCTTTGTCCTTTTCTGAAGGCGTCATCTTGAGTGGTGCTGTGCACTCGTACCTGCAGCGTCCCAAAGGGCCACTTTCGGCGTTTTCAGGAACCGCGCCCAGTCGGGCAGAGTCACAGACACCCCCACATGAGGGTCGCTGGGGGCCTCGCTGTCGTCTGAGCTGGATGTCTCTGCAGTGTAGGGAAACGCCTTCAACCCTGAGTCCACAATCTGAAGAAAAACCCCAAAAACAAAATCACCACCAAACATCTGAAGTCCAAAATGAAGCAGAAAGGATGAAGAAGAAAAAGTCACCTCTCGAACTTCCCAGTGACTGACCAGATGAGCTTGAGGAGGAAGATGAAACACGCCATAGTAGAAAACGCCGCCCAGAGGCGAGTATTTCAGTAGATCAACCACCTCATCAGAGCCCATCTCTGTGAGCCGGGATTCAGTCAGGTCGCTGTTAGCTTAGAGACAAACAGAGTCTACGTTCATTTGACGTCTAATTTTTACCTGACAGTGTCGCGCTACGTTCCTTCACAGCTCTATTCTGATCTGTTAAAGACTTGGTCTCCGTTTTCCAGTCGGATACAAACCGGGATTAAGAATTTCTCCATAATTTCAAATAGTTGACACTTCCATCCATACATCTCCACCAAATCCGAGTCCCGGTTCGATTTCAAATGGTTTAACTTTTTTCAATGGTTCGGTTTGTATGTAGAGCCCAGAATCAAATCATAGAAACTTGGGCGGCACAAGAGTTTTGAACACGGAAGTCTAAAACACACATGTCCGCCCGTTTACGTGGACTTTTCTCTGGAAGTGGCCGCATGAACGGGCGTTGAAGAGGACGGTGTGGATGAAACATCAGATGGAGCTTCTCACCTTCAATCATCTCAATCTGAGTGAGAATATGGCTTCTCCTGCTCTCCGAAGAGCCGGAAGTGGTTTTAGATGATTGCAGACTTTCTGCACTCTGTGAGGAACAAAAACGTCAAACCTCATCGCTGATGAAGCACCAACAGGAAGCCCCTCCCACATCTCACCTTCCCGTCCTCTGACCCGGGGGTGGACTGTGTCTCATCTGATTCCACTTTCTTCTCCAACACAGATGAGGCCACACCTCCCAGACCTTTGCTCCTCATAGGAGAACTGAGAATCCACACTCTGGAGTCAGCAGAGTTTACAGTTTGACGTGTTTTTTATGTAGAAGACTAAACTAGTCACCTGCTGCCAGACTCGTGTGTGGCTTTGTGAGTCATCCTGGCCAGTACGGACAAGTGGTCGTAGCGCGTGTGGAGGATCCCAATCGCGATGTCCTTCACAGCCAGAGACTTGGGGAGCTCAAAGCTAAGACCTGCTTTCTCAAAGTGGAAACCCTTAAACCTGAAGAACTCAGAGGATAAGTAGATGATCAACCACCAACAGTTTGGGATCAGTAGATACAGTGGAGGAAATAAGTATTTGATCCCCCAGTAACCATTAAGAGTCCTGGTTCACACAGACCAGTCAGACTCTGCTGATCAACCAGTTATCTGAACTGAAGACGCCTGTTTGGACGGATCCCCTCTAGAAAAGACACCTGTCCACAGAATCAGTCCATCAGTCAGACTCCAAGCTCTCCGACGAGCTTTCAGTGGATTTAAGGGAGAGGATTGTAGACCTGCACAAGACCAGAATGGACCACAAGCTAGAAGCTGGAGGTTACCATGACGACTGTGCAACATGACCATCAATCCACCTTTAGGTCTGGGGCTCCAAACCAGATCTGATCTGGTGGGGTTTCCATGATGATGAGAACAGAGAGAAATTGGTCTAAAACTAGACGGCAGGAGTTAGTTGATGATCTCAAAGCGGCTGGAACCACAGTCACCAAGGAAACCATTAGAAATACTTTATGCAGCAATGGTTTCACATCTTTCAGTGCTCCCCCTGCTTTAGAAGGCAGATGTGCAGATCTGCCTGAAGTTTGCCAATGAAGACCTTCATGATGCAGAGAGGGACTGGGAGAAGGAGTTGTGGTCAGATGAGACCAACATGGAGCCCTTTGGCATCAACTCAACCCATGTGGAGGAAGAGAAATGCTGCCTATGACCCCAAAACGCCATCCCCACTGTCAGGCATGGAGGTGGAAGCATTATGCTTTGGGGGGGTGCTGTCAAATCCTGAGTGAGAGCCTTCAAACTGGTGGTGGATGGGTCTTCCAACAGGAGAAGGAGCCAAAACAAACAGCCAAGGCCAACAAGGACCGACTGAAGAAGCACATCAGGGTCCTGGAGCGGTCCAGCCGGTCTCCAGACCTCAGTCCTTTAGAGAACCTATGGAGAGAACTGAAGCTGAGAGTTGCTAAGCAACGGCCACCCAATCAGAATGATGCAGAGAAGAGTGGACCAAAATGGTTCCTGATATGTGCAGAAACCTGCTCATCCACTACAAGAAACCTCTGACCTCTGAGGGGTTTTACCACAAAGTACTAAGTCTGTCCAGCAAGAAGGTTCAAATACTTATTTCCCTCAATGAAATCCAAATACATTGATATAAAAGTGGATTTCTTGATTTTCTATCTCACTGTTCAACCGATCATTAGGATGACAGACGGTCATTTTATGTGTAAGTGGCCAAACCTACAAACCAGCAGGGATCAAATACTTGTTTCCTCCAGTGTGGTATTTAGATCTGGATCCTCAAACCTTATTCTCTTCCTGAGGTTGGCCCACAGACACAGAGTTACGTTGTCATCCGTGATCTCCGTTTGCATGTTTTCCGTTTCAGGGTCGATGTTTTTATTGGCTGCCTGCGATGGCGGACAAAAGTGACATCATCAACCAAACAAAACCACAAATACGAGGGATTTTTCCTCCTTCAGACCTTAAGGATTTCCTCAGCAGCCAGATTGAGTTTCAGGTGGATTATCTCCTGCAGATTCACAAAACTCTCCTGAAGCTTTTCTGCCTCTTCAGGATCAGAAACTTCTTCCAGCAAAACCTCCAGCTCCTCCGTCAGCTTCAAACCCCAAAGAGTGGAAAGCTTTTTGTTCCGTTGCTTTTTACTCATAAATACATTTTTCAAGATGCACAGACCTGCAGAGCACAGCTGCACTGCTGGAGGACCTGAGTGATGTTGACCTCGGGGTCATCCCTCCACAGGCTGATGTAGGTGTTGACGTGGCGCCGCTCAGTCAGGTCTGGAGTGCCGTCGCAGCGCATGTATCGCTCCCACTGAACGAGAGGAGACGCCGATCAGCATCCGGAGGACAAACCCAGACAGACGTCTCTCAGGAAAGAAGGAAAAAGGATGAGATTGAAATCGCTGGCGTCCTTCCAGTCCTGAACGGCGAGGACCGGATTCTTACCGCGCCACATCTGTCAGAAAAAGGAATGGGGCCAAAAAATGTAAAACCTGCCAACAGAACCAAAACACATGAGGGGGGTATCCAAAGGGAGTTATATAGGTATTATGGGATGGCCTAACGTACAGCTTGGTAGCGTGAAATTTTGCAATTCAGTCCAAAAACCTTCTCTGACACAGCAGCTTAAACGACCTGAAGGTCAGTTTGCCGCCGTTTTTGAGCGTTTTGAAGGATTCTGCTGTCGCTCCAGCTTCAGAGACACGACTTTCCGGCCTGCCTGCAGTTTGACGGTTCAGTTCAAAACGGTTTGTGTCGATAAAAACACAGCAGAACGACGCACCTTGGCGGTCTCTGCGGCCTCGCTTTTCCATCGAGTTACTTTCTCCTGGTTCTCCTGCAGGAGGAGGCGCAGCTCCTCCAGCTCCCCGTCTCTGCGCTCCTCGTCCTGCCGGCAGACATCCATGGAGGAAACGTCCCTTTTCTGTTTGTGACGGTTCTGGATCTCACCTTCAGCTCCAGCCGCCGGACCTCCCTCTCCTTCTGCTCCCTCCTAAGTCGCTCCTGTTCTTGTCTTTCTGCCTGCAGCCGAGCTTCTTCTGGAAAAACCAAAACATCACAAGTAGGAGCTGGAAGCTTAAGGGGGGGTCATCTGGTGTCAATCATCCAATGACCTTCTTCTCGCAGCTTCCTCTCCTCCTCCTCTTGTTGCTGCCTTGCTCGCTGGGCCTTGGTCAGCTTGTGGCCTTTTTTGGAAGACTTGAAGCAAAATCAAAACATTAGCGGGTAACTGTCTCATGGTTTAGCTTTTACTCACAATGTGACTTTATTTCAGAGATAGACGGATCTGTTGTTCTGCATTTATCCTCAGATGGGACGATACCTCCAAAAAGTGATCAGAGGGGAAGTGCTGCCTGCCTTTATCATACCTTTTTTGTCTGGGGCGGCTATCATTCACAGAGAAAAACAGGAAAAAGGTTACAGAGAGAAATGCTTCACACCTTTTAGAAATTACGTGTTTTTTTTTATTATTTGTTTTTAAAAGTCTTTCATTCCTAACAATCATTTAAGTTCATTCAGAAAGCAGAGATGAGCCACGTCACGTCATTTCCGGGCCTCAAAAATGAGAATTGGCAACGTTCAGGAGTCACACTCACAGGGAATAACGTCGTTATGTCGTATTTCTGACCATAAAGCTGTTGGTTTAGGCTAAAAACGCAGCCTGGGCTATAAACTTTCCCGTTTTATACATATTTAAATTCTTACAACTTTAGGAAATGTGATTAATTAGGGAAAAAGACAGAAAACAGGTAAAAACGCACCATCTCTGCTCTCGAGCGTCCGGTAACCATAGAAACCTCTGCGCATGCGCCTCCGACCATTTCATTCGCGACACTAGACGGACGCATTACGGCAGTAGCCAACAACTGAGCTAAGGACGAATAAAGGAGACGTTTCTGTCACGTTTCGTAATAACGCGCTCATTTAATCATCGCGCTGGTACGATGTGGTTTTTAAATATGAAACATTAAATGTTTATTTGTTGTGTAACACGTTTAAAGGCGGAATGCTAACCTTCAAGCTAGCTCTGAATTAGCTGTTGCTTTGCATCAAGCTAGGTCTATGTAGTTTAATACCTTTCATTGTGTTGGTTGTGTAGTCAGGAGGGCTTTCTGCGAGTTTTATAATTTCATGTTAAAGCCGTTTTGAGTCTCACTGCTGCATTAAAGTGTTTTATAAATAAAGTTTTCTTTGGTTTTCATAGGTGGGCGTCAGTTTGTGACATGGCCAACCCTTTGAGGGGGGAGGTGTTCAGGCTGTACAAGAATGTGAGTATCTCAGTGAGGATGGAAGTGAATTATGTAGTGGAAAAAAGGATTAAAATGAGAAGAAAACAAATAAATACAATCGTGGCACAAAATCAACGTTTAACCACAATAATTCTGTCATTTAAAATGATCATTTGTCTTTGTTGAAACGATTCAAAACCTAAATATAATATACTTGTAAAATGTTGACGTTTTTCTCAGCTTTTTTTTCATAACCTTTGACATCAGTCTTGTAAAATGTTTCCTTTTTTCATCATTTTGTGTGTCTATTCTCACACATTAGTTCATGTTTTTATTGCAGCTCTTAAACATACATGTTCATGTCTAACACATGTTTTCGTCTGAGCAGCTCCTCTATCTGGGCCGGGAATACCCCAAAGGCGCCGCTTATTTCCGAGAGCGCCTCAAGTCGGCCTTCATGAAGAACAAAGACGAGACGGATCCGGAGAAAATCAGGGCTCTGGTGGCCAAAGGAGACTTTGTCATCCATGAGCTGCAGGCTCTCTACTACCTGAGGAAATATCGAGCCATGAAGAAGAGATACTACGAGGAATAGAGGACCCACTTCCTGGTTGTTCATCTGTCTGTCAGCCTGAACAACACAAACACCAAAGTCTGAGGAAAAAGGGATTCTTTGAGTGAAATGAATGTTGGGGAGTCGTTGGTTGTGTGTCAGGACTCTGTGAGTTTGCTCACTTTTAAATCTGTATTTGAGCTCAAAATTGCTTTTTATGCTCCGATCGGTCATGCATGAACAGTCATGTATAACGAAGGGTCACATCAGAATGTTACAGAGACTTCATTGTAAATAAATGTCTGTTTTCTGTAAATATGAGGAATTTACTTAATAAATGAATCTACTCAGTTACATGTGTGATGCCAAAATAAACGTGTATTTGAACCATTTACAAGAAATCCTGTTGACTTGTGTTTTCATTTGATGTAATAATACACCGATCTGTTGTAATGTTCCATCATTTTATTGATCGCTCTACGTTCTCCTCTCACCTTCAGCTGATGCAGGGTTAAATGGTTGATGAGGTCAAGCTTCTCCTGAACCTGAGACCATCCAAAAGAGGTCATCCAAAAGTTTACATACTTTTTGCCTTTTTTCAGCTGTTTGAGGTCCAGTCAAAATATTCACGAGCTTTTGGTTTAGGGATCCTTTTGTTTTATGACTTTTGGTCATAAAACAGATAAACACAAAGTGAAGAGTTTACATATTTATTTAACATATATCAAGGAAATCACGTGTTAAAGACCCAATAAAAATGGTGTTTTGCTGTTTTTAACATGTTCTTGTGGCATTTTTCTATTGAAAGTTTATAAAATAAAAAAAAGCTTAAAATTTCCTTTTTGAGTATTTCTTTATTCAAATCATTTTAGATCAGGAGCAGATGAAAACATGCAGTTTGGCAGTTTGAAAAAGATCATATTTGTGACGTCAGAAGATCCACTGGCTCCGCCCCTTTCTGTTGCATCCACTTGTTGACAAATAGATCCATGAACGTCTTTCTTTTCCTCGTCTGCGTTTAAAACTGGACGGCTGGAGAGCTCCAACATGGCTCGCCATCAATGTTAGGTTGGGGTTGTGAGGGGCTGTAAGCTAGGGGTAGAGAGAGTGTAAACAGAGAGCTCTCAGCAACAGGGTGGGCTTACTCTGCACCAGCAGTCCCGCCCACAACTCAGAGATGAATTTCTGATGAACTGCCCCTCTGCAGAAACTATGTCCTAGAAAACAACACAGGATTTTAATTTGAGCTGAAAATGGCATCATCGTAGTAAACAGACCGCTGGGAAGACTCTGACAAAAAAACAAGAACATAAAAATGGAGGAATTGATGAAATAATAGTTTCGAATAAAAAGAAAATAAACACATAAACAGTTTGTCTAACTGGATTGCTGATCCATCTTCATGAGTCGCAGCCTCTCAGTTCAGAGGAAGTGGAGGTTTTAAAGCTGGTCTCTTTGACCACGGACTCCCCGTGGAGCGTCTGCTCGGAGCGGAAGCTGCAGACGTTGTTGCTCTGGGATGTTTCCTCGTCTCCTCTTAAGGTCCTCATGAGAAACCCAAAGACATGGTACAAAGTAGAATCCTCCTTCTGAAAGGTCAGCGCCGGCTCCACCGTCTGCTTCAGGCCTCCTGAAATAAAGCAGGAGGTCATCCGAGGTCCCTGCAGAGGAGAGACAGGCGTTTGTGTTCACCTGTCAGGAGGCTGACCATCGTCCCCACGGTCAGAGCGGTCACCACCCCGATGATGTTGTAGTAAAGGTAGGACGGAGAGAGCCAGGCGCCGACCGTCGGATGTCTGACATGTAGAGAGAAACTCGTTTTCTGTCCTCCATCCCCACAGGATTAACATAGAACGAATAATGGACGAGCAGCTGCCACATGCCCTCTCTCTCTCCTTCTGCTCCTGCAGCCCTGATTGAGCGCGACAACCATGGTTATATCTCCATAGCAACCATTTGATGTTTTGGTCACCTGGGGGTGACGAACACGCCGGGTGTCATTTTTAGAAGAATCAGCCAAACTAAATTGTTGGATTTCCTAGGCAACGGAGGTTTTTTGTCAACCACACCCACATTTGCCAGTCATAGTGTATTTTATGATTTGCTGTTTCACACTAGAGGTTGCATTTTTCCTGGGCTGCATTTGTGGGCTGCTTACTGCCACGCACGTTAACTAGTGCTGTCCAAATTCAACAATCCTTTTATACGTTGACGAATGCGCCATCTTTTTTACCAGGATTTCCCAAGGACTGTATCCTTCTACAGTTTCTTCATATCCCAAGGCATTGGCGGTCAATCCAGAGATTTTCTTGGACGATAATAGCGACTGCAGAAGGAGCCAGAGTTGGGAGATAACTCGCACCCTTTATTTTTACTCTCTAAGGTTGGGAAAGTCGCATCCAATCAGCTCCATGCCCGATTTACTTTCTCCCTCACTGTTTGGGACTCACCTGCTAGGCAACAGACATTTGCCAAGGTATCACCTAAAGGCCATACTCGCCCAAATTCAGCGCCAGAAGATCCAGTCTACCAGCCGCCAGCCGCCACGTTGAAGGACGCCGCTCCATTTTGGACACACCCATCACTTGATCCCACCTGCCGCGGATTCATGTAAAACATTTTCACAATATTCCAGTAAACACGCGCGGAGCAACGGAGAACAGGCCTTTTGGAGTTTCTCGCCGCTATGCTGACGGGCGCTTCATAATTCCACGCTTCTCATTTGATCCAAAGAGCTTCCCAATGATGCTCGAGTACGAAGGAGGAGATGGAGCCAAATTAGGAGGAGTTTAAAATGGGATTTTATTCTCAGAAAGTCCCAGACAGCAGCCTCTTCCCCAGGCCAAGGTC
This sequence comes from Oryzias sinensis, assembly GCA_037389245.1. Classification (NCBI taxonomy): domain Eukaryota; kingdom Metazoa; phylum Chordata; class Actinopteri; order Beloniformes; family Adrianichthyidae; genus Oryzias; species Oryzias sinensis. The sequence goes on from CM074507.1 coordinate 1,398,714, forward strand.
AGTGAGAGACTTAGTTTTGGGTTGTAGACTTTTGCTTGTGGCTCGTGTGGGAAATGTTGTGACGATCTATCTGACAGATATTGTGTAGAAATGTAAAAATTGCCACATTTCACATTTTCCCTCAAAAAAGGGAAGAGATCCTGTAGGCATCCCATAATATTTTCAATACATACTTTGGAAATCCTAATAGTTGCCTGATTTTGGTTTTTATAACTCTATAAAAGATTTTGAACCCGCTCAGCTTTTTGACAGTTTTGCTTGCTGTGATGTCATCGTCGACGCCGAAAGAAAGAAGGATTGGAAAATTAAACTGGTCCTGAGAGTCCAGGACGGTGTTGTCATGCCAGTAGGTGTGAAACATGTGTGTGTATTCATCAAAGCAGTTAACATGTGTGTGTCTTCCATCAGCAGTTAACATGTGTGTCTTCATCAGCAGTTAACATGTGTGTGTCTTCATCAGCAGTTCCTCTGCAGGCTCACATGTTCCCGCCGCTCTGCTCGGCTGTCGTAAAAACCAAACTCGTTGCTTCTGGGAGGGGGGCTGTGGTCCAGTTGAGTTCTGGAGCGGTGCTGAAGTTGCAGCCCGCTGTGCTCAGGGGCAAAGGTCGAGTCATCTCCGGGGGGGAAGGTGAAAAGACTTCCCCAAGACTCACACAAAGGGCTGCAATGACCCCTGAGATGAGGCCTGACAGTCCTCCCTGAGGGCAAAGCACACAAACCGGAGCAAAAACTGCATTTCTCATCCTTTGATTTGAGTTTTTCACTTTTTATGGTTTATTGGTCAAAGTCACTGGATTACTTAGTAATTTTTTAATTCTCATATGTTTACAGTTTTTACAAAAACAAGAAAGACTTAATCTTTAGGTACATTTAATTCAAGTTTGACCATGAAATTGCCCAAAAAGTTGGCTTCAGAGAGCAACCTAAGCAGTGCATCCTCTGGGATGTCCCCCATATGGATATGGAAGCATTTCTGTAGCAGCATTAAAAATAAGAGTCAATACCAGAAGTGCTTTTTCATTTTCAAAATAATGCTATGCTACAGAAATGCTTCCATATATGGAATTGTGCTAACGCTAAAGTGATAAATACATATAATAACGTAAAAATAATGCTTCTTCCTAGAATTGTCGTCCATTAAGCCATAAATTCTGGAGTTGATCCGTTTTTTCCACTTACTTTACAGTTTGCAAACGGACAAAGAATTCCCAAAGAGAAGAGGCCAAATAAAGGCCCCGCAGTGACCGAGCCGATGACGATGTACGCCTGTGGACCAATGTTCACACGCCGTCAGAGACCCTTCACAGACGGTCATGAGAGACGGGACGGATCGGTTCTACCTGCAGCATCCCTCCCAAAACCGATGCCAGTCCTGCCATGGCGATGAAGACGAGCCCAAAGAAGAAACCTGCGCCGGCACAGGGTGGGACACACATTCCATCCCGCGTCCTTCAATCATGCAGCACTTCTCAGACGAACGCGACGGACTCACTTAAGGCTTTGGAGATGACCAGCAGCTGCCTGTCCGACCTCCTGAAGTACGGTTTGATCAGGTCCTCCACGGTCACCGCAGCCAGGCCGTTGATCAGAGACGAAACGGTGCTGGAGACAAAACGGTCAGTAGTGCTTCACTGAGGGTTGTACTTCCTGTTCCTGTGGGATTCAAACCTCAGGGAACCGCTGTACACAGCAGCGAGGAAAAGCCCTGGAAGACCCGGGTTGACTGTCAGGATGTCCATGACCAGGTTCGGCATCAGCTGTGAAAGAGGAGCGTTCGCTGATGTCAACAAAGACAAAACACAGATGCTGATGATTCTGTGCTTTTGGTTGAGTGGGAAACCTGATCAGGAGAAGAGATCAGGCCTGCGGTCCACGGGTCACAGTCCTTATAGACCGAGTAGAGGCACAGGCCGGCCAACACGATGCAGACGAAGCAGGCCCAAATGCCCAACAGGTTGATGTACAGAGCTCTGCAGATGGAAACAAGGAGGTCCATGCAGCTTACTGCGTCTACAGGGATGCTACCGGTCCAGGACTACGACGGAGTGTAAGGGCGTCAAAAAAAAAAAGTAATAGTACGAGATTTAAGTCACAGTGAGCGTACAGAGCAGCAGGTGAACGCCACGCAGCAGCAGAGCAGAGAGACTAAACTCAGTTGAACACGTGAGCTGAATGTTCATTGATAACGTTCCAAATGTTTGATTTATAAATTTATTAATGTTTCATTCATTGATGGGGGGCTTGCAGGATCTCTGCAGCCGTTGATGAAGACGTCGGTGTCCCTGCAGACGTCCACCTCAGTCCTTTCTTCTGGTTTTGAGTCGCAAAAAGGTTCCGAATTTCGTTGTTTTTGAAACTTCACAAAATGCTCCACATCGTTCATCTTCAAGCTAGGCTCAGATAAACAACGTTGGAGTTTTTTCTTGTTAATTTATGAAATTTTTTCTCGTAAATTTACGAGATTTTCAGTCGACCATTTAGACTTAAAATCTCATAAATTCATGAGAACAAAGTCAAAAATTTTAGCCCGTGACTTTAAAGTCAGAAATGTACGACTTTATTCTTCTAATTTAACAGTGATGACTTTTTTCTCGTAAATTTAGGACTTTAAAGTCGTGATTACAAAAAAAAGTTTTTGTTTGTAAACTGGCCCTAAAACTCTTACAGGGAAATCTAAGTCACATGATTTGATTTTCTGTCCTGTTTTGATCCTGTTTGTTTGCAGATACGTCACTCTAGAGGGAGCCGCACCGTGACGATTTAGAGACACTGATTAGCCTATCAAGCTAGTTTGGGGGTTTTTGGACTGGGGTAAGAAACCGAGACTGGCTTTTCAAAGCGTGTTTTCATAAACTGACCTCTCTTCCTTCCTGGTTTTTGTTTAGTCCTTTGTGCTTCACACTGTCGTGTAACCACACCAGGATTCACTTGCAAACCAATTCAGTCATTTAATTCTAGATGGATCAGAGTTCTTCTTTTTTGGTATTGAATTCCAAAGTCACATGAGTTCAACACTTGTCAAATGGATCTACGGTTTTGGACAAAAAGTGCTTTCAGATCCACCTTTAAGCTGTCTTCCATTCATTGAAATATAGAGGCAATGAAAGAATGTTGCAGTTGCGTTTGTTGTAGTTGCAAACAAAGCCAAACCATTACCCACCTCCGCCATGCTTGACAGTTGTTCAGCAGATATTATCTAAACCTGACCATTGGTCTCCATCCATCCATCCATCTTCTTAACTCACTGTATATATTTCAGAGACAGGGGGCTACCAGAGGATAATCTGGTTACTGTTGGCCAAGGGTGGGGTACACCCTGGGCAGGTCCCAGCCAGTCGCAGGGCCACACCACCACACACCCACACACGTTTTTTCCCACACAGTGGGTGTCCGGAGAAAACCAATAATTCCACACAGAGAAGACCCAGCTGGGATTTGAACCTGGGCCTTCTCAATGTGAGGCGAAGGCGCTAACCACTGTGCAGCCCTACATTTGTCTCCTTAATCGAGCATACTACATTGATTGAAACAATCTGTAAATATTGAAGTTTTTGAGTACATACATTTAAATTAATAACTTAAGATCGCACCGTTTTTTTGGATTGATTTCAGACGGCAGCGTTGGGACTTACAGTCTGGCCTGAGTGACGCTCCTGCACGCAATATATCTCTGAACTGCAGTAGGGGTGACCCCATAGACAGCGCTGCAGATACTTGTCCCTCCAATGACGAACGTCCAAAACGTGTGTCTCCTCAGGGGGTTGACATCAAAGCTGCAGAGACACACGTTGAAAGGAAAACGTGAGAATTTAAAATACTTTGATGCACAAATTCACACATTTAAATGAGCAGAATCTGCTTTTTTTTTAATATTTACTCCCAAAAGTTGAGCCTTCCTCCTTGTTGTGCATCTGAAAAGATAACGGAGAATCCTCCTTGGATGATCACAGCTTTGATTATAACGGCCAGAAAACCTGAGAGCATAATTCCTAACTAAAACATCAGGAAAAAAGGGTTCAGTTCTTGATAACTTCCTCAATTGCAATTTTTAAATCTGAATTTTTTCTCATGAGGATTCCTAGTAATGAACAAAGTTGACAAAAAAAGTTCTGTTCTGCACATCTGCCTACCTGGAACACATCAGTCCACACCACGGCTTTGAAGCCCCCCTGTGAAAGCACAGACCAATGCAAAGACCACCTTTAGGAAATCTGAGACAAATGCCCAACATACTAACAACACAGAGGTGAAAAACATTGATATTGCACAAATAAACAAACATAAAGGTCAAACATCTTGTGATTGAGAGGGGGAAAACTTAAAATGTCATCCATCTGGTTGCTGGAGCCTATCCCAGCTATTGTCGGGCAAAGGTGGGGGTGCTTGTCAGCTTGTCAGAGGGACACACACACTCACAGTTGTGCCCCCATAGACAATTTAAAGACACAGATGAAGCATGTTTTTGGACTGTGGGAGGAAACTGGAGAAAAGCCACGCATGTTGATCCAGACGCAGGTTCCAGCGTCTGGGTCTCTTCTGCTTAAGCAGATCATGACAGAACGAACTGGCCCAGCTGACCCGGAAGGTCTCCGCTTCACAGTTTCCCAGCAGGGAGTCATTCCTGGGTCGCCAAGCCGATGCTCTTTCTCAGATGGCTTCAGCCCAACATGACCTGTTTCGCCGTATTGACGGGATATCACAAACCCTGATGGGTTTGACCGGACAATTCTCCGCTAATCCCACAGCTACAGCTTCACTTCCGCCGTCTTGCAACATTACTGTCATCGCTTCTGCCAAGTCACCGGAGAACGTCCGGCTACAACCAGAACCCCTTTTCAGTGACGTAGAAGCTTATGGAGGCTTCCTCCTACAATATCAATTGATTTTCCAAAAAGCCCCCAGGTACTATCAGACAGATCCCAATAAAATCCCCCTAAACTTTAACTGAGTCAGAAACAAGGCTGTGCAGTGGGCCCAAGCATGTCTCTTTTCCAATCCCATATCTCACCTACCTTTTGACTGGTTCATTGGAGAATTCAGGTTAGTTTTTGACCAACCTCACAAGGAGGAAGAAGCCACACGTCAACTGCTGAGCCTCAAACAACGCAATCGTCCTGTCATGTAATCGATTACCGTATTTTGGCGGTGGGATTTTAAAAGTCTAGTGGGAATTGGGTCCAACAGACACGTTGAGGATTTGGAGGACGTAATAATTGATGTTATTTCCGCTTGATCCACAGCAGTGAAGCAGTCTAATGTTACAGAGGTTTCTATGGATGCCTCCATTTCTACCACTTCAGCCTGTTCTGGGCTGATTGTAGGAATAACTTGATTTAACTTATGTCTAATATTTGAGATTTTACTATCGAAAAATGTAAGAAAATCATCAGAGCTGAGAGAAACAGGAACATGTGGTTCTACTGAGCTCTGACTGAGAGTTAATTTAGCAATAGTGCTAAAAAGAAATCTTGGATTGTTTCCATTCTCTGATATTAAGGTTGAATAGTACTGGCTTCTAGCTCTACGCAGAGCTTTTTTATCATTTAATAGGCTATGTTTCCAGGTATTCAGAGACTGCTCTTTCCAACTTACTGCTTACTTGTATAAGAGAACATGTTTTCAGCATTAAACCTGCTTTTTTTTTTTAGCAGAAGTTAAAATGTGACCTAAATTGTCTCTTACAGCACGACAATGAACTCAGTTCAAAAACTGTAAAAGATCAAACAAAAACACAAAAAAGAGGAGATAAGCTGGGAAAAACAGCTGTTAAAGTCACAGCACAAAGGTTGGAGACGAAAAGACGACCTGTCCAAAAATGTACCATCCCTTTTATGGTGAAGACCTAAAATGCCTCATGACCTGCTGTAATGTTGGATTTTTGTTCAGGTACAGACTCTAAGACACCACAACACGGACTACATCGTAGACCATTAAAGGAGAACTAAAACCACATTTAGGTCAAAACTGAAAAAGTTGCTCATTGACCCAGTCGACCTCATGATGAACCCTTCAACAGGTCAGCCTTCATTTACTCATTTACTTACCAACGTGCAGTAAAATGTACAGACAGCGGCTGTTGACGAAATTCCAACCCAGAGATTCATGTTAATGACTGCAAAGAAGGGAAGAGACACAAACTGATCAAGATTGGGCATTTTTAAGGGTTGCTGTGACTGATAAGATGGAGATACCTTTGTTTAATGCTAACGCTGGACCATAAACGCTGATCCCTCCGACGAGAACCTGCAGCAACAACGGAGTCAGACGCTTCCAACGTAAGACGGCCTGAAGACGGCAATGCGTCCTAACTTACCATCTGAAACAAGAATATTCCAGTTCCCAGCAGACGGATGGTTTTATTAAAACGGTGCTCCAAATACTTGAAAAGCACAAGAAAAACAAATAAGTCAAATCTTTGATATGTTTAATGCAATATTAAGCCGCTGTAAGACCCACTCTATTTTCTAAGTGGTCTTTAAATATGACTGTCATTTTCCACCAAAATCTTTAGGACATAGATTCTGCAGAGTGACAGGACTAAATAGAAATTCACATCTGAGTTGTGGGCGGGACTGTTGATGAAGAACAACCCCACCCTCGTTTCCCAACCCACAGCTGGGAGCTTCTGGCCCGCTGAGCGTATTTTCTATGTCACAAATACAATCTTTGTTAAACTTTTTTTGTCTGTTGCTGATTCACAATAATTTAAGTAAAGAAATACTCAGAAAGTTTAACCTTAATTCTCTTTATAAATTTCCTCCATCATCAGGAAATGCTACAAGAAAATGTTAAAAACACCAAAAATGTGATTTTTAATAGAGTAGGTCTATAAAAGGTCATTGTTTAAAAACAAAAATGATAGCCCACATCCTAAAGACAAGACTCACCTCATAGGTGCTGGTAAAGCCCAGCCTGTAGAAGACCGGGAGGAAGATCTCAGACGTTATGACTGTTCCCCCAAAATAGGAGATACAAAACAATCCAAAAATGGCTCCGAAGCGATAAACCTACAAATGCAGCTCACAGTCAGTGATAACAAACAGCTGCAGACAAATAGAAAAGCTGTTTTCCCTCCAGCAGATAGAGTCAAGGCGAACTTTGCTGATTTCCATCCATTCTAGACATAACCGGCAGTTAAAAAGACTTCTACTGCTTCAGTAAATCTCCCTCAACAGCAGTTAGTTCAGTGTAAAAATCAATGTTTGTATATAAATGCTTGTCAGTTTGGTAAAAGATAAGTCTAGTAATCTTGGTTTATGGTCTGAAATAAAACATCCAAACAGCAGAACTTCTAACAGAAGCCTTAGATCCTAACATTGCTTTTCATTGAAGTCCCTACGATCATCTTTTGTTAAAGCGTTCCTAGCGGTCTCTTGGTATGATCATATTTTATTTTGGGCATGTGCTTTAAAAGGGACTTTTCTCTTTAAAAAAAAGGAAAAATGATTAAATACCTTATAAATTCTCACCACCATACCATAGACCAAATGTATTACCACTCCCAGTGCATCTTTTATAGCCCTTTCCCTCTCTAAAAATACCTTTTCAATTCTAGATACTCGTAAACACACATGTAACTACACATGTAGATAAAAATAAACATAGAAACAAAAATCCAACACACATTTGTCGTGTATAAACACTCATTTGGTTCCATTCAAACATTAATCTTTAACACAACCAAATGTACTGAAATGTAATGTACAGATTTCTATCTATCTATCTATGTACCAAGGCTGTGTCCCACCAAGGTGGGGTAGCCTAGACAGGGCACACAATTTTAACTCCTTCCTCATCTTCCCCAAACCCTCCTCCTTCAGTGTGTGTGTGTGAGTGTGTGTGTGCCTGGTCTGAAGGCCCGTACACACCGGGACGAATATTCTCCAGGCGTTATTCGCCAGCGTTTTTCGCCACGTTTTTTGTGTTCACACCCAGGCGATTTTCGCTGACGATGAGCCGAGCGAACATGCAATTTCATTCCCTGACGTTAGATGGCGCTTCATATAAACAGAAATACTCCTGTACACAAGGTGGCGCTGCGCAACTTTACGCTTCTTAAAGTCGCTTTTCGCTCAGAAGAAGAGAGCAAGTATTTACGCGCTTGTCAGAATCATACAAAGAAAACATGAATATTTCAAGCACCAGTAGCTCCAACTGGTGCTTGGTTCGGGGATATTTTATAATGTCCGTCATTATTTCTTCGTGGCAGTGTAGACGCTACTCGGCGTCTATCTTCTTCGCTAGTATGTGTGCTCAGCAAGGCAGTTTTGTGTTTGAGCGCCCCCAGGTTGTGTTTTACTGTAACTTCATAAGCTCCAGACACGTGTGCAAAAGCGCCGTTCTCATTGGTTGAATAGATTTCGACGCGTCGCGTCGAAAAAAAAAAACGAACCCGAGGCGTTTTTTTTTTTGACGCTTTAACGTGTGGCGTTTTTTCGCGTCGGTGTGCACACTCTCATTGGTGCCCTTTGTTTAGTCACGAGACGTTAAACGTCGGCGAAAATCGCCGGCGAGAAATTCGTCCCGGTGTGTACGGGCCTTAAGGCCTGGTCTAAGCCACACCACACTGCACCAGGGTCAGCTGCACAGTCCAGCGTGGGCACCTCCACAGCAGGGCCTCAGCCAAGGCTGGTTTCCTCTTGCCGCTTCATCCCAGGACTAGACCTCTACCACACCCATCCATTCATCATACACAAGCTCTCTCCACCCATCCCTGACCACAGTCATCCCTCTTGCATTCAACGCTCTCCTTACCCCCTCTGTCCATCCCATTCGCGGTCTTCCTCTCATTCTCACTCCACTCACATCAGATTCATATACCCTTTTTCACCAATCGCTCCCTTCCCATTCTTTCAACATGTCCAAACCATCCCAGTGCCATTTGCTCTGCTCTATCAGCCAACTCTCGCATCACACCAGTTCTCTCTCGGATAACTTCATTTCTCACACGATCCATACGCATCACACCACACATACTCCTCAACTACATCTCAACTACATTCAGCTTCCTCTTTTCCGCCACTTTCAGACTCCACGTTTCAGCCCCATATAACGCTGCAGGCACCACCACACCCTCATACAATCTCCTTTTCTCATCCTTTCCCAGTGACCTACATTCAAACACTCTCTTCATTCCCCCCCATATCTTTCGTACTTTGTTCATTCTAAACTCCACCTCTCCCCCTATTCCACCATCCACACACACACATGACCCCAAATACTGAAAACACTCTACCTCTTCCAACAACTCCCCATTTAATGCCACATTCAGTCTACGTTCACCCTTTACCCTCGTACACCTCATCACCTTACTCTTTTCCACATTCACTCTCAACTTCCTTCAGTAGCTCAACCTTCCAAACTCCTCAACCAGACATGCCAAGCTCTCTTCTGAGTCAGCCACTAGTGCAGTATCATCTGCAAACAGCAACTGATTCACACTCCATTCACTGCCGTCAGTATTCACCATGCTCACACCCGTACCCGACACCCTTTCATTCACCTCTTTTACCACACCATCCATATACACGTTAAACAACCACGGAGACATCACGCATCCCTGACGTAGACCAACCCTCACAGGAAACCACCCACTCATGCTATTTCCCACTCTAACACACGCTCTACTGTTTCTATAAAAACTCTGCACACCCTCCAACAATCTACCATCAATACCATACATACTCAACACAGCCCACAACGCCTCTCTATCAATCCTATCATACGCCTTTATCTAAATCCATGAATGCCCAAAACACCTCCCTCCCCTCAGTCAAAACCTTCTCACACACATGTCTCACAACAAACACCTGATCCACACACCCTCTACCTCTCCTGAAACCACACTGCTCTTCACCAATCATACACTCAGTTCCCTCCACTACCCTATTAATCAGCACTCTCCCATACACTTTGCCTACAACCCTCAACAGACTAATACCCCTAAAACTACCACATTCATACTTCTCACCCTTACCCTTGTACAGGGGAACCACACACGCACTCATCCAATCAAGCGGCACCTGCCCGTTTGCAAAACACACATTCAACAATCTCACTAACCACCCGATCACGATCGCTCCACCACACTTCAGGCATTCCACAGCACACCCATCCACACCTGCAACCTTTCCTACTTTCAACTTTCCCACAGCTTGCTCCACTTCCTCTCCCGTGATCAACGCTTCATTCAACTCTTCCAATACATTCAGTCTACTTTCCCTTCCATCCATCCCAATCACAGCATCCCGATCTTCCTCCACATTCAGCAGCCTCTCGAAATACTCTGCCCATCTTTTTCTTACTGCATTCCCTTCATTCAACATCCTTCCATCCTCTATTTTTATTTTCTCCTCCCTCCCCGACACTCCCTTTCGCACCCTCTTCACCTCCTTCCAAAAAATGTTTTTGTTCTCTCGTAAATTTTCAGTCAACTGTCTACCCCACCTTTCGTCTACCAAAAATATATGATACTCACACATTTTCTCTCTCTTCTTCAAAACACTCACTCTCAGAACCTCTCTTGCCTCCCCACTCTTTCTCGATCTCACCCATGGCACACCCACACGCAACCTTCCTTCCACCAAATAGTGATCAGACATACCTCCACTCTCTCCCCTCCTCACACTTACATTTAGCAATCTACTACATGCAACCTTTGAAACCACCACATAATCCATCAGTGATTTGTCAATCACTCTTCCACCACTCTGCCTCACCCACGTATACTTATGGATCTCTTTCATTCTGAACCATGTTTTCCCAATCACCATCTCTCTTTCAGTGCACATTCCTATCAGTCTCTCTCCATTATCATTCTTTCCAGGAACACCATGCCCGCCAACAACACCCTCAATTCTCTCATCACCCACTCTAGCATTCAGATCTCCCATCAGCACTACATTCACATTTGCTCCAAATCCTTGCAAACACTCTTCCAAGCCGTTCCAGAAGGTCACTCTCTCCTCTTCATTCCTCTCACTGCCAGGACCATTATGCACTCACGAACACCCACAGCTCCTTCAGAAATTTCACTTTCACCCACATCAGTCTTGGTAAACCTCCTTCCATTCACCCACACATCGTCTCACCTCACAGCTCACCAGCAAAGCCACACCTTCTCCTGCTCTCCCGCTCTCTACACCAGACATTCTCCCACTCACACTTCCAAACACACACTCACCCTTCCCTTTCATCTTTGTCTCACTCAGTGCTAACACGCTCATTCCCCTCCTTCCAAACATCCTTCCAATCAGATCTCTTTTGCTTCTGTCCGTACTACACCCCCGCATATTCAACAACCCAATCTTAAAGGTTTGGGAGGTAATTTCCCCTTCCCAACTCTGCCCTGTCCGTAGTTAGGAATGTAGTTACAGGGGAGAGGATTCCCAGTCCTCTCGCTCCGTCCCTTTTAGTCGCCTTTTACGACACGCAGAGAATACGTTGGTAGTATTCTTTTCGACCCCCTAACCACAGGGTTAAATGTACAGATTTACTACATTTTATTTACGGTCTGTATATGTATATTATTATCAGTAATTATATTTCTATCTTGGTTCTTGAACTCCTTTCTGTTGGGACTCTGGGGTTCTGTTCCACATCCTTGCTCCACATATGCATTTACAAAATCATTTTAGTTGGCTTTGTGTTTAATACATTTAATCTTTTTCCCTGAAGTTATATTTTTCCTCTCATTTGTTGAATAATGTGTGTATATATTTTTGGTAATACATTTTGAATTTACCTTTGGATATTATTTGAGCTATTTGAGTATTATTCTCGGAGGCAATTGGGCAATTGCCATATCAATTGTGAGCAGATGACATCGCCTAGTGAGGGTCCTTGGGCAAGACCCTTAACGCTACAGCCTCCTGAGCGCGGTTCGTCTGCAGCTCACCGCTCCCCCAGGGGAGGGGTCAAATGCGGAGAACAAATTTCCCCATTGTGGGAAAAGTACAGTTACAATTATTATTATTATTATTATTATTATCATTCTTTATTTTGTTGTAGTACAAGTACAGTATTGAAAGCGAATGTAGGGTTGATTTATTATTATTCCCCAAAATTCTATGCAGAAGGAAGTAATCAAATCAATGCAGAATATCACGTGTGGAGAGATTTGATGTCCAGAACCATCTTTGTTTAAAACCGAGAGGCTTCTAGATAATTTAGTTTGCAGAAATCTGACGTGTGCTTTTAAATAATATTATGACATTTTTAGCCAAAATCAAAAAACCTCTGTCTTTTCTGAACCTACCTTTGGGGTCATGGTGTTGCTGGAGCCTATCCTACTGTAGGGTAGAGGTGTAGTATCAGTCTGTCGCACAGACCGGCTGTTTTATAAATAAAGTTGGATTTGATACTTAGCGCTGCAAAATAATGTTCGATTCTTAACTTAATCTAAAAAGAATAAAAGTTAGGCTAAGGGTGTCCATCTGTTGGGAAATCTTTTTTAAGTATACATATAAAACATTTTTGTTACAGAAAACACTGAGCAATCGTAACTATTTACAAAGTACTGTGGGTAATATCTTGCAGACATATATTTGCCTATCTAGTGAGCATCGATACACGCCAGTGTTTTTGCAGAGACTTCTGGGAAATTTCTAAGGCACTGGATTTTTGGAATTGTAGATTTGGACAGCACTGGAAAATGGTGAACGTGCTTTAGAGTGAGTAGGGACGGACTTTGGACACAACCCCGGTGTTGAAGTAGTAAAATATGCTAATGGTTATAAACTCAGGCTGTGTCCAAATTCCCTCCCTGCTTGGTCAGATAGGCCCTGGATTTTTAAAAGCAACTAGAACACCAAGCTAACTTTTATATTTGGTAAATATGACATCACAGTAAAAACTAATAAAAATTCATGAAGACTGTTTATGAACCCACTGATGATGAAAACTGGGTTGATTTTATTTTTATTTTTTTTAATCACTGTAAAATATTTTTTCAACTGAAAGATTTTTAAATGCATTCTGGTCTATATTTGCCTGTCTTGGGACCTTCAACATACACAAGTTTTTTGCAGAGACTTCTGGGATTTTTCCAGGGCTCTTGATTTTGAAATTGTAGATAAGGACACAGCCTTATTTTTTTAGAACTGTAAGAAACTAAAGTTATCCTCATTTGTTTTGATCTTTGCTAAAAGCTGTTTTAAGCAGAGCTGCAGGACGATCCAAACCCGATTTATTCGATGCTGTTAGTTTGTTAAAATATTTGATTATGTCATATTTTAAATAACTGATTTAAACTCAGAACTGCACATTAAGAAAATCCAGAAAACCCTGCAGAAAACACATGAAGTCACAGGTTTGAGTCCCGTCTTCCTACCTCTGCAGGGTTAGACAACACTGCAATCGCTGACATGGTGCTGGCAGTCAGGGACATGGAAACGGGCAAGGCTGTCAGCGTGCGACCCCCGGTCAGAAAGTTCCCAGAACTTTTTTTCCTCCTGTCCACCCAGGCAAAGTACACCCCAATGCAGGCGGACGCCCCCAACATGAGGGTAAACACCACGTAATCTGTTACTCCAAAAGAATTGGCCTCCTTCTGATGGACTGACATCTTTTTTTTTATTCTCAGTTTTGATCTTTCTAACTCTTCTTCCCTAAAAGTCCATTGAGTTCCCTCCTTTTTGAGGATGAGGAGCAGTCTCCCGTCCGTCTTCCTCCTCGCCCTGCAGGAACACTTTGTTCGTGGTTGGATGGCACTATTCCAGAATGAACATTGGAGGAATTATAACCGTTCCCTATTGATCATTAACCAGAGATTGACACTTTTTGATGTACAATTGTACTTTTTAGTCTACTGTATTGCTATTTTTATTGTTTTTAATGTGTGTGTTTTATGAGTGTGAGCAGATGGCCATTTGTAAATTATTAAATACCTGTTCTATTCTATTCTATTCTATTCTATTCTATTCTATTCTACTCTACTCTACTCTACTCTACTCTACTCTACTCTACTCTACTCTACTCTACTCTATTCTATTCTATTCTATTCTATTCTATTCTACTCAAATCATTGATAAATACTAAAAACCGCAAATTTTTTAAAGCCAGATTTTATTTATTTTCAAATTCAGTCATTTTTTAAAATGAGAACAAAATAATTATTTTACTATTAGATTGTACAAAACTCTAAAAGTAGTCATATTAAAATTAAAAATACAAATAAAATAACAAATATAAAAAGGGATTTAACAAACCTTAAGGTAACAATAAACCATTTTTTAGGTCAAATAAATTTTAAACACCCAAATTATTACATGAAACAATTTATTTTGTACTCAAAATGTACACAACTTTTCAAAGTACACATTAAAACTGTTCAAACAGTTCAATAATGCAATAGTTATCAAAAAGTATAAATACTTTATTTTTACACTGAAAGTACCTTTAAAATGCGCGTCCTAACAGGAAAATGATTAGTCACTCCTATATTAATTGTATTTTATTTATAAATGATGGGAAAAAAACATTTTAAGTTTTGAACAACAAATAATTTTACATTTTTTTGTTGTCCAAATAAGCCTTAAATATGATTTTAGACAAACAAAAACACATCACTGCAGCCCAAAGCTCCTTATTAGAACTTTTCATTGATTTTTTGACCATTTAATAAAAGAAATTGCTCAGTTTGCTCGATAAAAACAAATATTGTTACAAACAATTCACTTTACCTACAGCAGCAAAGCTCCATATTAGTTTTCTATGCATATATTCTTTGCTCAAAAACATACTATTTATATTTAAAGCTCAAATACATCATCTTTTGTTTTTACTCCCTGAAGCTGATTTTTGTTAAATCCAGCTCAAAATCAATGAAAGCAGGATTAGCATTCCCAGATTTCTTCTCCTGGTTCTCCAGCTTCAGTTTCCCGCTTCGTTTCTTCACCTGCAACGAAACAGAAACTCAGGAGCTTCTCCAGAGTTCGTGTGACGTGTTGCAGTTGGGGTTTTACTCACGCCTCCCTCGAAACGCTTCATGAGGTGATAGAAAGTCGTGTCCTCCTTCAGTAGCATGAGCTTTGGGTCCACTCGTAGTTTATATCCTCCTTGGATCAACAAAGCAAAGGTCATTAGAAAACCAAAGGAAGAAAATGTTGTTTTCATTCAAAAGTCTTTTTAGGTTTGAAGGATTTGCCTGTTAAAATGCTGACGATCAGTCCTACAAAGATGGCCGTCATGGTTCCAACAGGACTGAAGTACAGGTAGGACAGGGAGTACCAGTCTGCCATAGCAGGCCTAGTGACGGAAGACAACGGTAAAATGCACCCTGAACACGTTACAATGCAGCGTGGCTGCGTTTATTTAAGCATGCATGCATATTTATGCCTCAGTCACACGGTCAGGGGGGGTCTCTGCAGGTTTTTGGGGCGTCCGGACCAGTAGAGGGGCGTAGAGCGGAGCGAGCACATCGTCAGGAACATCATGAAGACAAAACAAGTGACACGCACTGGTGATCAGGCCCGTATTGATCCAGCCACAATGTGGGGTGCATGTAGAATATGGGGGGTTGGGGGGGTTCTAAGGTTTGGGGGTTTCCGAGCCCCTAAAATGCATAGAAAACTGTGCTACCATGAAATCTCCTCATTTTCCCGTAGATCTAAGTCTCAAACGTCTATTGCTGAGTGATCCTCCTCTGCATTTGTCCGGGCTTGGGACAGGCACAAGAAGGACACCGGTTTGTACCCTGTTAAGATTTGTTTTGTCTTTTTCTTTGTTTGCCCCATAAATGCTGTAACTGCCCCCCCCCCTGACCTGCAAAATCCACAATTAACTAAAGAAACAAATGTTACAAAAAATAAAAGTCAGAGAAACTTAAGGATATGAACATAAATGTACAGATAGACAACAAAAAGAGAAGACAAAAAGCCTCTCTGTTGCTGAGAGCTCTCTGTTTACATGCTCCTCCACTAGCCGAAAAAAAAAAGATTTTAAAAAATCCCTCCAAAATATGTAAGCTTGCTGTGTTTGTCCATTTTTAATTCATTTAGGAATAAACTTCTCTGCAGATTTGGCAACTTGACAAAAGAAAACTAACCACAAATAATAATAATTAAAAGGCAATTTTAAACACAGTTCAATATAACTTTGTTAAAGAACAAGTTGGACTATATGTCTAGTAAATTAAGGCAATGATGTAAAATATATTAAGATGAAATTCTTTCCACAAAGATATAAATCTTTTTTAACTAAAAATCTACAAGTTGTTCCTCATGAAAGACGAAACATGAAACTAACAGCAGAGTCTCAAACTTATAGTCATCAAACCCAAAATATCTTTAATAACTTTTCTTTTTAGCATCTTCTTGCGAAAGTGATTCTTGATTTCCCTTAATGTCCCTGATCAGTGGAATACCCACCTGTCACAGGACTGGTGGGTCGTGGGTGACGTCGGTTGTCGGAAAGGAGAAAACGCCAAGCTTCAAGTAAGTTACGGTGAAGTTGCAGCCCTCAGTGTTCAGGGGCAAAGGTCGACTCATCTCGGCTGGGGGGAGGGTAAATCTGAGCCCAATGCCCAATTAAAGAGAAATGGCGAGCCCTGCCAGCAGACCCGACAAAGCTCCCTGAAAGAGTCAACACAGGACTTTTATTTACATTGTTATTGTAAAACTTAAAAAAGGTTTTTTTGTTTGCTTATTTGTGTTTAAGCATTTTTATGTCAGGGATTTGCTACAAGTAGTAATCAATGACAAGAAAAACAATTAGCTCCAACAATTTTTTTTACAATATTTACAAAATGTGTTTCAAAATAATTATTACATGAATGTATGGGACATTTTTTTTGTATTCCTTAAAGAAATATTTTTGTCAAATTAACGTTTTTCTGATATTTTATAGCATAGCAAACATTGCTACAACTAGCATACTCGCCATCCGGCGGTCAAATGTTGATGTACATGAGCTTAAAGACTGAAAGCAATTCATAGAAGAAGAAAGAAATCGAAAACTTAATAGAACAAAACAGATTGATTTAAAAAAACTAAAATAACAGATAAAATACAATTTTTGATTTTATAAGGAAATAGGTGTGCTAAATTAATAAATTCGCTTTAAATGTTTCAAAAATAACAGTCAATCATAAGCGGTCTCCTTTATGTTGCAGGACATCGCACTGCTCAGAAATCTCAATGAATCTCCTTTACTTTTTTGTAAATGTAACTTAATTTTTATAAAATCATAACTTTGTTTTCAAAAAAGTAAAATATAGTAGCGACCTGGGTTGGCTCCTGCCTTCAGCCCCAAAGGCTCAAGGGAAGTGGGGAGCTTTAGGGTGAAACCTTGAGTCAGAGGGTTATGCTCTGAAGTGACTTGCTGTTTGGGCTGTTTGTGTGACTTGGATTATACGGGCGCTTGGCTTAAAAGGCAACATCGTTGCTCCTCCTGTTTAATCTGCTTGAGGCTGTCCGGGATCGTGTGGTGTTTGGGGTATGGACAGCTCTGTAACGTAGTCATGTTATTAGCAGTAAGTTTTAGCTACCCCACTAAAGTGATGGTCCGGCTGGGTCATTACAATATAAATCGTAAAGTTTCCTTAAAAATTTATGATTTCACTCTTGTAAATGTTGATTTTCTTGTTTGAATTTTTTTAAATTTATTCTCATGATTTTTCAAAAATGTTCTATAATTTTGAAACTTTATTCTCTGCCTATTTTCATTTTTGGTGGCCTTGATACTCTGTCATAGAACACAGTAGTTTAAAACAATGTTTTTTAACTTTTCCCCAGAAGACTCGCCTAGGCTAAAGATGCTTTGTTATAAACTCTCTATCCAATAACAGGACATCTAGTGGCCAATTGACGTTATAGCAAACTTCCTGCTGCATTGATCACTGCACAGTTTAGTCCCATGTCGCAGCACAAATGGGAACCAGTGTCATAACAAAAATAAGGGCTAATGGTCCTGAAGGAAATGACTTTTTTTATGACATTTGTTCTTTTAAGAAAATGCCAGGCAATATGTCAAACTCAAAACATGATTTTCATCTAAGGGGGACTTTGAAGTCTTAGGGCATCCAATGGGGTCCAGAAGACCCCATCTGTAACCCTTGTGCTATCTTAGATGACCCCACCCTTCCATTGACGTGTTCTCCCTACCACGACAAAGGTGGATAAAGGTGGAAAGATTTCATGTAATCCATGGACACCAGAGAAGATCACAAATCATTGAAGAAAAAAGGTTCAGAGCTCTGTCTAGTGGGTTCAGACTCAGCGGTCCCCAACCTTTGTCACCGCTGACCTGGGGTATTGAGGTGCAACACAAGACACGCTATCGTGGACCGGGGTGGTATTTTTCTTTAGTAATAATACACACACACACAATAATGCTTTTGCTCATTTTGGTTGTTGGGGCGACTTAGCGGGTATCATGATGCTTGGTGTCACAACTTTGACGCGCGTTAAGTGTGACGTAATGCGAGAGAATCCGGTCACTTTTTCAAAAATAAAACGTTTTTTTTTTTGGAAAAACAATAAAATGGAAATTATTTTTTTTCTTTTCTAGCGCCCGTGTTAGCACTTCCCGCGCCCAGTGTCAGTCCGCGTCCGGTTAAAATCACTGGTCTAGATGACCCAACTCGATGCTGAAGGTTTGAAGACAGCACAAGTGTTGCGGAAAATTTGAACCACTAACCATAACCACTATGCTGAGTCACCCAAAAAGACAGTTAATAATTAATGAATTATCAATGAATATACAAACTAGCAATGTAAGAAAAAAAATCAAAATTATTGAGTCAAGACTTACTTTTGAGTTTGCGAACGGACAGAGGATACCCAGCGTGAATAAACCCAGTAAAGGACCTCCGATGACCCCAAAGATACTGATAGTCGCCTAAACAGAAAAGGACACGCAACTGCTGAAAAACCAAATTCCGATAACTTAATCAATCTCCTTACGAGATCCACAATACCTGCAAGATCCCCTCCATGAGTGAGGCGATCCCGGCCATCCCAATGCACAAAACTCCAAACAAAAGACCTGCAACAAACAGGGAGGTTGGACCCAGACGCCTGGCCTCACCAAAGCAGAGGGATCTACTTTACTCATCCTCTTCGACAACCAGGAGAGCTGTTCTCCGGACAGGTTTGTGGGAGGCTTGATGAGGTCTTCGATATTACCGCGGCCAGTGCATTGATGCTGGACGACACTGTGCTAGACGACTAGGGACAACCGTTACATTCAGCACCTGTTTGAGGTGGAGCTGCTCAAAACAGAGAGAATGTTTCACTGATAACCTTAGAGATCCACTGTATGCAGCTGCAACAAAGAGTCCAGGCAGACCTGGGTAATCTCCCAGGATGTCCATCACCAGATAAGGCATCAGCTACAGAGAAACAGGGTTGAAGATCAACAAATATCTTTCAAAATGTGAACAAAAACCCTCAACCAGCTTCATACCTGATCCGGAGCAGAGATCAGTCCTGTGGTCCACGGGTCGCACCTTTTATAGACCGAGTAAAGACACATTCCTGCAAACACTGAAGACAGCAAGACGGACCACAGGCCCAACAAGTTCATGTGTACAAAGATCTGCAAAGACAGCAAAGAGAGGAGCATCGCTCGTCACGTACGTTTAAGGAAACATGGTAACCGTTTTGTCCTCAAAAGGGTCAAAACAAGGTCGTTTGTCGGTTCATGATGCTGTTGGGAATGGCGTCGGCCCGAGAAGCAGGACTCACAGTCGGGCGTGAGTCACGCTCTTGCAGGAGATGTATCTCTGAACCTGGGCCTGGTTGATCCCGTAGACGCTGATCCAGAGCAAAAGTCCTCGATGCTTAAAGTCCAGAAGGTGTTTCTCCTCAGGGGGTTTGGATCGAAGCTGGTGAGACAGACTTCCAGCAAACCATTACAGCCTGTTTCTGCTGCCAGGAGTTCTTCATTCTGGAGAGCATGGTTCCTATTCACAGGGACCCACTCTGATCGCCTTTGGATCTGTCGTGAAAGTGTTTCCAGTGTTTTTTTCATTAGGATGATGCTGTTTTTAGCCTAAATCCCATACATACAGACATAGCTTCTGTAGAGTGGCAGTAGTTCAACAGAAATTCACCTCTGAATTGTGAGCCAGTCTGTTGCCGCAGAGCAACCCCGGCCCCTCTTCCCCTCCCCATTGCTGAGAGCTCTCTGTTTACACTCTCTCACTAACTTACAGCCTTCACGCCCCTGACCTAACATTAGCAGTGCAACAAAAATGGCGAGCAAAGTTCTTAGCCATCCTACCCGTTCAGTTCAGAGGCAGATGTTCAGACGAGGAAAACCAAGACGTTCATGGATCAAGTCGTCTGACAGTGGCTGCATCGTAGGGGCGGAGCAGGACGCCAGGTCCCGCCTGTGTACTTCTGCCACAAGCAGCTTTTTTTGTCTGCTCTTGATTAACAATTTGAGTAAAGAAATACTCAGATATGCAGTTTTAACCCCTGTGCTATCCTATGATCCCTTCCATTGACGTATTCTCCTACCATGACAAAGGTGGATAAAGGTGAAAGATTTCATGTAATCCATGGACAATTGTGAAGATCACAAATCATTGAAGAAAAAGGTCTGTATTCTTGTCTAGTGGGTCTAGATGACCCAACTCCCAATGTTAAAGTACATTGGATAACACAAGGGTTAAGCAGCATCTGGACAAATTCTGCACAACAACTAACTCTTGTGTGTTGTGTTTGTGGCACAGGTAGGGGATTTCTCAGCTCATCTAAGCAGGAAGTTGAGACTTTTAACTCGTTTAGACTCATGGAAACACCCAGAAAGTGAGCTGTGTCAAAGGTTAGACTGTTTATGACTTCAAATGAGTTCGACCTGCATGTTACACCACTGCAGCCACTTGTTTTTGTCTAAAAACTACAAAATCCAATTATTTTAGTATCTCTTTTTACAGATAAAACTTTTGGAAATGAATTGTCTGTGTGGTTGGAAGATCTGCAGATGGAAGCTTCTCTCATCTTGTTCCAGGATTTGATGTGGGAGTAACCAAAAAAGTAATTAAAGACAAAGGACAGCACACTCCTTTCTCTTTTGTAAAAGAAAAAAAACAGGACGTGCAGCACTTTAGTTGAAACAGTTCAGTAACCTGCTTTATGTTTGTGAGGGACAAACTCCTCTGACATACTTTAGTGGTTGCTGGTTCTCTTCTAGTGTCTGTGGCTCAAACACACTTCTTGACTTTCAACCACGAATTAAGACGTTCCACGATTTATAGGGTTGAATTGAAGAAATAGAGAAAAACAGGATTTAATGTTTAAATGCTGTTTTTTTAAATCCACAATCATTTCTTTCTTGAAATGTAACCCTTGGCAATTATCCGAAGCTTTAGCCCAGTGTTTACATTTTTACGACTTTGACACAATTAACAGAATTTCAGCAGATTCTGATATGCAACACCTGAAGCTCCGTTCACGCCGCCCTCTGCAACGCGTGTTCAAGCAACCACTTCCACTGAAGTCTATGGAAACGGATGCAGCCGCACATTGGTACGGCTGGTGACCTTACCACAAACCCACAGACATTGAACACGCTTGGAAATTAATAGGTTGACTTGTAAATTCTTTCAATAGAAACATATGGGTCTCATATTTCAAAATAACTGTCAATACCAGAGCCGACTTGCCGCAAACACAAAGCTGCGAGTCGGCTCCCCTCCTCGGAGACACGCTCATGTGGAGCGTCGACTGGTCCTGTTCGCGCTCCAAAGCCTTCTAGAGCGCCACACCGTCTTCTTTTAGTGACAGAAGAAGACGAGTGAGCACTGACGTCATCGCCCCGCCTCCCTCCTGGAAAAGCTGACTGGAAATGATTTATGCTACACTTTTCGCACAGTGGATGTGAAAACGAGAATGCAATCCCCCTCTTTGCATTTTCGCTTTAACTACGCCACAGAATGAGAGATGTTATAAAAACTGAAAAAGCATTTTGGAGGACGGATTTTTAAATGTATTTTTGAGCCAAGTGATGCAGTTACATTGTAAAAATGAAGAAGGATTTCTGTTAATCCATTTTATTTGTCAAATTAGATATTTATCAACGAATTTTGCTACACATTTACCAGATAGCTTTTTGAAAATTAAATGTCAAAAACTATTTTCTTTATCATTTTAATGAAGTGACAGAATGAGCGGTGTTGAAGAAGAAGAAAAGTCGTTTGACGGATTGCTTTTTTTTTAAGGTTAAGTCAACGAACGCAGTTTTATTGTGAAATTAAAAAGCATTTCCGGTATTGACTTTTATTTTGAATTATGAGACAGATATGCTTCCATATTTCATTTGTCGGAATGGAGCTGTGAAAGAAAAACCCTGGAGCAAGATCTATGAAACTGAAGTTGCTGACATTCGCACTAAGCCTCCTTCCAACTGCAAGAGAAGAAGAAGAAGCCCCTCCCTGCTTGTCCATTGTGAACCCCACATGCTAAACACGAGTTCTTCAACGTTTTTTTCTGCGTTTGAATCAGCTGATTCATGTTGATTGAGTCAAAGAGCGTGTGTTATTTAAGCAGCTGCCACCGCTCATCCACTTCAATCAGGAAGTTCAGTCGCCCTCCTTGATGAGTCAGAGATGATGTTAAGGACGCACCTGTACGACCACAGATCGCATGATGACAACCAAGAAGCCTGCCAGCATGACAATTCATAATTACAGCCTGCTCATCAAACATCATCTGTTTTTCCATCCCAAACGGTCATTTGTTTGGTTTTCATTTTCGGAGCAGGAGCTAAAAATGTCTTCATGGATCCGTGGGTCATCTTTGCTCTGAGCGCTCAATGGAAACCACAAAACATGGTGACTTAGCCACAAGTCAGTCTGTGGCTTCAGGAAAATTCTTCTTTAGGTGTTTTGTTTTACCTGAATGACATCGGTCCACACCACGGCTCTGAGACCGCCCTGCCGTCATGGAAACAACAACAAAAAACATGACCAAAATGGACGTAAACCAGCACAAATGTGGGTTTTATTTCCATCCTCACCATTGTGCAATAAAAGGTGCAAACTATTCCTGTTGAAATGACGGCGCCCCACAGATCCATACCGGTCACTGTGGAGGGGGGGGGGGGGGCATGTGGTCAGTGAGCCGTGCAAAGCCAAGCAGCAAAGAGCTCTTCGGTTTAAGCATTTCAGGAGGCCGAATGACGCAGCATACCTTGGTTTAAGGCAAGAGCGGGAGCATAGATGACAATCCCAGTGTAAAGGATCTGTGACACAAAATAACCACAAGAGGACAAATTTGAGGAATTAGCAACAGAAAACCCGTAGATGTTGGTTGACCTGACTGTTATTCACCGTTTGAACAATGAAGAGCAGCGTTCCCAGCAGACGGGTGGCTCTATTGAAGCGCAGCTCCAGGTACTTCACAGAGACAGAAACAAGAGCATTGGTCACGTGGCGTGGAAGACCTGATTTCTGTCGCTGTTGAACTCAAATCCAAACATCAAAGACCATCAAGTCCAGAAAAAGTGAATGTTGGTGCTTTAATGAGGTGACGGCAGAAACACACTGACTGCATGTAGAGCGGTGAGTCTTTAAGTGCTTCAGATTTTAGCTGAAGTCCAGAATTCCATCTAAAGGCAACGATATAGCCCAGAAAATGTATAAGCTAAACTCGGTCCACATCTACAGACAGTTTAGCCTTTGATGCTAACCCGTTCTGGCACAGGTTAACCATTGATGCTAACCCGTTCTGGCACAGGTTAACCTTTGATGCTAACCCGTTCTGGCACAGGTTAACCATTCATGTCAGGTTATGTCGAATGTTATTTACAAAATGTGCCAGACGGCTCTTCATTTCTTGGTTTACAAGAAATGAAGATAATTCTGCAATCGAAGTTTCCGTCATACCTCAAATGTGTCTCAGTTCAGTCTTTGGATCCGAAAGTGCAGGAAAGAGGGGAAACTGAATAGATGCAGGACTGCATGACTACATTTTTAAAGACAGAAATGTAGATCTACAGTTTTACGAAGTTCAAAGTATCAAGTAGGTTTGCAGAAAACTGCAACAATCACACGGCCTGTCCAACGTAACAACACTGAAGCTGTTTTGTCAGTTGTAAGTTGTTGTAAATCTGAGACACACACTTGTTAAGCACCGCCATCTTTTGATCTATTTGTAAAACTTTTCTCAATGGTCTTTTAATGAGGATTATGCTGGTTTTTCTTTTTTCCAAAAATAAAAAAGCTGTGACATAGTTTCTGCAGAGCGGCAGGAGTTTGTTAGAAATCGGCCTCTGAGTTGTAGGCAGGACCATTGGCGCAGACTAACCCCCCCCGGCTGCAAGCTCTCTGTTCACACACTCGTTCTTTCTTCATTTATGTCCTCTGCCATCAGATGTCAAAAACACCAAAACCAACTTTTTCACCCTAGTGGATCTTTAAGAGAGCTGACTCCACCTACTCAGCTGAAAACTCAGGGTTGATGCATGAACTTTTATTTTGTAGTTCTGCACAGTTTTTAGCTTCAACAGAAAACTATTAATTTCTTTAGAAAATACATCTACTTAGTTCTTTTCTTGCAAAATACTTTAATCTCTTGCAGTGTGCCAGTATGTAACATTTCAATAAAGGAAAAATGATTTTCAGGTCAATATCAATTCATTATAGCCTAAAATGATTTCTAGTGTCCTGAATTCAAATGGATTTCTAGAGTAGTGAACTGTTCACACATCAGTCATTTCTACCAAACACTTGAATGTGGTAAACCTACCTCATAGGTGCTGGTGATGGCCAGTTTGTAGAAGACTGGCAGAAATACCTCAGAAGTGACCAGCATGGTCAGCGCATAGGCCAGGGCATAAAAACCAATGTTGGCGCCATAGCGGTAGACCTACAGGAATCAGAGCTTTCTGATCAAGACCCCCCCACATCATGGATGTTGTGAAGAGAGACAGTTTGGGTAGAAGGAGTCTCACCTCGGCTGGGTTGGACAGCACTGTGATGGCTGACATGAAGCTGGCGGTCAGGGACAGGGAGACGGGCAGGGCCGTCAGTCTGCGGCCCCCCGTCAAGAAGTCCCCAGAGCTGCTTTGACTCCGGTCAGTCCAGGCGTAGTAGAACCCGACGGCGGCGGACACCACAAGCATGAGAGCAAACACCACATAGTCTGCCACTGCGAAGGAAGCAACCGCCACAGACCCCCCTGACATTTTACCTGAAAACCAGCAAACAAAGCTACTCAGAGAGTAATTCAAACTGTCCCGTGTGCAGCCCGCAGAAACTGTGAGTCCTCTGTGACTAAATGGACGTCCTGGCACATCACCTGCTCACTCAACACTGAGCTGAGAGCAGGACTGCAGCCTTTTATGTGTGTTCAAGTGTGTGCATGCATGTGTGAGGGGGAGAGAAGAAAAGAGAAACAGTTCTTGGGAAAGTACAGGTGAAATATTTGTGATATCAGGGATTCCTCCATAAGCATGGGATAACAGGATTGGTTTAAAAAACAACTTAATCTGTAGAATTTGTCAAGGAAAGTATATTTTTTTAATTTGGAAAGTATGTGTTTAACCGGGTTGCAAAGTATTCTGGGGTCTGAGGGGAACAGTTTGGTGGGTCTGGTGGTTTCAGTGGACAGATGACGCTGATGTTTGGTTTGGTTTCACACTGCGCTCTTGAGAGTGGATCACCGTGCAGTTACAACAAGGTTTTTTTTCCATGGTGTTGTTGCCCAAACTGGTAAAAAAAATGCACCACAGCTTCCTGTCTCATAGGGCAGCCGGTGTGCAAAGGTAGAGCAGTCTACCTCTTAAAGCGGCTGGGTGGCTCGGTTGGTAAGGTGAGCGGCTACCACGCAGGAATCCAGGGTTCGACTCCCGGAGGGTAATAATACTGAGGCAATTACCATATCAATTGAGCAATCACCCAGTGAGGGTCCTTAGGAAAGGCCCTTAGCGCTACTGCTTCCCGAGGGCAGTTTCCCCATTGTGGGATCAATAAACTACCTATTATATTATTACCTCTGATCGGAAGGTCACAAGTTTGGTTCCCACTTTGCCTCCCCATGTGTCGCAAAGTTCTTAGGCTACACACTAAACCCCTCATTGCTCCTAGTGGTTTTAGGTTGGGACCAGCATTCAGGTTGTGAATATGGGTGACTGGGAGTGGGACTGGAAAGCACTTTGGGCCTTCAAGTAAGTATTTCTTTTAGTATTTATTATTTAACTATATATTTGCATTTTTTATTTACCTTCCATTTCTACTCGTCCAGAAATACGTCTTGTATTTCTCACTTTTGGGGTAAATCCTTTTTCTGTACTCAGATTTGCTGAATGACAAATGCATTACTGTGTTTGGCAGCGGAGCCGCCACCAGTGTGTGAATGTGTGAGTGAATGTGTGTGTGAATGTGTGAATGGGTCTGTGACTGTAAAGCGCTTTTTCCTTGTAGGAAGAAAGGCGCTATACAAGTATACGCCATTTATTTACCATTGACAGTACGTACCAACAAGCATGTTCCTCCTTGCTTCACCTGTTCAATAATTGGATATTTTACTACTTTGTTACTTTTGACTGTATATGAGAACTGGACTGAGTAAACCCTCCCCCCTTGAGCTCCAAACAGGAAGTACCCACTGGCTACAAGAAGCCAAAATCCTATAGACATCTATAGAGAAATAAACAGCTGTTAGTCAGTCGTTGTACCTGTCAGAATGAACGTTCTTGATCTGCAACATCTTTCCAACATCTTCTTGTTAATCCTAAAAAATGTTCACGATATGTTTGCTAAATGCAAGTTAATCAAGTTATAAATGGACTCTTTGATAGTACCTTCAGTTTTACGTGTTTTTCACACACCTACGATCCTTTGTAGGTGGAACAGGGTTGGCTTGTTTGCTCTGAACTTGAGCTCAGATGAGTGATCACATTTGCCAGAATGATGAGCTGCACGAAGACACACCAAACAACCACGAATCAAACACCTCCGCTCTGCCATTGGCAAGTTTACGTCTCCACAGTTCTAAGTCTACCCAGTGGGGGGGTTGAAGAGGTAGAGCAGTTGACCTCTGATTGGAAAATCGCAAGTTCAGTTCCTGCCTTGTTTGCCCTTGTGTCGAAGTGTCCTTGAGCCAGACACTGAACCCCGCATTGCTCCTGGTTTTAGGTTGGCGACTGTGTAAATGTATGGGTGAATGGGACTGCGACTGTAAATCACTATACAAGAATCCTCTATTTACCAGTTTTAGTAACATATCAAAGTCTTTTTGAGACATTTTGCACCCAACAAGGTCGAAGAACTCAGAACACATCAATGTGTAATAGAAAATGCCCCAACTTGCACCAGTTTTTGAACCTTTCTTTGTACCCAGAATTACTGAACAGAACATGCATGGCAGTGGTGCCAATCTCCGGGCCGGCCTCCTGCTGGATTTCCAGAAATCCTGCCTTATCTGCTGCTGATTACCTGGATCAAGTATATTTAGCCAATCAGGAGGTTCTATGGCAAATGGCTTGGTTGGAAAACATGTTGGACACCGACCCTCGAGGCCTGGATTCTGACACTCCTGATCTATGGCGCCACCAGCTGGTTTCTAAAAGAAACCTAAACTAGGAGGGGCATGTTGACCCAAGTTTGCTCCGCCAATCTAAATAACATGCTAAAAGCGGCATATGAGGTGAGACACAGAAAAGTAAAAAGCTTGTTGAAGCCACCGACCTGCTAATCAAAAAAGATAACCCTTCATAGAATACAAATGTGGGCTCTGATAAAATCCAATTGGATTTGATTTAAGGAACTACAGGCTACTTCTAAATTAGCATTCTAGAAAGGAAAGTGAAGTATTGGATAAAAAAAACAGCTATGAATCATGTCCAAAAACAGTTTTTGAGTTTTTGAAGCTTTGTTTTAACTTTTAAACTCTATTTTTTATCATATGTTCTTGAAGAATTGAAAAATAATTGAAAGTTTCAATAATAGATTAAACTTTATTTTAAATAAGCAGTGAGAGATTTCTTCCCTTTTATTTCCTTCCAGTTCTTGTCCACAAACGGTACGTTTTGTATTTTCTTGGTGAATGGCATTGGACCATTCCAAGAGAACAGGTGACATCAACACACTAAACCAGTTTGTGTTAATGCAGTGATGTTCTTGGGCTTTTTCTTTTTCTTTGTTAGAATCCCCATAGAAATGTTCAGCTTTTACCGTTCGACTGCTTCTAACATGGAGATGGAAACCAGCAGCCCTGCAGCCACCAACACACTACGATGTCAATTCTGAGAAAAAATAGTTTCCAGGAATTTCAAAATGTTTAGTCATCCGGTGACAAATGTATCAGTAAAATCACGGTTTACTCAGTCACCTTCCTAAATGGTAAAAGTGTATTTGACTGGGTTCTTATCAGCCTTTCAAACACACATTGCAGTGTGTAACCCAAAGTATTAAATATTGTGATATTTGGGGGGGGTTAAAGCTCAACTATGTCTCTAAAATTGATTTGAGTTCCGAATAAAAATTGATTCAGGCTTCTTGATGGTGAGGTGGTCCACTCCATCACAACCGATGCCAAGGTTCTGGTATCTTTATTTAGTGACCCCAAAGACTGGATGATACCTGGAAGGGACTGGTAGAGGGAAATATTTTTGTTTTTGTTTTAAAAACCCACAATTTTTCCATATTTGCACACAGCAACTAGAGCCTGGTCCTCTGACTCACTGTCCCCTGGGCTTGTCTGGGGCCTCTGCTGGTCGCTTGTGCCCACTTCCCGGTTTGTCCTGGTGGGACTGGTGGGTAGGTTACACAGGTGTCCACTGCGGGCTGACCATGTGTGGTCCCGGCCTAACTCTGGGGTTGGGGACTCAGGACTCCCAGAACGTAATGTCAGTGGTGCGCCCTGTGAGGTCAGTCTTCTGTGTAAGAATATACTTCAAACCTCTACATTGTTGTGTGCAGACTATTTGTTGGTGTGCTGATGTGTGTATGTGACAACTAAGTCATGCAATTTACTTATGACACTCTTATGCTATGACTCCCCCACCCACTCTCTCCCCCCCATCTTAACCCCTTACCCCCTTATCTCTACCATCCCACTCTCTCTCTACCTGTTTTCCATCCCAACAAGGAATGCAAATAAACATAGTACTTGTAACGTTTTGCCACAAATGCAAAAAGGGTTTATACAAATATACACCTCGTGTGTCTGAAGATCCATAAACCCCCATTGTAACAGTAAAATCTGTCCAACACAAGAGGCCTTCAGCGACCCAAAAAGTGTTGTTTGAAAAAGCTTGCAGCTGAAAGATAGAAGCTACTCTGGCAAACAGCATGCTCCCAACTCTGCTCCATTCTGATGCATGCACTTGGAAAATAGATGGAACTATGTCTTCGTTTTCCTTGTTTGAGCTGGAATCTGGATCTAAACCGTATGGCTGGATAGCTTCAACATTGCTCTCCATTTTTGTTTCACTGGTAATGTTAGGTGTAAACAAATGGATGAAGGGAATGGGAGCGGGGTTGCTCCGACCGACCCAGGGGTGTACTGGTATTGCATTGGCATATATTACTGGACACAGCGGGGTCTGAACATGTCTTAACTTTGGATACAGCAACAGTCACCATTTGGAGCGATTAGTCCGAGTAGGTATGAATACCGATTCGAGGAAGCTTGTTTGAAACACTTTTACTAAAAAAGAGGAGTATCTGTCAATCAAACGGTCGAGGTGGGGGCCAGCGAGCACCAGAGGCTTTTACTGAGGCATCTGATTGGTCAGTTTATAACTTGTGATTAAAAAAAGATATAATGAAAAAAAAACAATGGAACCAGCAAGAAGTTGTTGAAAAAAAGGTACCAGAGTAAGAATGGTTATTTTGACGAATTTAATGAGTAATAGCTGGTATTTCCTATTTGGAAGGCGAGGGGGAGGGGTCACTCAGTCCAGTTCTCATACAAAGTTAATATGTAAAACTAAGACAAAACCGGAAGTTATTTTTTAAAAAAAAATTTAAACTTTTTTTTTAACTTCAGAATGATGTATTAAAAAAATGATAAAAGGAAATGAATCATTGTAGCAGAAAAACAAAAAACCGGAACCGAATAAACGTTTTGTTTTCTTTTTACCTTTAGTATTTATTATTTAACTATATATTTGTATTTTTCATTTGTTATTTTAGAATAAAGTAAGTATTTGTAATGAAAAAAATGGAAGGAATTCGCCGGAAGCTCAAAGCCAAACCGGAAGTTGATCACCGATGTGCCTCTTGCGCTGCTATAGTCTTTCGCTTGTTCACCACGCGGATTCCGTCTCCCGGCATGCTTTGCTCCAGCATGGTTGCCCCCTGAAGTCGGCGTGTGTGTAAACATTTGTATTTTTCCGGTAAAGAAAGCGGCGGTTTTCATGACACATTTTGGAGGAGAACTACGGTTGAATCAAACACGAGGCGAAGATGAAAATCAAGTCCAAGTCTTCGTACCACAAATCTGAGAACACCTTCAGGGTAAGAATCCAGAAACCAAGCCGAGCCGAGCGAGGAGGAGCCGGGCGAAGTAAAGACCCACTCCGAGCAAAACCGTGTTTGTGGCATGAAGGAGGACAAATATCAGTAACATTAAGCTTCAGATCGCTTTTCTGAATTTCTGTATTTCTTTGAATCAAGAGCAAACGCTAATGGCGCTAAAATAGTATTTGTGACGTAAGAACTACAAGCTTCCTGCTGCGCACCATTCTGATGCATCCGCCTGTAGACGACCAGATGAACGGCGGAATTTGAGATTTCTGGCTCCTTGGAGGGAACCGAATCTTTTGGATCTGTTATTTCACAGTCTCAAAAATACTTTTTCACTTGTTGTAAATCCCCCCCCCCCCCAGACCCTCTGGTCTGGATCAGAATAATTCAGATTTCACACCAACAGTTGAGTTTAAATTGGAGTTTAATTTGGAAATATCAATGACAGCTTCATTTGACACGTGTGGCCGAGACGTTAAAGTCTGATCTGGATTTATTGTAAATATTCTGAGTATTTGTCCTGTATATGAAGAGAGTATTTGTGTACTTTAAATGGTGTTAATGCAGCAGCTAAACCAGGAGTCTGCGACCTCTACAACGTTTTGCGTTTAGAAAAATACACTTTATTCGTGTGTTTGTGGCCATGAAGCTGTTTATTTTTTAACACATAACCTTAAATATTTACAAGAATTAAACGATAAAAGTCTTTTATTTTTAATTTCTTTTACTCCGTACAAGTCCCCCTTCAAAATAAAATTCCATCAAAACTTGGTGATTCTGCAGATTTTCTTTCAGTTTTCATTGTGATGCAGTTCTGTGATTGAAGATCGCTGCTTGTGAGCAGAAGCCAGAGGCTGCAGTGCTGACGTGCTTTAACCTCACTCAGATGGTACAGTTCTGACCGTACATGCAGTCTTTACCATCTGAGTGCTGAAGCACATCTGGATCATCAGGGATGACTGCACTCGCTGCGACTTCAACTGGGTTCTCCTTTCCTGCTGAAACTACGCCTGATGCTGCGTTGATGTCGGACACGCAGCGCACGTTCTTGAACGCTCTGTCAGCGTGTGGTCTTCACTCTGGACGAGGAGGGAGCGGCGGATTCATTTTTCTTGCTCCTTTTCAGTCGGGAGAGTCTTGGTGTGAAACGTGGGAGCCGTGTAAATCTAGTGAATCTCACTCCGGGCTTTTTCTTTCTCAGCTCTATCGGGATAAATGAAAAAGTGGGCGTCGTCTTATTCCGGCCGCACCCAAACGGCGATGATCAACTTCTCCTTCATGATCAATTTTCAAAGTGTTGGGACTTCTGTGAATTAAAGGGGACGCCGTCCATCCTGGTTGAACAGAACCTGACCGGGTTTAGTTTACAGCACGCGTGCTATGGCGGCGTGTTTTGTTCACTCAGTAAAGAGTAAAGAGTTTTGAGCGCGGAGGCCTCGCTTTTCATTGGAAGTTGTCACTTGAACTTGGATTTCTGAAAACGTGAAAAAAAAAAAAACATTAAACCTTGAACTGCTAGAAAACAAAGAAATCGTGATATAAAGTGTTTACTCTCTTCATAATTACCTCATTCTCTCTCTCTCGTTTTTTTTCCCAGTTTCTCACTTTTGCTGAAAGACTCGCCCAGGTCAACATC
This sequence comes from Oryzias sinensis, assembly GCA_037389245.1. Lineage (NCBI taxonomy): Eukaryota > Metazoa > Chordata > Actinopteri > Beloniformes > Adrianichthyidae > Oryzias > Oryzias sinensis. Next base: position 1,430,768 of record CM074507.1, read on the forward strand.
GACGTCATCCACCGTATCGACCGAACCGGATCGTACTCAGAGGTTTGTTCGGACGGTAATCCCCCTCTTTGGTTCAGAAATGTTCCCGTTTCCATTGTTTTCTGCCGTTACAGGAAGTAGAAACCTACTTTTCAGAAGGGCTGACGAAATGGAGAGACCTCAACCTGTCGGAGCATTTCAGTACGTATCCATCATCGCCCGCCGCCGGTTTCCCTCTGTGATGGAGGTTTGAGGAGTCCTGTTGCCGTCTCTCTGTGCAGCTGCCTTCCTGAAAGAAGTGTCCAACAAGAGCCAGTCCTTCAACCTGCTGGTTTTCCACCAGAAGTCCGTCGTGGAGAGCCTGAAGACTCACCTGGCGGTCAGAAACAGTTTGGCGTTCCAGCCCCTGCTGGAGTGAGTGAGCGTACGGCGCCTGCTTTTCCCCTCTGCTAGGGTCAGGGTTACCGTTTCAGTCTCCCGCCTTTTCCCCAGCCTGGTGGTGCAGCTGGCCAGAGACCTGCAGACGGACTTCTACCCGCATTTCCCAGAGTTCTTCACTCTCATCACCGGTCTCCTGGAAACCAAAGACACAGAGCTGCTGGAGTGGGCCTTCACCTGCCTGTCCTACCTGTACAAGTACCTGTGGAGGCTCATGGTGAAGGACATGACCAACCTCTACAGGTGAGGCGGAGCCTGCATTTGTTAGTGGTATCGGAGGAGGAAGATGTCTTTTGTTTTCAAGATGTTTTATTAACATATTGATGAACAAAACCTATTGAGAGATACAGTTTAACATTTTTACAAGATTAGATTTGTGGAACAGAGGGAGAATTGGGGGAAATAAACTAAAATGAAAGTACAAATCTGAAAATAGTGAAACAGATGAGTACCAGGGAGATTATGATTAGAGGCCAGACTGGTAAAACTTGTCAAAACACCATCTCCATAGAGATCCATAAATTGTTTAATCCCTTTGTCTTCCCATACTTGGCTCTAATACAGATGGAGGGAATTGGTGGTTATTGCTCAAAGGAGCCAAAGGTGAAGCTGCTACAAATTTGAACGCTAATTGAACTGAAACTAAAACCTTAAGGTGTATTGAGGACCACTTGGTGTATAGTGAAGATTTGGTGGGTAAGGGGGAATAGAGCAGAGCGGGTATGGAGGTCCCGGTGCATGATGATAATTCCAGTTTACACCATGGGGAGTGGGGAGACTTTAACCAATAACAGAGCGTTTGGATATGAGCAGCTCAGTAATAGGCCTGCAAATGAGGGAAAGCCTGACCTGCACTTTGCAATAGTGTTTTATAATCCTCGGTGGTCTTCCACCCCAAATGAAGGAGGATGAGATTCTGACAGAAGTTGCCTTTTTCTCTTTATCCACAGTTTGTACAGCACACTGCTGGCGCACAAGAAGGAGCACGTCCGCAACTTTGCCGCTGAGAGCTTCTCCTTTTTGATGAGAAAGGTGCTGCTCTGCTTTATGTTAGATTTCCTCACTGCTGGAGGTCACCTCTTTATTATTCTCTGCTTTTCATCTGCATTCTTTCAGCTTTGAAAGCTAAGAGAAAGAAATTCTATTTTGGATTCAAGTTTTGTTAAATTTAAAACTTACTTTTAGCAGCTATCTTGCTGTCTTGGTGTTTGTTTTACGATTCTTTCTTTCTGTACTTTTCTTCTTTTTCTCCGACATCCGTTTAGTTAACCTACACTACCCTATGCTAACCCAAGCTAACCTACGCTAACCTACGCTAACCTATGCTAACTCAAGCTAACCTATGCTACCCCAAGCTAACCTATGCTAACTCAAGCTAACCCATACTAACTCAAGCTAACCTATGGTAACCTATGCTAACCTACGCTACCCCAAGCTAACCTATGCAAACCTACGCTAAACCAAGCTAACCTATGCCAACTCAAGCTAACCTACGCTACCCCAAGCTAACCTATACTAACTCAAGCTAACCTACGCTAACCCAAGCAAACCTACGCTAACCCAAGCAAACCTACGCTAACCCACACTAAACCAATCTAACCTAAGCTAACCTATACTAACTCAAGCTAACCTTCGCTAACCCAAGCAAACCTACGCTAACCTATGCTAACCCACACTAAACCAAGCTAACCTAAGCTAACCTAACCTATGCTAACCCAAGCTAACCAATGCTAACCCAAGCTAACCTATGAAAACCTACGCTAGCCTATGCTAACCCACGCTAACCTATGTTAACCTACGCTAACCCAAGCAATTCTATGCTAACCCAAGCTAATGTCTATAAAAATTAGTTTTGTCCATGTTAGCATTGTAGGGATGTAAATGTGTGTTTTATATTTTTATTTTGAGTGATGATGTTTGTTTTTAGCCAAAGTTGCATTTAATATTTTTCCTGTTTGCTTTTATTGGCCAAAAGTTTTTTTTATTAGTATAATTCAGTGTTTTCAGCATCTTTGAACTACCGTATGCTAGCTTGACTGCTGCGGAGCTTGAATTACCTTTCCTTGTAGAATTTTTATTGTTTGCAGAATATAATTTGAAGTATTTTTTAATGCCTGGCTTAAAATTCCACTTTGATACCTAGAATTTACATTTCAGTCTAATTTACAGGCCAAGATTGAAATGAGCTGCGTTTGCATCTGATAAACATTTAGGAAGTCAGAAAAAGCTCCTTTCTCTTTCTGTGGACCTACTAAATGATGGGAAATTGCCTGTTTTGGGTGCTGAGTCGGTGTTCTCCCTGCAGGTCCCAGATCTGGACGCCTTGCTGACTCACATGTTCTCCGATCTGGAGCAGCACCAGGAAAAGGTGGAGGGGACGGGCCAGCTGCTGTTCGAGATGTGCAAAGGCGTCTGCCACATGTTCCACTCCTGCGCTGCGACCGTGAGCTGTGCTTGCACGACTTTGCTGCAGCTTTGACAGACCGTGCAGACGTTAACGCCGTCTTTCGCCGTCCCAGGCCCTCCCCGCGGTTCTGCGGAAGCTGGGCCCCATAACCATCCCCGGGGCCCCCCTGCCGTGGGATGCAGTGCGAGATGCTGTGGATCACATGGCTCAGGCCGCTGCCGGTCACGTTCACAGAGAGCACTTCCTGGTTTTGTGGGAATCCCTGCAGGTAACTCTGAAAGCCTCATTCCCCGTTTTTTCCAGAAACGTCCGTCTATCGCTGCGCTCTCCCTGCAGACCACTGTGGAGGAGGTCTCTGCCGTTCTGGAGGCGAAGCCAGAGGACGCCAGGCTGGCGATGGAGCAACTGGAGAGACTGCTGTTCGTTCTTCACACCCTGGTGTCCCACAAGGGCGGCGCCAAAGTCACACAGCCGGAGTCGGTCTGCCAGGTGGGGGAAGGCCTCAGGTTTGTCCGTCTGCGTCTGAAGCAGGGCGCCGTTCAGCTCGCTACCTCTCACTGAATCTGCAGATGGTGCTGCGGCTGATCCAGAGCGCCTCCTTGGGGACCTCCTGCTCCCGTCTCCTCCTGCAGATCACCTCCTCGCTGCTGCTGGGGGAGAACGTGACCCTGCAGCCGGGGGTCGTAGCAGAGATGATCCAGAAGGTGGGAGGGTTTTTATCTCACAGACAGACCAAACGCTCCGCATGGTGAAGGTGTTTCACCGTCCTCTTCCTCAGGTGTTCAGCAGCTCCCTGGGGCAGGATTTGATCTTGGAGTTCACCAAAGAGATGCTGACAATGAACCAGTTCGAACAGGTGCGTTCTCGCCGTGGCGGCGGTGGCTGTTTCTTTCGGCCTCGTGCTAACAGACGTCCCGGTCCCCGCAGCTCTTCCTCCCTAGTCTGCTGCGTTACACGGCTGCTCTGTTCAGCCACGGCGACGCCCCGTCTCGCCATGGCGCTCTGGAGGCGCTGGTCCATCTGATCCTCACCAAAGCCCCGCCCCCGACGGATGGCGCCCTGGCTTTCGAAACTTACCCACTCCTCTTCAGCGTAGCAACCACAGAGTGAGTCTTGGATCCCGGCAGTCTCACAGGAAAAGGTTTTCTCCACGGACTCATTTGGGTTTTTCGTCCTCTGAAGAGCGCCCCCTGGGGAGCAGCTGAGCGTGCCGCAGCAGGTGCTGGCGCTGATCCCAGAGGAGCAGAGCGCCGCCACCACCGACCTGTCGCTGCCTTGGGCCGCACTGGTGTTGCTGCCTCACCTCAGGTGACTCAATGATCTGTGATCCGACCATTGGCTGAATATGAAACAGGAAGTACAGCTGTTACTCAGGTGTTCTATTGGTCAGAATAATACCTTTTATTCCCCAATGTTTTTGATGATCCTACATATTTTTCCTGTAGTCCAAGTTATAAACTGACCAATCAGACGTCTCAGTGAAAGTAGGTGGTGTCTATGTTGGAAACATTTGACTGGCAGATTCTCCCGAGTCTGATTTCTTGTTAAGGGGGGGGCACCAACAAGCTCACTCCTGATTGGCTAGAGTTGGTGCCATATTAAACATGGTCTCAGACTGACTTGGACCAAACGCCACTTACTGGTGACACCAGTTTTTAAATGTTTTTAAAACCACATGCTTTTACCGAGGCGTCTGATTGGTCAGTTTATGACTTTAATAACTGGAAGTAGAGTAAAAAGATCAAATCATAAAATCATTAGGATTATTGTGCTCATGTAATAAAAAAAAAAGGTAGCAGCAACAGAACGTTGTTTTTCTTGTAAAAACAACAGTGCAGCGATAAGCCCCGCCCTCTCAGGTGTTTGAAGGATCTGAACGGGTTGTTCTTCTGTCGTTTCTCCAGACCTCTACCTGCAGCTCAGGTGGTTCCAGCTGTGGCCGCTTTCCTGAACCGCCTACTGGATCAGATCCAAGCAGACGGACTCGGAAAAGGTTTCAACCTCTTTTTATCATATATATAGTTGAAAATCTGTGTTTACTGTCATTGACCAGCAAATCATTTATGTCAGTTCATGTTTAATGACTTAATAGAACTTAACGTAAATTTTTTCACACTTTTTTTTGTTCCAACCTGTTATTGTCACAGATTCGTGATGATTATTAATAGTAATAATTGTGTAATAATGACCAAAAAGTTGTTTATTAAAATGTTTATTTTTGATATGAGGAAGACGTGACCGGCTGACGATCTGAATCTAGGAAACATTTTTCATTTCTTTCATTTTTTCAAATTAAAAGAGTGGAAATGTACAAATTGAGTTTATATCTTATTAATCATCCCTCAGTTCCAAGTAACTTATTCCATAAAAAGGAACATATAAAGGGAACTTTAAGACCCGTTTGCCTAAAAAAACCTAAAACATCATTCTTTTTTCAGAATAAATGCACGTAGAAATAATGAACTAAAACAAGAAATTAGCAAACAGGAAATGTATCTGCAGGATTCAAATAAAAACATTTTAAAATGAGGGATTGTTGGCAGAAGACGGTTTCTCTTGTTTTCTTCTTGTTGTGTTTAGTTGAGTTTTAGAGTTGAACCATAAATAAATCTTCTGGTTTTCTTCCCGTTAAACTCTTGTGGCGTTCATAAATCCTGGTTTGGTGCAGTGAAGTGTGCGATCGGGTGAGACTGACTCCCCCGCTGTCTTCCTCCCCCCTCAGCTGGTCTGTTTGTGGCCCGGCAGGCTCTGAGCTGCCTCCTGTCTCTAGATGGCTCCGCCCACGTCCTGTCCTTGCTCCGCATGGACGCCGTCAACTCGGTCTTGCAGTGAGTTTTTTTTTTGAGGGGGGGGGTCTTCGTCTTTTATTTTGTAGGGAACACTGAAGTCTGCCGCTCCTTCCAGGAAGTTCCCATCGGACGCGTCTGCGCTGCTTCTGGGAGACCTCTATTACACTCGCCTCTCGCTTTGCGGCGTCTCCGAGCATCTATCCCACAATGCACTGCTGGAGCTCTACCAGCTGCTGCACGCCAACCTCTCCTCCAATGTTTCAAAGGTTGGTGTCTCAAAAACAAACCCAAGTGCTCGGCGTTTTGGTGGTAATCGAGTTTCTTCCGGCTCAGATCCGCCTGCTGACTTTGAGGATCTTCTGTCAGTTTGAGGCGGAGCTTCCTGCACAGGTGGAGGTAGGAGCTCGCCCGGAGGCTCTCGTCCATCTTAGTTCAGGATTTGGTCTTAGTTTTGCTCGTCTCCTCCACCCAGGGAGAGGAGAGCGCGGAGGTGCAGCCGGTGTTTGCCGTCTGCATGCAGGCAGAGCTGGTTCCGGCTTCGGTGCAGGACTACAGAGACAAGCTGCTGCACCTGCGCAAACTGAGGCACGACCTGGTGCAGCGCAGCCTCCCCAACGGGCCGCCAGGCACCTTCCAGCAGGTACGGCCCCCGCCTCTGACAGTTTACCCAAAAAAGGGGAGACATGCAAACGTCTGATTCTTTTCCTCATTTTGTTTCTAATAGTTTAGCTTTAGCGATGATGAAAATTACAGGCTTCTCGTGTTTTTAAGATGGAGAACTTCAACAATTGGTGGATGACTGAATAGTTTTTATGAGTAATTCCACACAAAATGTAGTATCATGAATAACTGAAGTTTATATACTTTGGTAAAGAAAATGTGCAAACTTTAATATAGATGTAAAAAAAGAGACTGGAAACGGTTTTTGGGTTTTCTTTTTGTTTATAATAGTTTGGCACATATTTGACTTTTTATTTTATTAGAATTGAACCTTTAAAAGAATATATTTTGAGTTATTTTGATCATGTGCTCACTACTTTGTTGTAGTTTGTTCTATGAAACAAGAAATGTAAGAAAATAAAAACTGTGACCATGTTAAACACTGACGTTGCTGTGATTTTCTGTTGGTGCTTGTCTGACATCAGCAAAGCATTCTGGGTATGAAAATGGTTTTCTTTGTCCGTCTGCAGGTGCCTCTGCGGTATCTCATCGCTATGCTTTTCGTTAACTTCCGGCCGCTTTGGGACGCGGTCATTGAACTCATCGTGTGAGTATCCAGGAGTCCAGCTGTTTTCAGGTTTTTGGGTTTTGGGTCTCCAGAATCACAGTTTAGTGTCCGAATTTGTGGGGGTTGAGGACTTTCCTGTAAATGAGTTTCCTCTGACAGGAGCCATGCTCGGGGGATGGGCAGCAAAGACTTCTGGGAAATCTTCCATGAACATCTGGAGATGGTTGCAGGCCTGGCAGGTAAGGAGGTCCACGGAGGAGGTGCCGGAGGAGGTCACCGGCGCTCTTCATCGGAAACGTGCTGATGTTACAGAGAAGGAGCTGAGGGACGAAGAGGAGGAGGAGGAGGAGGAAGATGAGAGGGGAGGGGAGGGGCCCGGCTGTGATGTCATCGAAAGCGGGGAGGTGGGGGTGCTGTTTCTGGAGCAGCTGAAGCTGAACTCCGACCCCTACGACCGGACGGACTTTCCCAACTTCCGCGGCCTCCTGTGGCGAGCCATGGCTCAGTTCCCGGACCGGGTGGAGGCGCGCAGCCGCGAGCTGAGCCCCCTGCTGCTCCGATTCATCAGGTGGGACCCCCGTCCGTCGCTTCTGGAGGGGAATCCCTCATCTGTGAGGTTCACGCCAAGATCTCGTCTTTTCCGCTCCAGGAACGAGTTCTATCCCGCCGACCTGCTGGTGGCGCCCACGCAGGACCTGAGGTTACTGCAGGACGCTGCCGTGGAGGAGTCGGACAAGGAGGAGGAGCTTGAAGAGGAGGTGGAGGAGGAGAACAAACGTCCCAGAAAGGCTCTTCCAAGAAGAGCTGCTGCTAAGTAAGACACGTCGTAATGATGCTGATTTATGCAGCAAACTGCTTCCAAAAGCAAAATCCAGTGGATCTTTATTTTCATATTTTTAGTTAAAGTACAGAGATCGCTGTTTCACGGCCCCCCCCTCCGTCCTTGCCGCCCCCTCCTGACACACCCTTACTGGCCTCCCCCTCTACTCCCACAACCCTGGTCAGAGCTGGACATACCAATAAAAAACGTCCACATTTTTCAACATGGCGGCTTTTTTCTTTTGGTTTTATCTCCATAGCAACATTAGCATTTTTTCCCTGCTCGTCCCCCCCCCCCCAGTAGAAAATGTGCCGGGGGGGGGTGTCCAGGTTTGCTAGCTCGCCAAGCAAAAGCTGTTCTAAGCTTCCTAATGATGTTGGAGGAGTTTCACCGACTGAAATTCTTAGGAGTTTATATTTGTAGCTGGTACTAAAAGAGATGGCAGCCTCTTTCCAGGGTTAAAGGTCAAGGAAACTTCAGTTTTGGGTCATAGACTTAGGCTGATGACGTTTTTTTCCCCGCCTATTGTGCAAAAATAGGAAAACTGTCAAAATTCACTAGGTCTAAAATTCCTTTTCACTGAGTACAAATCTGAGTTTTTTCATCTCAGATGCTTGTGTTCTAAAAACATGGATGTATAGAAAAGCGCAGAAGGAACAGATGTCGGTGAGTCTTCGTATTTTCACGTCTTATTTTCTTCTTTCTTCCACAGACAGCTGATTACCCACCTGAAGGTGTTTGCTAAGTTCACCAACCCCAGAGCTCTGTACCTGGAGTCCAGCCTGAGCGACCTCTACCACCAGGTCCTCCACCTTAACACCACTTCCACCTTAAATGAAGGAGCTTTTCTGTCTCCGACATTGTCGATTTGAACTCCTCCCACCCGTTAGCGAGATGTTGAGGAAAGTCACTGCAAAACCTTCACTCATAGAAAATCTTTTGTTCGTTTTCAGCTGCTCTGCCATCAGGACCAGCAGATCCAGCGTGCAGCTCTGGAGTGTTTGTTCACATACAAAGACCCGAACGTCCTTCCATACAAGTAAGAGAAGAGCTTCTGTTCACCTGCTGGGAGTGAGTGCCGGCGGGTTATTGACCGCCGGTTAGTGACCGCCGGTTAGTGACGGCCGGTTAGTGACGGCGGGTTAGTGACGGCGGGTTAGTGACGGCGGGTTAGTGACGGCGGGTTAGTGACGGCGGGTTAGTGACGGCCGGTTAGTGACGGCCGGTTAGTGACGGCCGGTTAGTCCCCGCGGGTTAGTGACGGCCGGTTAGTCCCCGCGGGTTAGTGACGGCCGGTTAGTGACGGTGGGTTAGTGACGGTGGGTTAGTGACGGCCGGTTAGTGACGGCGGGTTAGTGACGGCGGGTTAGTGACGGCCGGTTAGTGAATGCCGGTTAGTGAATGCCGGTTAGTGACGGCCGGTTAGTGACGGCGGGTTAGTGACGGCGGGTTAGTGACGGCGGGTTAGTGACGGCCGGTTAGTGACGGCCGGTTAGTGACGGCGGGTTAGTGACGGCCGGTTAGTGCCCGCCGGTTAGTGACGGCGGGTTAGTGACGGCCGGTTAGTGATGGCGGGTTAGTGACGGCGGGTTAGTGACGGCCGGTTAGTGCCCGCCGGTTAGTGACGGCGGGTTAGTGACGGCGGGTCAGTGACGGCCGGTTAGTGCCCGCCGGTTAGTGACCGCTGGTTAGTGAATGCCGGTTAGTGAATGCCGGTTAGTGACCGCTGGTTAGTGACGGCGGGTTAGTGACCGCTGGTTAGTGAATGCCGGTTAGTGACCGCTGGTTAGTGACGGCGGGTTAGTGACTTTGACTGGACGACAAAATAGAACACAACACAAACTAAACAGTGATAGCGATTAAAAGTGTGGACATTTAACTAAACGTCCTTTCACATCTACAATTGTGGGACCCAAAAACGCCACACTGCAGAGTTTTCTGGAGCAGAAGGTGATGAATGCCTGTTTGAGGGTCTCTCTGGGTGGTTTGTTCAGGGAGAATCTGGAGCGGCTGCTGGACGACAAACACTTCAAAGAGGAGATCGTCCACTTCAACATCTCTGAGGAGACCGGAGTGGTGGAAGCTCCTCACAGAGGCAAGCTGATCCCGGTGCTGATGAGGTAAAAGAGGCAAACGCGGTGGGGGGTGGGGGCGCAGACTGTCAAGCTGGTTTTTGTTTTGACTTAAGTTGATTTATTGGGTTTAATGATCATGTTTTAGTAGTTTTAAATGTGCAATTATCGCTGAAAACTGATCATATTAAATACATATACTTTAAGGATTTCAACAAACTTTACTGAATGCTCAAATATTAAGAACAATTAAAAAAACAACACAAGTGAATCAACACTGAAGAAGTTCTAGTTTAACTTTATGAACAGAAAGTGGAAATTGTTCTTGTATTTTAACTTTTCATGACTTTAGGTAAGATAAAATAAAAACAAATGCTCTTTTGAAACGTAATAAAGAGGATTGGATGTTTGAAAACCTGTTCTTGGGAACTCAAACTATACAAGTGTTAAATAAAACATTCAGAACTAAATCAATAATCTCCTGAGGTGATTCCAAAAAGTTCTATTGGTTTTTATAATTCTGCAACAGTAAAAATCCTCCAAAAACATAAAAACATTCATAAAACAAATGATCTAATGTTTATAATAAAGAACAGAAAGCTCTGTTTTTTTCACTCTGTGTTTTCAGCACAGCTTCATGTCAGATCTGAAGTGAAAGACATGAAATATCATATAGAAAGGGAGGACAGGGAACATGAATGTCTAAAACGTTGAAGCTTCACATTATTAACTTAAGCTGAGGAAACTAGAGGAACCATCAACCCGACATCACCAAGCAATCAGCCTGACAGACTATTGGGAGGATAAAAACCATTAGAACTCAGACAGTGAACACATTTAGTCCTTGTGCTATTGTGTGGGGTCCAGATGACCCACTACTAATGTTAATGTACCTTAGAGACACTTTGGGAGTGGGGTCATCTAGACCCACTAGACAGTGCTCTGAACCTTTTTTCTTCAATGATTTGTGATCTTCACTGGTGTCCATGGATTACATGAAATCTTTCCACCTTTATCATGGTAGGGAGAACACGTCAATGGAAGGGGGGGGGGTCATCTAGACCCCATAGGATAGCACAAGGGTTATTTAATTATCAGTAGGGTTTACATCTCGTGACTGCAGGTGAGGAAGACGCCCACATTTCTGCTTGATGCTGCTGTGCCACCTGGAATCACCTGACGACCTTTTTTGTCTGAAGTGACGTCAGAATGTTTTAGAAAATCCGCTCGGGTTCTGTTCTGGTCCACAGGATCCTGTTTGGCCGCCTTCGCAGTAAAGCTGGCAGCAGATTCCAGGGGAAGTCCAGCGCCGGCGTCCGCTCCTCCATCATCCTGCGCTTCCTGGCGGGTTGTCAGGCCGAGGAGCTGGGAATGTTCGTGGACCTGCTTCTAGAGCCCGTCCAGCATCACAGCCGAGGTTGTTGGTGGATCTGCGGCAGCAACGAGCCGACGCTCCGACATTTGTCTGAACCCTCGTCTTCCTCAGGTTCCTGTTTGGAGGCAGTCCAGAGAGCGGCGTCGGAGGCGGACCCGGCCGCGGTGCTGCCTCTGGGCCGCCAACACAGCCTGCTGAACGTCCTGGACGTGGTGATCCACAAACTGGGCCACCTGATCCACGCGCACCTCCCCAAAGTGCTGCAGGTCCTGCTGTGCGTCACGGCCTCCGTGTCCGCCGTCCTGGACAACAGGGAGCAGGTAACCTGTCCCGGCGCTTTGCTGCTCCAGACGTGCGTTTTGGGAAAATGTAACCCCTCCTTCCTGACAGCTGCGGCCCGGATGCATCAGTCCTCTGAAGAACCTGAGGAGGCTGGGGGTCCTGAAGATTCAGGACTTCTTCGATGGCTTTGATTCCTACGACTTCAGTTCAGTGGAGATCGATGCGGTCTTCCAGGCGGTGGTCTGGCCTCAGGTGTGCTGCATTCTTTTGTATTGATCTGACTCCATCAAACAGCAAGCTGCCATGATGTCACTTCCTGTGCGCTGCAGGTGTGTCGTCTCCCCACTGAGAGCCCGTACTCCCCCACACCTCTGCTGAAACTCGTCCACGTTTGGTGCAAAAATGCCAGGTCAGTTTTTCTCAGTGCTGCTGATGTGACCCTCATCCTGGACGACAAGCCCGGTTGTTTTGGTCGTTCTTCTTTCTCACGGCACCTTCAAGCAAAAGCTCCGCCCCCTGTTACATCCCACCCCAAGGGAGGGAGAAAATAGGTAACATAAAGAAAATAAAGTTCAGCCGGAAAGGGTTAAAGGCTGTCAGTGCAGCCGTTCATTTGAATGACAGCCGCAAAGCTGAAAGAAGGTAACAGACTTAAGGCACTAATGCAACAAATAACAAAACCAAAGAGGGACTTTAAGCCAGCAGGACGTCACCAAAACACTCAACTTAACCGAAAACAAAGACCAAAGAGGGAAATCCAGGCCGTTTCCACAGGCTTCTAATGCCAACAACAGGAGGCAGACGATGAAACAGATTCATCCCAGTAATTCAGGAATTCAGCTGCCCACTGGAACAGGGGCTGGTGAGGCCAGCCTGGTGATTGGAGGAGGGAAGGAGGCCGCAATCACCTCCTGCAGGAGGTGGAGTCAGGTGGTGGAGGCTTCTGGAAAGGACACACAGACGCGCACCAAACACACAACAAACACACACACATATAAACACACATCACACACACACACATATGTACACACCAAAAGGGCTGGGGCCGTAATACCCCGCCACAAACACACCAAGTACCCGGGAAAATGAGCTTTGGGCAAAGTGAACGACCCCCCCCCCAAACAAAAATCCTTTAAGCTGCTCCAAAAAATATTTGAAAACCAAAACACATGTCAGGGATATCCAACGAAAGTTTTGAAATTATTATGGGATGGCCACAGGAACTATGACTTGGTGACCATTTGTGGCAAAGTATCATATTTTTGGGGGTTTTTTCCACGAAAACAAGTGGGTCCTCGTATTGTTATTGAAGAACAGCCCCTTCCAGGAAGAGTCCGCCGACTCCACAGCCTTGACTTAAGGACTCTGCAGGGAAAACGCATCACACTGCCATCAAACTTCAAAAATGAATACATGAATAAATAATATTATTTTTATTCACACGCCCACTTTCTCCATGGAGCTAGCGGAGGAAGACGTTTTTGTAAGCCTGCGCAATCTGAACATCCGTCTTTGCAAAAGATCAACTGTTGCTTGTTTTCGTGGGTGAAACAGACGCCGCAGAGGCCGACTCTGGGATGATGTCATGAAATGGGCGGCACCTACAAGGAGTGAAAGGCGGAGCCTCAGAGATCGAGTCGTCTTACTTCAAAAATAGCTCAAATTTCATTAAATGGGTTCTTCAGTGTGCCAAAAGTAATATGTTATCATAAATATGCGTATCGTTTATTCTGAAAGGCTCTAGAAAAGCATGATGTAGGCCCTTAAAATCTACAGTTGACCTTTGACCTTGGAAAAGTGGCTTCAATCTTCGAAAACATAAAAGGGTTGCTATGGAGATAAAAAGAGCAGAAAAGCCGCCTTTTTGAAAACCGTTTGTGGCTCTGGATTTCCCCCGCAGCTCTGAACAGAGGGAAAGGGCCGTGTGGGCGGGACGGGTAGTTCCCACAATGCAGTTGGAGGTTTTCATTTTCCTTTTTTTTCTTACACGACCTTGTTTTATAATAAACAGCCGAGGTTTCTCATGGCTTTCTCAGGTATTTCCCCCTCCTGGCCAAACAGAAGCTGGACCAGCCACAGTGCGACGTCCTCCTCAACGTCTTTGCCCTCCTCTCCGCAAAGAATGCGTCCCCGGCTACCATCGCCATGGTGATGGACATAGCCGAGTCTCTCGCCACGACTGAAGATTTCGTTCCCTCGGTAACGGAGAGCGCACTGAATGTGGATGGCTGCGTGTTCCCGCAGCCTGAAGAGGGCGCTGGTCTGTCTGCAGGTGATGGACGGGTTCTGTTTTTTTTTTACTATTGAATATTAATTATTACTTTTGTGTGAAGTCCGTTCTTCACTGGTCTACGCCACAATGTGAGGAACCGCTCGTTTTCGTGGATTGGGACGGGCTGGTGGTTTTTAGAGGAATACCCATGTGAATGCACCAAATACCCCTTTGGGTTTGTTTAAAGCAAGGATTGAAGATTATAAAACACTTAGAAGTTCAAAAAAGTGTATTTTTCATAATATAGGCCCTTTCATGAGAATCCTTCTCTAATAATCACTAGATGGCGCCATTTCTCTCTCCTTCAACATCAGTAGTAAGTTTTCATTTTATGAAGTAAAAATAGTCATTTTAAAATTATGTATTTATTTTTATTAAAAGCATTTGAATCTAAAGAGGTTTAAAATACAGATTAAAGATTTTTTTTTACTCTGACTTGATGTATTAATAAAAAATTCAGTGGAAGTCTCTCTAGTTTTAAAAAAAACAAAAAAAAAAAGTTTTGTTTCATACTTTGGATGTTTAATAACCTCCAAGTAATAATCAATACTGGGTGTTTATTTCAGACACTGGCAGACTATACTATTTAAAATAAAAATAATATTATTCATTCACGTATTCTTTTCTGAAGTTTCCTGAAGGTGTGACGTGTTTTCCCTGCAGACTCCTTAAGTCAGGGCTGCCGGCTGCTGCTGCCCCACATCTCCACCCTGCTGCACTACTTCAGCACCGTCGTCTGCAACGCCGACAGACTCAGGAAGAAGAAGTTCCGAGCGCAGGTCTCCAAAGAGCTCAACATCCTGTCCAAGTGAGTCCCGGCAGCAAAGCAGCAAAGCCTTTTGGTCCGACGGCGCCTGAGCGACTTTCGTGTGAAGGAAATCTACGGTTCCATTCATCGACTCTGGAAGTGTTTTTAGATTTTAGCCATGACTGTGTCATTTTTTAGGACATAGTTCCTGCAGAGCGGCAGGAGTTCATTAGAAATTCACCTCTGACTTGTGAGCGCGAAGCAACCCCGCCCCCCTTCCCCTCCCTGTTGCTGAGAGCTCTCTGTTTACACGCTAGCTTGCAGCCCCTCACACCAACAAGCTAACGTTAGTGATGCAACCCCTAATGGCGGTGCAGCCATCCAGCGGGAATGGGCGGAGCAGGGAGCTTGTGGCCCCGCCCAGCATATTTTCTACGTCACAAATAGAGGCCATTTAAATCCTAATCTTCTTATTTGTCCATCATTTCCATGAGAGGGGGGCTCTAATGGTTTCCTTTTGTTTCTGCATCAGGATCAGTCGGTTTGTGAGCGATAAGGAGCAGAGCTCGCTGCTCGTCAGGCTGCTGCTGCCGTTCCTCCTCAAAGGCAACAACGCTCAGGTGAGAACCAGCAGCAAACCTTCACCTTTAGGCCGCCTCCCACTGTTGCAGGGACGTCAGGACTTTGCCTCTTTTCCGTCTCAGGAGACCGAGATCGACATCCTGGCCACCATCCAGAACCTGCTGCGTCGGTGTGAGCGTCCGTCCGCCTTCCTGCGGCCGCTCAGCCGGCTGTTCGCCGTGGTTCACAACAAGCTGCCCCGGAAAGCCCTCACCGCCGTCTTCCAGGTGCAGCAGGGGGCCAAAACATGATGAGGATTATGTCACATGGTTTATGTCCCATGCTGAGTCAGCATGAGCCCCACATGCTGACTCAGCATTTTGTTAAGACACACTTCCTGGATTAAGAAGCAACTTCAGCGTCATGATGTGACATCAACAGACACAAGGCTGTTTTTCTCTAAACAAAAAGTCTTGTCTATCATATATAATATTTGCAAACAACAAATGAATCTCCGTTTTTCCACATCCGTACGTTTGTAGGTGTTTTAACAGCAGAGCTTTAGCTCCAGCGTGGACGCCGTTTGACTCGTTTGAACTCGTTTACGTAAATCACCGTAACTCCAGCAGATTCAGAAATGCAGCTTTTTACGTTAGTGATGTGATGCACGACGACGCATGAAAAGCCGTCTTTCTCTGAGTTAGAATCGGCGTGTTGGTGGTCGTCGGCGGTCCGAGTTACGGAATGTCAAAGATCGTCGCGTTCGAATTCCTTCACTACGCACTATATGGTGTGTTTCCCATTTTCTAGTGTCGTCTGGATCTGCAATCCCAAAATCCAGAGCCTTAGAAATTTCCCACAAGTCTCCCAGTGTGCATCAATGCTCACTAGACCGGCGAATATAGACCACAATGCATTGCGTCGGAACAATTGTTACCCAAAAAAGTATTTAAATGTATTTTTTTTTATAAAACATCAATGTTTTTTATCTTCAGAACTCAGTGGTTTCATAAATAATGGTGTAAAACGCTCATTTTATTTAGAGTTTAACTTTGTGAAACCGATGACGTCACATCCGCCATCAAATAAAGAAAAGTATAGAGCGTAGAGTCTGAATTACTATTAAAATCCAGGACCCTGCGTAGTGCTGCACTATCTAGTTTTTAGTGGTTGGGGGGGAATTCAGACACTGCCTACATGTTATTTAGGGTTAATGTTAACGGGTTAAGAAGCCTCTTAAACCAATGCAAAGCTGCTTTTCCACACTGGAATTACGTTGGTAAACAGTTAAAGAAGAACTTCCTGTTGGCGGGACAGCTCAGGTGTTCATTTTTTCAAAGGTTTGATGCTTTTACTAAGCAGCACAGCAGACACACTTGGTCATTTCACCAGGTGACTGCGGTTGCTCTGTACTGCCACCTTTAGGCTCACTTTAAAGAAATGTACCTGACATCAAACGTCAGTGTTCTTGAGAAAAAGTCGTTCATGTCTTAAAGTTTTGACCTTTTTAATGTTAAACTGAATGAGAAGCAAAAAACAATCATGAAGGTTTTTTTTAATGTCCATATTTGAACAATCATTTGGGGTTTAGGGTTGTATTTATGAGGAAACGTTGACTTTCTGCTCCGTTTGAATCTTCTGTCAGACTCTGTCAGATCTGGATCCATCGCTCTCCTACATCACCGACATGACGGCAAAGGTGAGCCTGTTTATGGATTTTCCTTAGAAACATAGCTGAGAAAATTATTTATTTGGTTGAATGCTAAAAATTATTCAACCATTGTTTTCCTGTTTCTCTTTCTTTATTCTAGTATCTTGTACCATTTTTTTCTCCCTTAACTCCTACAATATTTCATCTATTTTATCCATCAAACTATTCAAATCTTCAGGTCTTTCATCTTTTTCCAGATTTGTCTTTTGCTCCTTCAAATCCTTAAACATTTCCAGATATTCCAGGGTTTTTGGCCCCATTGAAATATGTGGAGAAACTTTTGCTTCTGTCTGTGGTGGTTTCTGTGTCGCTGGTTCGATACCCGGCTCTGGCATTTTTCACAAACATATCTTTTTTGTTATTGTGCTGTTTTCACTTTATTTATGGTCAACTTTGATCATTTCTTTATTAATTATTATTTTGAAGTTTCCTTTTCGTTCGGCACTAAAGCGTTTTTCTTCTGGAGAAGCGGCTCCTTCTCGTTCTAGTTGTTGTTTTTCATTTTGAAACGTCTGTTTTCAGCTCAACGCCTTTGACAGCCGCCATCTGGACGAGATCTACTTTGATGTGCGTTTGACGGCCTTCCAGGACGCCACGCGGCGCGTCCGGGAGATGCAGACTCTGGACCTGGACTTCATCAGCACCATCGTGTACAACTGTTTCCACACGTACGAGGTCAGCAGACGTGCGGACACGCAGTTGCAGTCGGACATTTTCAGGTTTTCACTCGGTTTTTTTTGTGTGTGTATTTTTTTCGCTGTAGATCGGCGACATGTCTCTGGCGGACAACGCCACCCTGTGCCTGTCCACGGTGATCGGCCGGCTGGCGGCGGTTGGACCTGGAGAGCAGATTTACAGGGATCTGATCCAACATACCATCCTGGATGCCGTCCTGAAGGGGCTCCGCAGCAAGACGGAGGTCTCCATCTTGGTTTGATCGAAACCCGAAGCCCCTTCAGGTCAAGAAGACCTTCTAGAATGCCTTTGCTCTCCCCTCAGAGTGTGCAGCACGAGTACACCTCCATCCTGGCCTGCCTGGTGAAGAACTTCCCCTCCAGGAAGGAGTTCAGAGACCTGGTGCAGCTCACCGACTACAACGACCCGGAGTCGGATTTCTTTGAGCACATGAAGCACATCCAGGTCAGAAGTTCGCCTCCTTTATCCCTTGTGCTGTCTTGTGGGGTCCAGATGACCCCACAAGACAGCACAAGGGTTAAGTGACGGAAGCCCTTCAGAACCTGGAGCGTCTGTTTGTGTCGCCTCAGATTCACCGGCGGGGCCGCGCCCTCAGGAAGCTGGCCAAGCAGCTGACGGACGGCACGGTGGCGTTGACGCCGCGCTCCCTGCAGAACTACATCATGCCGTACGCCATGACCGCCCTGCTGGACGAGAAGATGATCAAGGTTTCCCCCTTTTTTTATTTATTTTTTACGTTTGTGTCGCACCCGTCCAACCTGCCGGTTTGTCCCACAATGCAGCACGAGAACATGACGTCGGCGTCCGTGGAGGTGGTGGGGGCCGTGTGCCGCCAGCTCACCTGGTCCAAGTACCTGTACTACCTGAAGCATTTCATCCACATCCTGCAGACGGGACAAGCCGAGCAGAAGCTGGCCGTCAGGTTGGTTTTCGGGGACGTTCAGATCCCAGGACAAAAACCCGCTTTTCCTCATTAAATACTACTGAGGTTTGGGTCTTTGTTCTGTTTTAAATGTCAGAGATGAGCAACCCCACCCCCCTTCCCGTCCCCATGGCTGAGAACTTGCACATTTTCTACGACTCAAAAAACACATTTTTTCAAACTGCGTTTTTTAATCTGGTTGTGACTCACAAGATTAGTAAAGATTTACTCAGAAATACAATTTTAGGGTTTTGGTCACACGTCCTCCACAATAGAAAACAAACAAACCCAAAATGTCTTTAATCTCTTTCTCTGCTTAGATTCAGCTCTTTTATTTCTGAGTGTAAATGTGAAACTAAAGCTCTTTAAACCGGTTCCCCCTTGTAGAATGATTCACAAAAACCAGGTGCACACAGCTCGGCATATGTGTGCTAGCGTAGGGACACACAGGAACACAAACGTCACGCTGTAAACCGTCTGGATCTCATCGCACTAAAGTGCAAATGGCGGCTCCTCTGTCATTCATTGGTGACCTGTGACCTCTGAGAGGAATGTGGGGTTCAGTGTCTGTGTGGACACAGGCGGTCAGGACGGGAATCGAACCTGCGAGGTGCCGATCAGAGGTGGACCGCTCCACCTTTGCAACACGGTTTAAAAATAAAGTGTTATCTGTCGTTTGACACAAAAGTAAAAAAAATAAACTGCTAAAGTAAACAGGTGCTGCTCTAGAATGATGTCACTGTTCTTTAGCTCCGCCCCCTCTTAGGGCTTAGAGTTAAACAAAGGGGCATAGCTAAAGATGAAAGTTGTTTCAATGTATGCACATTTGTCCCTTCATATGAACTAATGACAGAAATGACCGTTTGAAAGTGAATTTCTTCTTTTTGAACTTTCTGTCCCGTTTATTGAAGTGCTGTTCCGTCAGGCTGTCGTGGTAGAAATGTTCCTGACTTTTCCTCTGCGTCTCGTCTCTTCCTCTCCGTCAGTCTGCTGGTCGCCGTCCTCCAGTCTTTCCATTTCGACCATCAGACCCTCAGCAGAGAAATGGAAGCCGCCAAAGCCAGAGAAGGTCACTTTTCTCTCTTGATACAGTCTGAAGATGTCTTTTTGTCATCAGTGAATGAAAAATGATTTATTTTATGTGAAGAGGGGATCGCTGAGGAAGAGGAAGAGGAAGCAGCAGTCGAGGCGGATGGGAGCGACGAAGAGGAAGCAATGGAGACGGATGGGAAGACGGGTGATGTCCCCATGGAGACGGACGCTACAGAGGGAGAGGGGGGCGGCCCTCCAGAGGCAAAGGCCAAAGCTGAAGGGAAAGGGGGGCGGCGCGCCCCGCCCAGCGGACTTCCTCACAGCAGAGAGGAGCTGGAGGCCCTCGTCGGCGCCATCCACCAGACCGTCAACGACAGCGTGCTGCCTCGGCTGCACAAGTGTCTGACGGCAAAGGTGCGGCGGCGCCTAAACCCCTTTGACCTGAGGAAACCTTCCTCAGCCTCACGTCAGCGTGTTCACGTGTGGAGCGGATGACGTCAGCTCGCCCCTCCCTCTGCTGCAGGTGCAGCGGGATCAGGAGCACAAGGCGGTGAAGTCCAAGGACGTGAAGGAGGAAGAGGTGGCGCGCGTCCCCATCGCGTTCGCCATGGTGAAGCTCATGCAGACGCTGCCGCCGCACATCATGGAGGCCAACCTCCCCGGGTGCGTCTGCCAAGGCGCCGACGTACGTACCTGTGGCGCGCGTGTTCTAACTTCCTGTTCCGAACCAGGATCCTGATCAAAGTGTGCGTCCTGCTGACGAACCGCTTCCAGGAGATCCGGGACGTGGCGCGGGGAACGCTGGTGAGGATCGTGGAGACTCTGGGCTGCAGGTTCCTGCACTACCTGCTCAAGGAGATGCAGGCCGTCCTGGTCAAAGGCTACCAGGTATGCGCCGCAGGGACGCGCCGTCCAGACGCAGACGGCGAGCTCCAACGTGACTTCCTGGGTCGTGTGGTTCCAGGTCCACGTCCTGACGTTCACCGTGTTCCAGCTGCTGTCCGTCCTCAGTCCCACCCTGAAGGCCGGAGACCTGGACCCCTGCATGAACATGCTGATCGACGTGAGAACCCGCGCCCCCCTGCAGCGTCACGCCTCGTCTCGAGTGTCCGTCACACGCCCCTCCCTCCCTCCCTCCCACAGGTTTTCAACAACGAGCTGTTTGGGTCGGTGGCGGAGGAGAAGGAGGTGAAGGGCATCGTGTCCAAGCTGATGGAGGCGCGGCACAGCAAGAGCATGGACTCCTACCAGCTGCTGGCTCGCTTCTGCAGCCGGGACAGCATCACCAAGCTGCTGCTGCCGCTGAAGGAGGCGGGTCTGCTTCCTGTTTCTGAAACCCCCCCAGAAATGATGACATCACAGTGGGCGACGCCGTTAAAAAACGAATCTGGCCGAAACTAACGAAACTAAAACACCCGTTATCACATTTTCCCACGATACGGAAAAAGAAAAGTTTTGTTTGAGTAATTACGGTAAAGGTCAAAGTTTTGTTGACTCCTAGAGATTTCGATCCATCGCCTCCTCGCCCCTCATCATCTTTGAGCGGCTACTCAACAATGCTCCATGGCGAGCTCGCAAAAGCCGCATTTCCCCGTCGCTCCCGCATCTTTCACCTAAATATTGTAGAAATGTAATGCATGAATTTCTGGGTCAAGCTGAAAAAAACTATACAACATTCGATATGACCATGTTAGGAATGTGGGCGTGGTTATCAAAAAACCTTTGTTGCCAAGGAATTCCAAAAATTTACTTTTTCCGATTGATCTAAAAACGACATCGACCTGTCCGTCACCCCCAGGCAACCAAAAACTAAAATGGTTGCTATGGAGATAAAACATTTAGAAAATGCGTTTTTCTGTCATTTTCCACGCGCCGGTCTGATGAAGCTCCCAGGGGCGGTGAGGGAGGGGGGGTTGAGTAGGATTGCGTCTCTTTTTTGGGGGGTTTTTATATCTTGGTGTGATTTCTAAAATGTTTTTAGAGGATTCGTTTCGGAAGTTGTCGTGAGCTTTTATTGTGTTTCTGCGTTGTGTGATCTGTTGTCGTACCTCACTACTTCCTGGTTGGTGTACTTTTTCGTTGTTGTTTTTTTTGGGTGCCTGGAAATTTCCCAGAAATCTCTGCAAAGACGCAGTGTGCATGGATGCTGACTGGTTGGTGAATATGGACCACAATGCAAAGCGTTTGAACGACTTGTCCTCCTCCAGATCCTGGAGACCACGTCCAGTTTGAAGGTGTGTAACCGGGTGACCGCCGTCCTGCGGCGCCTGGTTTTGGGTCTGCTGGTCAACGATGGGATGACCTCACAGGACCTCCTGCTGCTGAGCCACGGCCTGATCAGCCAGAGCCTGCCGCTCCTCACCAAGAGAGACCGGTACGGACCGCCCACGGCTCCGCCCATCGCTCCGCCCACCTCCCCGACCGCCTGTGATGGTTTTGTTTTTTTTTTTTCAGTGAGAAAGCGTCGACCAAACCTCCCCCCGATCCCAGACTCCCCCCTCCCAGCTGCCTGCTCCTGCCTCCTACCCCAAAAAGAGGAGGAGTCAAAGCTCCCGTCAGCAGCCGCACCAACATGCACATCCTGGTGGACGCCGGCCTGAAGGTGCTTCCTCTCCCCGCCGACTGTCAGGAGGTCCGGTTGAACTTTTTAAAACGTTGATCCGTGTTTTCCAGCTGCTCCACCTGAGTCTAAAGAAATCTAAGGTGACCTCGTCTGAGGCGTCGGCGCTGGAGATGCTGGATCCCTTTGTGCTGCTGCTGCTAGAGTGCATCGACTCCATGCATGTCAAGGTAGGAGCGCGTGATCCCGCTGTTGGCTGGCATCGTCGGCCGCTCTGACCAGAGTCTTCGGCGCCCCCTCCAGGTGATCACAGAGGCTCTGACGGCGTTCACCTGGCTGCTGAGGTTCCCTCTGCCGGCGGTGGAGCAGAACGCCGGACAGCTGACCAAGCAGCTCTTCGTCCTGCTGAAGGATTACTCCAAAGCCGGGGCGGCCCGAGGCGAGAACTACCTCCTGGTCCAGAACTGTTTCAAGGTGGGTCCAGAAAGGTCCAGAGACCCAGGACAGAAAGCTCTTTAAAAGCTGCTCTTCATCGTTTCATTGCAGGCCGTGACTATTTTGGTCAAAAACGTCAAAAGCAACAAGATTTCTGAAACGCAGCTGCAGGTGCTGCTGGGATACGCCGAGGAGGACATCTACGACCAGTCCCGCCAGGCCACCGCCTTCGGCCTGCTTAAGGTGACTCTTAAGGGGATCTCGCCATGTCTCCCCGCCCCCTTCAGGCGGCGTTCTCACCTCTGCGTCCGTTTAGGCCATCCTGTCCAGGAAGCTGGTGGTGCCGGAGATGGAGGACGTCATGAGGAAGGTGGCCACGCTGTCCGTCACGGGCGCCAACGGCATGATCAGGGTTCACTGTCGACAGGTACAGATGGCGCCCGCTCACTGAAAGCACCTGTACACGCCTCCTTAAAGACCCGCCGCGATAAAAAAATAGCGTTTTTGGTGTTTTTAAAATGTTCTTTTCTCGTGATGGAAGACAAATGTTAAATAAAGTTTTTATTTATTCAAACAATTGTGAATCAGGAGCAGACGAAAAAAGGCCGTTTAAAAAAGAACCTATTTGTGACAGACAGTACACTGGGCGGGGCCACAAGCTCCAAGCCCCGCCCCTTTCGTATTATCCATGTGCAGACAAACGGATCCAGGAACGTCTTTGTTTTCCTGGAATCTGGATCAAACGGCTGATGCCTCTGATGTCTCTGCCTCGTCTGTTAGACCGCTAATGTTAGCTCGGGGTGTGGGGGGCTGTAAGCTAGCAGGAGAGAGAGTGTAAACAGAGAGCTCTCGGTGACTTTTCTCTGAGCTGTGTGTTGCCTTGGGTGCAGATTTACCTGAGGTACCTGCTGGACTATCCTCTGGGGAAGAAGCTGAAGAAGCACCTGGACTTCGTGGTGGCGCAGCTGCAGTACGACCACGACACGGGCCGGGAGTCGGCGCTGGAGATGCTGGCCTACGTCTGCCAGACGTTCCCCCAGGTCAGACCGCCGCCTCGCGTTTACAGCCTCATCTGTTCATCCTGCTTTTCTGAAGCCTTTCATAGTAAACCTTATACATGTGGATGATCATATATTACATATTTATATATATTATACATTAAAACAATATTTAAAACTGAAATATTAGTTCTTTTTGCAGCTAATTTTCCTACTCTGAAGTAAGACGACTCGATCTCTGAGGCTCCGCCCTTCTCTCCATTTCATGACATCATCCTAGATCCTGTTTCTGCCACGAAAACAAGCATCTGAACTTTTCCAAAGATGGATTTGCAGATTGTCCACAGAAAAAGCCGTTTAGCTGATCACCGCTAACGCGGGGGTGTCTGTTAGCCTGGGGGCGGGGCTGGAAGGGGCGGTTCTTCCTGGAAGGGGCGGTTCTTCCTGGAAGGGGCGGTTCTTCCTGGAAGGGGCGGTTCTTCCTGGAAAGGGCGTTTCTGTGAACCTGAGAACCTGCTGGTTTGGAGGATCTGGTGCTCAGAGGGTTTTAGAGGAAAACTCAGAAAAACCTGAACGGATCAAAAACCACTTTGGTTTTTGTTTATAGCGAGGAATGAAGATTAAAAGAAGCTTTGAAGCTCATAAAGTAGATGTCGTATGCTATAGACCCTTTAAGTGAGCTCTGGTTTTCCTTTAGTTTTTTGGTTAAAAAGCATAATTTAGCTCATATTTGTTTGATATCAAATTAGCTATTTTTTTATTTTTGTTCTTTAAACATTTTCTCAAATGTAAAGCATTTAGTGTTTTATGTTGGCGTTTGTCACTTTTATTAAGCTAGCTTTGTTTTTTGCTTATCGTCTGTTAGCATCAATTGGTACTTTATTGATCCCACAATGGAGAAATTCTTCTCTGCATTTGACCCATCCCCTGGGGGAGCGGTGAGCTGCAGCCTAACTGCGCTCGGGAGGCAGTAGCGCTATGGGCCTTGCCTAAGATTGATATGGTATGATATGGTATCATTGCTCAATTGATATGGTAATTGACTCAGTACCATTGTTTATTCCCCTCCAGGAATCGAACCCTGGATTCCTGTGTGGTAGCCGCTCACCTTACCAACCGAGCCACCCAGCCGCCCAATTAGTTATTGTTAAATGCAATAACCAATCAGCTTTTTATGTTCGTTTTTAAGTTATTTACTTATTTTGTTTCTTTTAACACGTTAACCAATTTATTAGCATTCAGCAGTTTTCTCTTTTTCTTACCTGGTAATTCTATCTTTGATCAAACAGAATTAAAGCTTTTTAGGGTTAACTTTCGTTTTCCTACTTTCTCTTCAAATCATTTTGGTTCATTCTTTGTTAGCACGACTCAAGTTTTGTTTCACTAAAAATATTGCAATTAGCTTTTTAATATGACAACTTTTCATTTTAAACCTTTCATTTACTAATTAGCATTTAGAATTTTGTGAGCCGTTTTCCTACATTTTAATAAATGTGTTAAATTTATCTTTTTTATTTTGTTGACCATATTTGTAAAGAATTTCTATTTTTACACTTTTTTCCCAAATAATTTGACTTATATTCACATATTCAAAGATCTCATCCAAATGTGGTTTTCTTGCACATAAATTTATAGATGATTGATTCGCCTTTGATGTTTATTAGAAGGATTCAGATTTTAAACATGAGCTTTTCTGCACCTCGTTTAGAGTTTAGCAAATACTTCATCAAAGTTTGAAGAGTTTA
The DNA here is from genome assembly GCA_037389245.1 of Oryzias sinensis. Lineage (NCBI taxonomy): Eukaryota > Metazoa > Chordata > Actinopteri > Beloniformes > Adrianichthyidae > Oryzias > Oryzias sinensis. The sequence continues at coordinate 1,455,838 of CM074507.1, forward strand.
AACCCTAAATTAGTTTTTATGATCATTTCTTTTATTATACTTTTTTTCATTTTGGATTTTAAGACGAAACAAACATTTTTAGAAACGAGGGGGGGGGGGGTTTCCTGCTTCATCCTCCTTACATTGCAGACGTCTCGTTCTCGTTAGTAACCGGCCCGTTTCTGTCTTCCCTCGTTCAGAACATACTCTTCAATCACTGCAGTCTCTTCTTCGTCCCGCTGGCCCTCGTCGTCGTCAACGACGACTCTGCAAACTGCAAAAAGATGGCTGCCATGGCTATTAAGACCCTACTTACTCATCTGGACCTGAACCACCAGAACACCTTGTTCTCCTTCGTCACCACCTGGCTGAACTCAGAGAAGGTTAGTGAACACAAACGGCGTTAAGCGTTTCCGTTACCGGGAGCAGCAGATGACCGGCTGTGCGTCCTCAGACCAGCCTGCGGCGCCTCGGGGCTCAGATCTGCGGGCTGTACGTGGAGGTGGAGCGGGAGGCCTTCTCCTGCCGGCTGGCCGAGCTGCTCCCGCTGCTGGAGAAGGAGATCCACCCCGACAACTACGAGGACGTGAGTAAACCCGAAGGCTGCCGCCGCCGCGCAGACGCCGCTCAGGAGTGACGCCGGTCTCTGTCAGATCGAGGACGAGCAGGACGAGAGGGGAGCGGACCGCCTCCTGTTCAGCAGCCTGACGCTCCTCGCCAAACTCTGCAAGCACGCCGGCCTGCTGGAGCTCAGCAAGCCGCCGGAGACGCTCCGCCGCATCTGGGGTAAAGCGGAAACCACCGCCGCTGCTGCACGCCGGGGGCCGCTGCGCAAACGCTGAGTCGGTGTTCGATTCCCCTCAGGTCACATGGAGGCCCACCTGCGGCACCCTCACTGCTGGGTGTGGCTGACCGCCTCGCAGATCTTCGGACAGCTCTTTGCAGCTCAGCCGGCGGAGAAGCTGGTCGCCATGTGGAGAGGAGGAGGAGGAGAAGGGGGAGGGGCCTCGTCGACAGCAACTGACTTCATCACCAGCAACCTGGACAAAAAGGCGGGGCTTAAAGATCTGGCCTAGACACACTTGGAGCCCCTCCCACGTCTCACCGGGTTCTTTTCTTCCCATTTGCAGATGAGGGAGTTGGCGTTGGCGTTCTGCCATCAGCTGCAGTCCAAGTTCCTGGACACGTCCTCAGGAGAGCAGGTGCTTCATCGCCCGCCTCGTCTGAGAGCGGCGCCAACGGCGTTTTCAACCACGGTTCTCCTTCCTGCAGGTGATCAAGAACCTCCTCTACGTGGGAAAGGTGATTTACCTCATCTCCTCCGAGTCGGACGTCCAGGACCAAGAGCAGGACGGGCCGGAGGTCGGGAACGGCGATGAAGAAGATGAGGAGAAGGAAGGAGAAAAAGAGGAAGAGGAGGAGGAGGACAGAGACAACAAGCCTCCGTCTCTGCTCTGGCTGATGAAGAAGCTGTCTCTGATGGCGAAGAGGGAGGCGGCGCACTCCCCTAAAGTTCCTCTGAAGGTACGCAGGTGTTGACTTGTTGTAGCTCCGCCCCTTCTGTGTGCTCATCGCCCTTTCTCCTGCAGAGAAGCTGCGTCTTTAAGTTCCTGGGAGCGATGGCCATGGACCTGGGGAAGGAGCGGCTTGGACCGTATCTGACCACCATCCTGGCTCCTCTGTACCGAGAGCTGGACAGCACGTACGCCGAGCAAGGTGGGAGCTCGCCGTCTGACCACAAAACATGTGTACAGATCAGGAATGTGGGCGTGGCTAACAGAACACCGCCGTTGCTAAGGAAATGTACTTCTGTAGATTCTTCTAAAAGGTACTTATGGAGTGATATTTATGCCAGCACATGGCAAACAAGACGATTTAATATAGAAATGAAAATATTAGATATTTGCTTTCAGATACTTTTTCTGCATACATTTTTTTTGCGCTCAGATTTTGTTTTCTTTTTTAAATCTAATTTTTGCTTTTAAATTTCTTTTGGCAACACAAATGTTTTCATGCGTTGTGTCCCATCTCCCTGTTTTCCTATCTTTGATTTTAAATGATCTAAAAGTCTCAGTTTAGCTGAAAGCTGCTGATTGGTCCAGATTCTAACCAATCAGGTGTCTCCGTCTCGTGTTGACGGTGCTTGGAGGCAGACATGGACTTTGTGTCGGTTCTGTTCTAACGGGGTTCTGCCGTTTTCAACCATTCTGGCTCGTTTCAGAGTAAAACCCAGAAGGAGCAGCAAAGCAGCTAAAATCAAACGGGGGTTTATTTATTTCTGGTAGCCCCCCCCCCGCCCAGGCCACCAAACGGTCGTTGCTATGGAGATAAACCAATTAAGATGTGGCATTTTTAGAATAAAGTGAGGTCAGAAGGAGGCGGGGGAAGCGTCTGCAGGCCGCTCTACTCTACGGCGCCGCTCTACTCGTGTCTTGATGCCCCTCCTTTTTGTCGTCCAGACCCCACCCTGAAGAATCTGGCGCAGGAGCTGATGGAGCTGCTGAAGAAGCAGGTGGGGCTGGAGGCCTTCTCCATGGCCTTCTCCGCCGTCCAGAGGGAGTTCGCACAGCGGCGAGCGGCACGCAAACGCCACAGAGCCGTGCAGGTAAGCAACCAGACGAGGAGCTCGCCAAAGAGTCCGTGCATCTAAACGCGTCTGAATGGCTGCTGTGAGCATCTCTGGACTGGATGAGAGAAAAGTAAAATCCGTATTTGAATAAATCCAGGTTTTAGATCAACAGACTCTGCTGGCACACGCTCCAGCACAGAACATTTTTGGAATCCTGGTTGTTTTTTAGTCAAATTTAAATCCAAAAATTAGTTTGAACTCATTTCAATAAATTTAATTCCACTGTAATTTTCTGTTAGCTTTACTTTGAAAATCTCTGTACTTCCTGTGACCGTAAGTATTTGGTTTGTTTAGTGTACGGAAAAGTTAGTCCAGACCAGCGGTCCGCCGCCCAAAGAGCCGCTTGGATCCGTTTTTCCCACAGAAAGTCTGAGTTTCCGGCCGGTTCTGATCAGAACTATTTCACCAGAAGCCACAAAACCAGCAAATGTGGGAATGAAGCAGCAGTTGAGCTGCTTCTCCTCTGGATCGGGAGGTTTTTGGGAAAAGCTGCCTGTTTATTCTGGGATGTCTCCCCACTAATCTGTCCAGCTGCTGTTTTCTTCAGGAACCAACGTTTCCTCTAAACCAGGGGTGTCAAACGTACGGCCCGCGGGCCTTATCCGGCCCGCCAGGTGGTTTAGTCCGGCCCACACATGAAGAGTAAAAATCATAAGGATGATTAAAAAAGAAAGCAAGTTTCTAGTCCATTCCTGTGGCGAGTTATGAATTTTTAAAGAAATAACTGAAATGTGCAATTCTGCCACTAGGGGGAGCAAATGAAAGGAAAAACAGTTGAAACAGCAAATCTCTGCATGTGCCAAAAGCGAAAAATAACAGTTCTGTGTTTGGGGTAGGATGCACCTTGGTTCCCTATGAGCCTCACCGCTGTTATCTTGCTATAAGGATGATCATTAGCGACACCCTAATGACCAAAATGTTGTCAAACGTGAAGTGGAGTGAAGAGCTTTCCAGGAAAAATGGACAGAGTTTTTTCTTTCTTTCATGAAGCTGAATGCAAAACCCAAATGCTTTGTATGTCATCAACATCGCAGTGCTCAAAGAGTATGACATTCAGCACTAAGAGACTCACCATAAAGAAAAGTTTCTGGATTGCTTCAGTGTCAGATGTCAAATGTTCAGTCTGTATTAATTTGAATAGACCAACTTTTCTTTAATTGAAATTCATTTTATTTGAGATCCATTGGCCCCAAGTGATTAGGCTACTATGTTGGTTGAGGCATTTTTTCCAACCGAGTAAAAAACTAAAACAAAGCTGTTATTTTGCTTTTATGTTATGGTCCGGCCCACTTGAGATCAGACGGGCTGAATGTGGCCCCCCAACCAAAATGAGTTTGACACCCCTGACCTAAACTCTCCCTCGTTGGGTCAGAACTTTGTTGGGATCACACGCCGGTGGGAGTCGTGGTGTTGGTGACGCGGGTCCATATGTCCATGTTTTAACCGAAAACTCAGCCGTTAGTTCTCCTTTGATTTTTATGAACTCTCCTGTTTACTGCCTGCTGGCCGTAGTCGTCGGAACCAGGCGAGCCGCTCGCTAAAATACAACACTTGGTGGACAGACGACCTGCAGAGGTTCTGCATGATGAGGCTTTGATTCCATCCCATAATAGACGGGTCACCATGAAAATCTTACTTTGCCAAACCACAGAGAGCTGCAGGTTGCCGACTGATTTTTCAGGAACAGGTGGCAGAAATTCCAGGATCCAGATCCTCCTCCCTCACTCCCTCCCTCCCTCCCTCCCTCCTTCCCTCCTTCCCTCCCTCCCTCCCTCCTTCCCTCCCTCCTTCCCTCTCTCCCTCCTTCCCTCCCTCCTTCCCTCCCTCCCTCCCTCCCTCCTTCCCTCCTTCCCTCCCTCACTCCCTCCTTCCCTCCCTCACTCCCTCACTCACTCCCATCTCTGCTCTTCCTTCCAGGCGGTTTCCAACCCCGACATCGCCGCCAAGAAGAAACTTAAGAAGCACAAGAACAAAATCGAAGCCAAAAAGCGCAAAATCGAGTTCCTGCGGCCCGGATATAAAGCCAAGAAGCAGCGCAGCCACGCCCTCAAAGACCTCGCCATGGTGCAGTGAGGACGGAGGCTCCTGCAGAGCGCCGGTCCAGCGCCGAGTCCGTCTGGAGAGACGGCTGCTGCAGGAGGAAGACGACCTACAGACTCTTGAAATTAAAAACTCTTATTCTGAACCTGCAGACGGGACAAAACATCTGAATGTTTTCCTCCAGGCGTTCTTTCCCAGAACATTTGCAGAACATTGTTTTTTCTTTTTTACACGTGGTTTTTGGTCCTGAAGGGCTTGCCGTACATCAGGAGCACAGCTGATTGAAATTTTTTTAACGTTCGGGCAGACAGGACCCAGCTGCAGACATCAGCCAGAACCGCAGGTCCCCCCCCCCCCCCCCCCCAGACTGATGTTAACTGGTGACCCCAACAGTAACAGGACGTCCCATTTCAAACTTTATTAAGTTATTTTTCACACTTTCAGGGTAAATTGTATAATTTCCTCTTCCGCTCACTGATGTCATCTTGTCTGCAGCCTGGTCCCCATAACAGATGGATTTTCAAAATAAAATGCTAAATGAGAATCCCCCCCCCACAGTATCTTTGAGTTGAACAGGAGTAACCCTTGTTCTATCCTAGGCACTTTAACGTTGGGAGTTGGGTCATCTAGACCCACTAGACAGAGCTCTGAACCTTTTTTTTTCTTTTATGCTTTCAAAGAGTTTTTTGCGTTTTTAACACAAATGTTTTCATGCGTCGTGTTCCATCTCCTCATCTTTGATTTTACTCTCATAGGTTTCAGTTTAGCCACAAAGCTGCCGTCAAACAGTTGTGTCGTAAAAACGCCTCCATCCTTTTCCCGTCTGTTCCTGATTCTCACCGATGTGAAGAACTCGTTTTCTGTCTCCAGCTCTGGGAAGCAAACCAACTTCAGGAAGTGTCGTACGTTTCTTTACTGAGAAATGATTGGACTGTACAGGCAGATATAAATACACAAAGATCCAACGTTAGTGTTCCTCTACACGCCTCAGCTGCATGACGGAAACCTGAAAGAAGAGAGAAGAATCCCAAACTCACAGAAAGATGTTCAACCAGAGAGCTGCAGGAAACCCGTGCTCACTCTGAAGTTAATTTGGCAAAGTCGCCGCCTCACAGAAAAAACATTTTTAGACTCCAGACGCCACCAAATCCTGCGACCGCGGGTTTGATTTCCGGGAGGAAACCCGTCAGCAGCTTCTGCAGGCGTCGGTTCAGGCGTTCCCACCGCCTCCTCCAAGTCCCAGGAGGCCATCCGCCGGTCCAAAGAGAAAACGACGCAGGAGGGGCCAAAGCAAGGCTTCACACGGGGTCAAAGGTCGGGAGTATGTACAGAACAGCCGGCTTTTCCTTCTTTTTACTGCCGACTCTTCAGAGAATCCACCAACCTGCAGGAGAGACGACAAACACCAGGAGGCTGAGCCACCGGCGGGAAGTCATGTGACCTGGCGCCGGCGTCCGCCTTACCATTCCATGGCCTCGTCCAGCCCCGTCCCCTTGGTGGCGGAGGTCTTGAAGATCTGCCACTTCCTGTCTTTGAGGGCGGGGAGGCCGAGCGCGTTGGCGACCTCGGTGGGGGTCATGGCCTGGTCCATGTCCTGCTTGTTGGCGAACACCACCAGGATGGCCTTCTTCAGCTCTTCTTCCTGGAATCAGACGGACGTCACACCTGCGCCGTCCTGGGGGGCTGCGTGTGTGTGGAGGGGGGGTCTCGCTCCTACCTCCAACATGGCCACCAGCTCCGACTTGGAGATGCCCATGCGGTCGCGGTCGCTGCTGTCCACCACGTAGATGACGGCGTCCGTGTTTGAGTAGTAACACCTCCAGTAGGGCCTGTGAGGGGAGGCGTGGCCACGGTCAGGAGGCAGAGAAGCACCATCGGCTGAAGGAAAGGTCCCACCCACCTGATACTCGTCTGACCCCCCAGGTCCCACACCTGGAACTTCAGGTTCTTGTACGTGACCGTCTCCACGTTGAAGCCGATGGCTGCAGACAGGAAGAGGACGTCAGCCTCGTCTCCCTCTCCCTTTCACAGTAAAACCTTTTCTACGGCTCTAAACCTCGGTAGAGCTGGAAACCCCTCAGGAAAATATTCATTCCATACAAACTTTGAGAATAAATAGGATTTATATTGTTTTTTTTGGCACAAAAAAAACTGTAATGTGATCAAATGTGAAGTTAGTTTAGACTTTTGACTGAAACTGGTATGACTTCCTTTCAAAATAAGACTTCCTGTGCCAAACAGGAAGTCTAAAGTAGCACTACGACAGGTTTCAACAACGCAGAGCCGTCATCCTTTTTCCTACTTACTGCTGTTAACCTGAACATAAACATTAATTCACGGGTTTATGATCCATGGTAATTATTATTATGCAACATAAACGTCAGAAAAGATCAAACTTTTTCACCTCAGTAGTTGTGCGTCCTGGAGGAAGAGCTCTTGGTTTTATTTTGAAATTTAACTCAAAGGAGGCGGGACTTTCACAGAGGCTTGTTTGTTTTACCTTATGCCACATTTTCAGGAAAGCCTGGGATGATGTCAAATCTTATAAATATGCAAAGATCTTACATTGGAGGGTCACATGACCAGGCCTTTGGTCAGACTGGAGAAACCGGTAAGTCGGGCAGGAGCGGCCCGCCGCAGATCTAAAGGTGCGTTCAGGTAAAGCCTGCAGACTTCCTGTTATCAGTCAGGAAGGAGCAGAGTGCGACTCTGCAAACATCCTCAAGCAAAGCGTTCTGATTGGTCCACACTGGATCAGCCGAACCCCCCTCCTGCAGACGTACCGCCCCCTTTAGCCCCACGCTGGTGGCTGCCAGGTATGTGGCTGAACATCTCTGATCTAGAGCAGAAGCTGAGACTCCTCTGATCACAGCTTCCTTCTATAAATGCCTAAAATCCATCATGTCGGATCTTTCAAGTGTTTGGAATCAGACCTGAAACTCCTGCAGCGACGCTTCCTGCCTCTGGAGTTCCTCCAAACTCTCCTCATGGATGTTCTGACATGTTTTAAAGGCTTTATCGATCTTCTGCACGAGTCTCCTGATAAAACTAGAGGATGTGAGCGACCTTCACATGGAAGTGAATGGAACCAGACCTGAACCAGAACCTGCTGCTCTTTTTCATGCATTTGCTTTTTCGTTTTGACTTTTAAATGATGACGATGCTATTTTGATGCGGTCCTGTTGCATTTTCTGATGCTGGAGGACGTATATTAATACAATTAAGCTTAAATGGCATTTCTTTATTCAAATTGTTGCAGAAAGGTTAGCAAGCGAGAGAGCATGTAAACAGAGAGCTCTCAACTCAGAAAGGAATTTTTAATGAAGTACTGCCGTTCTGCAGAAACCAAGTCCTAGAAAACCACAAAGTTTTTGTTGATTTTGGCTTAAAAAAGCATAACCAGAATCAAAAGAGCACAGGGAACACTGACAACAAATCAAAAGATGATCCGAGTGGGACTTTAAGCAGGACCACAAAGGGTGTCGCTGCACACGTTTGCGTCCCCACTGAAAAACGTTTGGTGGTTCCCGCGTTTGGAAAATCGACTGTGTTAAAATATGCCTTGTGGTGCTTACTGGGATAGCTAATACTTTGATTTAGATGCAGAAAAAGGTCAAGCAGACTTAGCAGACATTTGTGCGCAAATGGGAACTTTTTCAGGACTTTGCTTCACTTCCACGGCTTCATCAAAGGTACAAGATAAATAAGGTCCCCCAAACTCCCCTAAACGTTGAGGAAGCGCGCAGCAAGAAGTGCTGTGAGGAGAGGTCACGGGTTCAAGGCCTTAACATGGCATAATAAACTGCAGCCAGAGAACGTGAAGCAAGTTATAACAATAAATGAACAACTTTCTAAAAAATACTAAAACCTTCAGAATCCCTTTTACCATGTCATGGTGTTTAGGGCACAGATAGGGAAGGTGTAGTATCAAAAAAAGACCAAAAATCCTTGATGTGTCCAGCTGTGATCACTAAATGTAGACATTTCACACAAACAGATAATGTGCAAATATTCTGCACTTAGTGTCCTTCATGTCGTCACAGGACAAGAATCAGTAAATGTCAGTACGGAGAGGAAAGCTGCAGTGTTTCCAGGAACCGCCACATACTTGGGATCGTCGTGACAACCTCTCCAACCTGCAGTCTGTACAGGATTGTGGTTTTTCCGGCACCGTCCAGACCCAGGATCAAGATCCGCATCTCCCTGGTGCCGAAGAGGCCAGAGAAGAGACTGGAGAAGAATCCACCTGAGATGGAGACACGCGCCTCAGTGAAGCTCAAACAAACCCACGCGAGACCAGGTATACAAACGGGAACTGATCGGTGGACAGATTTAAGTTTTTAAAAAGATATTTATTTATCCCCCACAACTTTAAATCCATGAACTGTCAATGATCAGGTAGCTGACGTTAGCATTAGCGACCAGTTAACATGGCATGACCGACGATGCTAGCTTAAAATTAAATAAATGAATTACTTCTACTATATTACTTAACTATTTTATATATTTCCATATTTTTTAGGTAAGTTGTATTGCCGTATTTTATTGGGGTAAAAGGTAAAGATGGGGATCTATGCTAATTGATTGCAGGCTAGCTAGCTATCTAACTTCTAGCTTCAACGACTAAAGCAGAATTAAAACAAAACCTAATAAACGCAACATTATGTGTGGGAAATTACATTTCTAGAATAAAAACAAGTATTTTAAAGGTAATATTTATTTTAAAAAAAATAATTACCCATTTCGCTTAAACCGCAGCCCTCGACGCACCAAGTGGCTGGTTGGATATGCGCAGTTCTTCCGTGTGGTTGACGTGTCGCTCCACGACGTCAGTAATTTACATTAACTGCAAACTTACACCGCTTTCGCCACAAACACACACACTCCTTTTTTAGGCAAATATTTATATATATAATTATTTTGCTTATTGTTTTTATATTTCAACCATTTAGAAGTCTAATATATAAAAGTAGATAGAAAAATATAGTAAATTTTGGCTCGAAAGTGCGGCGGCTGAGTATAAGTCACGGAGGATGCTCCCTACCGAGCTGCATTCAAGAGCACCAAACTTCCGAAGGGCTTTGAAACGCTCATGAACCATTGTTAACAGGCGGGAGGACACTCTGAATCCGAACGTTGTCTTGAATGCAGCTTGCACTAGTAGGAGTTGCCTAGAATCTAGCATGAAATTTATGATTACCAGAGATTATAAAGGTTTTAAAGCGGAGGTTAAAAGGTTTTTTACGTAACAGCAATTTAAAGAAAAATGCAGCTTTTGTGAAACGTCGCGGAATCATTTTAGTCATGAGTTCTTCGAGGTTGGAGCTGGCGGCCGTCGCCTGCTGAGACGACGTTTACGACCGGCGGTGACACCGAGGAGGGCGCGCCGACAGGATGGTGGAGCGGTCGGACCGAGCCCCTCTGCTGGACTGGGAGGAGGCTCCGTCGGCGGACAAGCCCGGCGAAGCGGCCGCGGACGGCGCCGGGGAGGAGCGGCTGGCGAGCCCCTCAAGCAGCAGCCGCTCCCCGGCGGCGGGATGCTCCGTGTCTGGGTGGAGCGGTGGACCCGGCTGGGGCGCCCCGCCCGCCCCCTCCAGGACCCCCGCCGACCAAGAGCGGCCGCCCGGCCAGGAGGAGCATCTGTCGGATTCGGAGGCGTCGCTGGAGGAGAGGATGGTGACATGGGAGGAGAAGGACCAGATCGTGTCAGTTTTCGTAGTTACATTTAACACCAGATCAGGTGAGTGAGTTCCCTCCAAAAAGAACAAAAAACATAAAATAAAAAAATAAAATCATGACAAATATACTGAATGCGCGCGTGCTTCTCTTCGATTCAGAGATCAGAGCATCAATTACTGCAGGAGCTTCTCCTACAGGTGTGGCTCCCTCTGACCTGATCTCAAGTTTATCCATCATAGTCACGACATCCTCCACAGGAAATTCCCCTGAATGTCAGAGGATGGGAATCAAGCTCCAAAAAAAACCATCATCTTATGAGATAAATCCAGATTTGTGGATGTAAATTGTTTTGAAAATGAGGCTAAAATCACACAAAAGGACTGTCCCTGCAGGGTGGAGCAGGCTCTTTATGGGTTTGCAGTATGGAAGGTGGACATAAAGGCGATGGGACTGAACGGATTGTTCTTTGCTTTTATGAATGCCAGGGTGAGATTTCTGCTCCTGTGTCACAACCCATCATGGAGATGTTTGATTTCTAACAAACAGCACTTCAGACGCATTAGGTGGATCCACGTCTGCCTGGGAAATCAGATCTAGAATAGAGGAGCCCTCAAAGACTGGGTTCAATTAGAAAGAGAGGGAGTAAAAAACCTTTCCACCAAGTTTCTAGACACATGACATTTTAACATGAGCTTCAACAAAGAGTGTGTTATAGCAGTGTTATAACTACATTTAAAATATTATTCTATTAATTGCAATTACGTTTCTTTATTCTTTCAGCTTTGGAGGCGTTTTCTCTTTTTACAATAGCAGATAACACAATGTTCAAAACTATTTACATATTTACTGGATGTCATAAAATGTATTAATATTATGTCTTAAATCTGTTCTGATTATCCCTTGTGCTATCCTATGACCCCCCCCCCTTCCATTGACGTGTTCTCCCTACCATGACAAAGGTGCATAAAGGTGGAAAGATTTCATGTAATCCATGGACACCAGTGAAGATCACAAATCATTGAAGAAAAAAAGGTTCAGAGCTTTGTCTAGTGGGTCTAGATGACCCCACTCCCAATGTTAAAGTGCCTAGGATAGCACAAAGGTTACAGACCACTGACTGAGTATGAGAACTGAGTGAGTGTGACGGGAAGGGGGGGTGGGGTAGCTCCACAACTCGGAGGCAAATTTCTTATGAACTCCTGCTGCTCCTCTGCAGAAACTACGCGACACAGGTGACCCCTGGGAACACTTGTACAATAGAGAGTCAACAGGAATTTGTTACCTTCGGCCTCCAGTGGTCATTTCAGGAATTGCAACCTTTTTGTACTTCCTGGTCGGCTTCAAATTTAGGAACAAAGTTGGGCTTGATTGTGTCCAAAAAAAGGCTTTTGTTTGAAAAGAAGCAGGAATACAGTTTTTTGTCCAGCTGCGGTGGAGCGGTTGACCTCTAATCAGTGGTTTGATTCCCACCTTCTTTGTCCATGTGACAAAAAATTCTTTGGTTAGACCATTGGCTGTACATGAGAGCTGCTCTTTGTGAGCGTGATGTCACCCATAGAAAATGACTTATTCCAGCTCCAACCAATTGACGTCCATCCAGTCGCCCTTCTTTTTGCAACATGGACGTCGTCATGTTGGAGCCAGAAATCGTCAGTCTGTGGTAATTGGAGCACTGGGGGCAGTAACCCCCAAGCTGGAGGAGTGGCTACAACAGATACCTGGAAAGACCTCAGACCTCTCAGTCCAGAAAAGAACAGGAACAGCTAAGATACTGCAGGACCCTCAAGCTCCCAGGCCTCTGGTAGAGGACCCCATCTTGGAGGGGAAACCACCCATGGAAGGGAGAGAGGGGTATTAATATACAGTATATATACTTAACATTTGGTGACCGGTGAATAAGACTTGAGGTCAAAACACCAAAGTGTGTCTATGTTGTTGTCTGAGTGGCACAAACACACATCAGCTGAAAATGTCCTGACTCGTACTCTCTCTCTACCTGAAGGTACAATGAGCTCGCTGGCTCTCTGTTCTACACCTGTCACGCCGTATTTGCTCAGCTGTCCTCAAACTGCGTCAATGAAATTCCAAGGAATCTTGACAAATGACTCTCTGGATATTTGCCGTGTTTGCCCACTTGTGTGTGTTCATAGGGAACATGCTGGAGTGGTGTTTGCCCAAAGACATGGACCTGGAGGGAGTGGAGTTCAAGGCCATCGCCAGCGGCTCCCACAGAGTGACCACGGACTTCATGTGAGTTAAGTGGAGCCTGAATGGACCTCCAAGTCTTCATCCTGGCAGATCAAGGGTGGAAAAGAACAATCAGGCTCCGCCGTCTGGCATCGCCGTGTCTTCTGGGACTTATCTGTTTGCCCTCTCCTTTTCTTCCACAGATACTTCCGGAAGGGCTGCTACTTTGGCCTGGCCTGCTTTGCCAACATGGCAGTGGAGAGTATGGCAGAGAGGGGAGCCAGAATGAAGTCGGTAGGGATCTTGTCTACTTCATACACCCTGCTGTACCGCTACATGAGCTTCCTGGAGCACCAGGTCAGGTAAGGATTATTAGTTTGGGATTATTTCTGTTAAAGCTATGTACACACCC
>CM074507.1:1473763-1518225 GCA_037389245.1 Oryzias sinensis
TACAGTCAATGCGTCTGCCGCTCGTTCTCGTTTCTTTTTCAGAGGATCAATAAAGTTTGGTTCCATCTATCGATCCGCCAGGAACCTACAACTCCAGAAAGAACGACATTTAAAGCTGAAACCGTTTGTTCCATCAGGTTTTTCTTGGAACAGAACAACAGGATCTTCCAGACGCTGAGCGAGGTGGCGGCGAGCCCCGACCCCACCGTGACCCAGGACAGCGTGAGGGCCATGGGCCTGGACCCCCACGGGGACCGGCTCTTCCTGCTCCACCTGCTGGAGATCTACGGCTATGACACCCTGATGGTTTCAGAGCAGCTGTGCTGCAACTGAAGGACGTCAAACGTCCAGCTGCTGCTTCTCCGGGACGCCGTCCGGACCCGCGGCGTTCCCCCTGGAACGCAGGCGCATTTTTTAAATCACTTCAGCTGTTTGGACATTTTAGCCTCACAGGAGACGATCACAAGCAGGAAGACAGAATAAACGTCTCTTGGAGCAGAAATCCTCGTGTCTGTGGGATCAGCTGTTGCTTTTCTGGACATTCAGGTTTTTTTTTAGGTTTTTCATAAATGTCATCTTTGCACCAGATGTAAAGTTGCTCTCATAATGAACACGCTTCACGAGTTTTCACGAGGCCGCCCATCGACGACTACCAAACAGCAGGAAGTAGAAATCCTACAAAATAATGGCCCCTAATGTTTTTATGTAAATGCGACGTTAGCTTGTTGCGTCTGAGTTTCAGTGCAGAAATAAACGGCTTTAACTGCAGCGGCTTCATTCCAAGCATCACTACAGGAGCTCAGAGTTTGCCAACTTTTCCTTCCGTTTATCCTGTTTTTAAAGCTGTAAATAGGAATTTTCTGCAGAAACGAGCTCAGCTGAATGTGTTTTATACTGCAAATATCTTTATTTCCAGAACATTTTAAAAATCATTTTATTTATTTGAACTGTAAACCATTTCAAAATAAAGCGTCCCACCAACGCCTGCCTCCGGCTTCCAATGAACTATTTTCCCGGCTTCCTCAGACGTCACGGATCTGGGATTTCTCCGTCTGCCTCGGAGCTGGGTGCTGTGGTGGAGCGGCTGGAGGCGGTGGGGGTTTGAGCCCACCCCATTGCAGTGGTTTTCAGAAGAGTCGTCCAGCTCTGCTTGACCTCCAGACTGTCGCAGGAGAAAGTGTGCAGCGATTTGAAGCGTTTGACGCAGAAAAGGTGGCGACCGGAGGGTTCTGGAGAAGATGAGGTGATGACGGAGTCCAGGAGGGGAACGGCGAGCAGAGGCGTCACGTCCTGCAGAGGAAACGGAGGCAGGACTTAAACCACCGTCTGCTGGATTGAGAGACCTCCTCCAATGACGACTGCGTTTTTAACAGGTTTGTGGCATTTTCTGACAATTATAAGAAAGTTAGACTTTGATTTCTTTATTCTAATCATCATAAATAGGAAAAAGCCTGTAACTGATGTAGAAACTCCAATCAGCAGGTTTTTAACCAACATTTAGGCTCAAGAGGACTCGATCATGACTGAAGAGCACTGAACGCTTTGGAAACAGAGCAGAGTGGGACTTTGACAGACTCACCTGTGGAGCTGAAAACACCTGAAGGCATGGAGGAAGACTCCGGGTCAGAACACACCACGCCTGCTGAAGAACCATGGAGGCGTCCTCGTACTGCAGGAAACCACTCAGGACGGCCTCACCGGACCGCTCCTCTAACTGAGATTAAGAAAAAAGAATTCCAAGATAACGACATCGAACATAGAATCGTTTCCAACAGACAGACGATCCCAAAAGTCTCAGATTAGCCAAAAACTCTTAACTGCTAAAGTTCTTCAAATTCAGGTTTGATGGAACTTTAAATGAATCTTAGCGTTTGGAGCTTCCTGCCCCCGAAAATACACGAAAGTCCCAAAGCCGCTCCTCTGCTTGGAGATACAGATCTCCTGGGAGACCCGGTTCTCCCGAGTCCGGCTAGCTAACGGGGAGCAGCAGGTCTATTCTAACAGCCACAGATCTTTTTACAAAGGGGGCTGAGCCAGGTCTGAACCATCCAACGTGTCGGATGGCTTTCATAATTGGAAAAGGCTTTGATCCGTGATGAAAAAGCCTGATTCCAGATTCTCCATCACTGACGTTTGCTCCAAACCTCTTCTAGCTCATCGAGTAGCAACAGTCCAGCGTAACTCCCTCTGCTAAAGGCGCCTTCAGGAACGCCCGTTCACCACATTCTAGCACGCCAATCACACGCTTGGTGTGTGTGTAGTTTAGGCGGCAGTCAAACACAGAAAAAAAAAAATACTATGAGAAATACTATGATCTTCTTCATGATACATTTTCTGTACTGCAACTCACAAACTGTCCAGTCAGATGCCTCGATAAAAGTAGGTGGTCTCACGCCAAACATTCAAAATATTTGACAGATCATTCAAAGCATGCTTTCAAGTGTTGGGGGCGTGGCCTTCCAACAAGCTCACTCCTGATTGGTGAGAGTGGATCCCATAGAAATGTGGACTCGGGCCAATCGCTGCGTACTGGGTTGGTGTCCTGAAAAACTGGAGACCAAATCCACTTCACCGTACCACTGCGGCTGTAGTGCAGCGGTAGTCCACCTCTGATCGGAGGACTGAAGGTTCGATTGCCTGCCCATGTGTCAAAGTGTCCTTGGGCAAGGCGGGGTTAAGTGTCTTGCCCCGTGTGTGAATGGGCCTGTGGCTGTACACGTACCCTTTCATTTGGATGGAAGCGAGTCATTTCCCATGTGTGCCGTCACACTCGCTCCGTCCAGTTCTCACCTACAGTCAATGATTTCAAAAGCACGTCACCTCCGGCAGGAGTCTCTCCTCTTCCTCTCCTCCTCTTGGGCGAGTCAGGATGGGGAAACAAGCTTTGCAGACTTTGTTCAGCTTGTTCCCATCATACTCCAAGGCCACCTTGTTCTCGGAGCACCTCCAGCACACCACCTACAGGGGCCCACAGAGCGTGAGCTGCAGCTGGAGTTCAGGTCAGGAACATGGTCGTCACGGCAACTCACGTAGCCACAGGCTCGGCAGTGATGCCTCCTCCTGGTGAGGGCGTTGAAGGGCTCCTGGCAGGTCATGCAATGGCTCACCTCATTGTCCCGGATCCAACGAGGCGCACGCTTGCCAAGCTCCTTTTTCTGACAAAAACGGCAAAAGTTGGACGCTTTCAGATCCTTTTGGGTAACCAGCGATTCCTGGAGTTGGTGTGATCCAGCTTACCGGTTTCTCCACACAAAGATCCTTAGAAGCCAACCTGAAGGTTTCATGTTTCTGCTGGAACTCTGCTATGGCGTCCTGAATGACCTGCAACGTCGCATTTGCTTCACTAAGAAAAGCCTCAAAAGCTCCGAAAACTAACATGTGGCTGAAAGAAAATACCTTGATCCATTCGTCACGGTCCTGCTCAGAGCTGGAATCAAAAAAGAATTCACATTCAAAGACTGCTGGGTTTTTGGGATCCTTCATTTTAAGACCCTTTCATAGTCAAAACAGAAAAGAAAGGTCCAGGTGGATGTTCTGACTACAGTAGGTGACGTTTGTGGCAGCAGATTTGCTCTTTAAATCAGCTTGAATTAAAGGAAAACACTGCAAGATAAAATAAATGTAAGATAAATCCATAAGCATGGAGGTTTAGTCATAAAACAATGACCAGCGTCTTTAAAAAATACACATTTTGAAACTTCAGACTTCACTTTGTTATAAGCGTGAGAAAAGATTCACAGACGCATTTTTTAATCCCTGATGGTTTGAAATCTCAGCATGCAATGTGCTAAACGAGTCACTAGGGGGCAGTACAGCCCACCTGTGCAGCCTCAGTTAATCAACTGATTAAGATCCTTGACTGGATTCATCAAGATGCAGAAGAAGTGTGAAGGATGGCAGAGTCGTGTTTAGTTTATAAAGTGTTGACAGGTAGCAGTGGATGCGGTTTATTTTTCACAAACAACTACAAAAGATTAAAATGTTAGTTTATCCAACTTCTTGACTGCTTCTCAGGAGATCTGATGTTGGCCTGGAAAACGATCTGAATGCACATTTCACAGATTCAGAAAAGGGACAAAATTCTGAACACATATTTTTAAAATGTCAAGAGAGATCCGAACAAAGACCGTTTCAATGTAAAAGTTGGAACTGAAGGTTTTGGACAGCTTATAAATTCATCAGGTTGAAATTTGCTCTGTCCACTCTGTCCCTGATGGAGATGAGGACGGGAGGACACGGAGGTCCATGACGCCAATCTTTCTAAGAATAGAAAAAGCTCATGTTTCTTTACAGGTTTAAGAAACTGAAGCTGAATTGAACAAATAAAATTAAAAGTAACCAAAAAAACTGCCTCTGAGTCAGAATCTACCCAGCCAGGAGTCTCCTGGAAAAATAAAATGAGTCTGCAGGTTTGACAGATTAAGGTTCTACTTTGCGTCGGACGGTTCAGGCTTCCACGGCGTGCGTTAAAAAGTGATCATGCATACTTGGTCGGCCATTAACCCTTACATAAAGCACACTTCAAAAGGTCATTATTCCACTCACACCATGGTCACTTACAAAAGAAAGACATATTCAGTTTTTAGTACTTTGCTATTTTTTTCAGTCTAGATCACTTTTTCACACAAAGCGGAACGTTTACGTGGAGCCACATGCTGAGCCGGCATAAACCTGAACTGCAGCGGCGAAGGAACGCAGCATCTATGCTGATGATCATGATGTGTTAAATAAAGCATCACATCAGAGAGAAAGTTCTCCTAACTGCTTGTTTCTGTCCAGATGATGAAGATAAAGTTTGTTTGAAAGAAGCAGTGCAGTGATACAGAACATTTCAACTATGTGACCGGAACTACTTTCTTAGACGTGCGTCATCACTTTTTAATGCACACCCAGCAGCCAATCAGGATTGAGAATTCACCCGGACCATGGTATAAAACCTTAAGGGGGTGTGGCTTTGTCATCAACTGCAGGACATTTCTGGAGGGTTGAAAAGGTTAGCAGAGCATCAAAAAGAACAAATTAAGTATAAGGCATTTAAAAAATATTCATCTTATGTCTGAATGTTTCTGTTTTTATTCTTTAATGAGACTTTTGTTTTGTTTTTTATGTTTCAGTTTTAATGCATTTAAGGTCTGAAGGGTTTAAACATAAACCGCATTACTAAAAGTCATTATTCCTAACATTCAGTTTGGATCTCCACAGGAGGAATCCGTCTGGTCTTCCACTCTCAGGTGAGCCCTCACGTACCTGGCCTGCAGCTCCAGAGTCCTCTCCTTTCCGGAGACCTGGAAGGTGTGCGGGTGGTCTTCGTTGCTGGTCTGATGGACGCGCATGCCGTCCACGCCGATCCTGCAGCGGACGGTGAAGCGCTGCCCCACCAGGCTGAACCTCGGGTAGCAGCACAGCAGGAAGTTGCTGAACTGAGGACAGACGTTAGCGCACAGCCCTTTAGCAAAGCACCTTTACATTGAGGAGTGCTGCAGAGGGAAAAGTGAGGACAACAACCTGAAGGATGATAGAATGTTGGTTTCAACCATCTTTGCATGATGGGAAACTACAGGATCCCAATTGGTCCAAACTACTGCAGACCAAAATGGATTCATCCAGTTAAACTGATCAACCAATCAGACGATGATGGGAGCAAATGATGAAGCTTTTGATCATCCTGGTGTTTAATAAATCTGAGAATCATTTGCATGTTTTGGTTTGACAGAAGCCAATTATGGGGAAAAAAACCGTCAAAACGTCACTTTCTGCTGTTGAGTCTGGTCAGATATTTAAATAATGTTCCCTCACTGTATCGTTCTTCACCTTTTGCAGTCTCCTCACTTCCTTCAGGGAAAATGTGCGTCTTTTTTTCCTTGTTTTAAACAGCCCACTGTTCTGCGTCCTGATTGGCTGCTGAATTTGTCCATTTCCTCTGTGCATCACCTCAGATGCAGAATACATTCAGAGTTTACCAGATTTACATTAATCTTTGTTTTTTATTCTATGAAACTGAATAAAATGAAACTCTATGAACCTTTCTGCAAAGGTTTGAACTTTTAGAGTTTAAGAGATAAAAGTTCAAATGTGTCTGATTGATTTGGGATTTCACCTTTAAAAGGTCATTTTTAGAGCATAAGTGGAGCAAAAAACAAGAAAAACTACAAAAACCAGCAACAAAAAAACTGATCAAGCTCAACCAGGAATAAAGGAGTTTCTGCTGAGATCAATCTGTTCTTTGAGAGTTTAAATAAAGCTTTGAATCTTTTTAGAATCTAATCTGAATTCATTTTCATCGTCATTGTTCAGCTCCACCTCCTGCAGATTCCCCTTTTCAGTCCTCGGTCTGCGCTAAACGCAGCGTCTAACCATGAACAGATGTCTTTCCATGGCCAACGTGTTCCTGGCAGCCAGTTTGAGCAGACGGCCTTCTTTGAGGAGCTCGTTGGTCGGGTTGACCACCTCCTCCTCTCCCACCATCTCGTAGATCTCCAGCTGCCGTTTCAGGCTCTCCTGCAGGAAGGCGTTCATGAACGAAGATCATGCTCAAAGATGAAGACACTGATTTTTCTGATGGTGTATTAAAAATAGATAAATAAATAAAAAAGAAGCTTAAATTGCATTTCTGAGTATTTCTTCATTTCAAATTGTTGAATCAGGAGCAGACGGAAAAAATTATGTTTAAAAGACCGTATGTGTGACGTAGAAAATACGCTGGGCGGGGCCACAAGCTCCTGGCTCCGCCCCATTCTGATGCATCCACTTCTATCCCTGTCCGTCTGTTTTCCTCGTCTGAGCTGGAATCTGCCTCAAAACTGCTCGTCATTTTTGATCCACCGCTAATGGTAGGTGGAAGGTGTGAGGGGCTGTAAGTTGGTGGGGGGTGGAAACAGAGAGCTCTCAGAGATGGGGAGGGGAGGGGAAGGCGGGGCCTATTCTGTGCCAGTGGTCCCGCCCACATTTCCTAAAGAATTGCTAAAGAACTCCTGCCGGCCTCCAGAAACCACACAGGTTGTTGGATTTTGGCTAAAAACAGGATAATCAATTAAAAAAAGGAAAAACACTTTGAAAATAGATAATTGGAGTGGGTCTTGAAAATAATGAGGCCAAATAAAAAAGAAAAGGAAAACCCTGAACCTAACGAGGTGAAGCGGTGAGAGGACGTACAGCTTTCTGGATGGCGCTGTTCGAGTGGATCGCCGCCATGGAAATGGCCAGCAGGGATTCTGCGGGAGAAGACAGTAAAACAATAATAATAAACTTTATGTCACACTTTTCTAAATCAGGATCAAAGTTCTGTACAACAAGACAGAAGACCAGAATTAAAAACAGCATTGAGGCGTTTGACAGTACGACAAAAAAACAACAGAATCAAATCCTTAAATCCATTCAAACACTGGTCGGGACTCAGCGAGCCGGATCTCTTCTGTTCCAGAGTGTTGGGGCCGTCTCCACTGCTCTTTAATCTGGATTATGGGATTGGTAAAAAGCGACCAGGTACATAAGGGACCAGGAGGTCGGCTATAGATTTAGGGGCCAGACCACCGCCTGCTTTAAAAGAAATCATTAAAGTCTGTTCAAGATCAGACCAGGAGCCAGTGTAGAGACGCTAGAACTGGAGTGATATGATCTCAATCTGGTTTTGGTTAGGATAGAATAAATAGAGTGGATAAAATCCCAGTGAAGCGGCCATTACGGCAGAATCCTCACTCTGAGAGAAGTGGAGGTCGGGGTGGTCTTCTGGAAGGTTCCTCAGGTAGTCCTTCAGGAGCATCTCGTAACGCGGAACCCTCTGGACCGGTTCCAGCATGTGGTGCTGCAGGGTGAGGTTTCCACACACGTCCCGACTCTGAGGCGGGAAACCTTGAGATCAGATACGACGGTGGGACGGGCGTGACGGGTGGGGGGCCATCTCCTACCTGCACGTCGCTGATGACGCTCCTGAAGGCGGAGGAACGCTCAGTCCAGGTCTTCAGCAGCTCCATGGCGGCGTCAAAGTTCCTGACGTAGTCGGCGTACATCCTCAGGAAGGGGGCGTGCTGCAGGAGGGCTTGACCCAGACCGGGACCCTCGCGCCTTCAGACGGGACAGACGTGAAGGCGCCGTCACAGCTGGAAGTGACGGCGCCGCAGCGGGAGAAACCACAGAAAACTAACGGGGGCAAAATCTCTTATGGGGTTAGAAAAAAAATAAATAAATAAATCCACCAACTAAACCAAAACGCGTGTCCAGGATATGCAGAAGAAGTTTGGGAATGATTATGGGATGGCCTACAGCTCGACAGGAAGTTTATGGCAAAGTGTGAAATTTGGTGTTTTTCATGTTTTCTTACAATATGGGAAATAAAAAAATGTTCTTAGAGTGATCTCCATACACTACATCCATAAGCCACCAGTTCAAGTCCACAACCACAAATGTTTTGTTGACCTTTGACCTCAGGAAGAGCCAGTTAAGGGGGGGGGGGTCTCCTTCAGTTCCAGCTACAACTTAAACTTTGGATTTGGTTTTGTGGCCTCCTAACTCCTGCAGAATCACCGGGAGGCTACGTGATTCTGCCAGTCCCTCGCCGTGGCGCCATGGCGGCTGGACTGTGTGAACGTAGTATTGGTTGTAGATTTTGAACTAGCGTGGCGAGCTCGGAAAAGCGGCGTTTGCCTTCTGCTCACACGTGGGGCAATTAGCCAAAATGGCTGAAAAAGTCCCACAGGAAGCCCTGGCTCAAGCTGAACATCACGACATGTGAAACCAACACTTTACAAGAGTGGGCGTGGTCAACAAAAACCCTCCGCTTCTTCGCCCCATAAGCTACACCAAAAGTAATCTATTACCATACACAGAACTCCTTTTTAAACCTTTTCTGCAAAGGAATCCTCCTGCATGTCAGTCTTCATACATGTTGGTTTTTATCACGCCATCACTGGATTCATGGTCGTGCGTCGACTTATCAACACTCGACACACAAACCGCGTCCGGTGTGAACGCAGCTTTACAGTTTTCGTTAAAATGAAACGGCAGACATAACTGCCGGTGTTCCTGAAATCTCCGGTTTACTTCTTTCTTTTCAAAATGTTCCTTCAACAAATGTCTGAACAGATAAGTTCCTGTAACGTTGTAACCCTCAGGCTGCCGGCAGCCTTTGATGTGGACGGCCGCCGGCCGTAGACATTCACACATCGTCCAATCAGAGCTGCTGCCGGCCGTCATCCTCGTACGACTGCACTCATGACCGCGTCAAGGATTTTCAAAAACAAAAAAGCGGGCGCCGGCAGCTAATGTTGAAGCTTTTGCCGATCCCTCGCCATCGTGCGATGGCGTGGAACGTGTGACCGTAGTGTTGGACTCACCAGTGGCAGATGCAGCTCTCCAGGTCGGGCAGAAGAAACTGACTGTGGAAAGAATAAATGGACGAAATGTTGGAGAAGATCATTCTGACGACTTCTGGAGGAAACGAGCCTCTTTCTGCTTCTTCTGTGAGCTGCAAGCAGAAGACCTGAAGGGAGGAGACAAAAACGGCAACCAGTCAACCAAACGCAGCAACAAAAACAGGCAGCAAGCTGGAGTGATGCTCTTAGATCTGCTCCAAATGATTCACGCAGGTTCTGACATTTCTGCCACACAAGCAGAACCGGGTCCACAATAGTCAAACGATTATCAATTGGTTTCTAAAATGTCAAGACACTTGGGTCATTAAATTCCAACTTTGGATTCAAATATAGATTTTTGCCAACAGGCTGAAGCCCGTTAACAGGCGAATGGACAGACTTCACATTCTGTAAAGTGTTGCATATCAGTGCAAAGCAGCTTTTCTCCGCTTCAGAATCTGTTGGAATTATGTTAATTATTAAACAATTATTATTCGAAGAGCGCGTTTTTTTTTTTTTTTTTAAGAGCGCGATTTCTGATTGTCTTTCAGCAGCAACAGCTCCGTTAAGTTACAGAACAAACTTGATTTTAAAGAAAGATTAAAACCCTGACTTAACCCCCCCACCATCATTACAAAGAACAGAAACATCAACTTCTGGTTTAAAATCTGATTCTGACAGGATTTACTCTCTTCTGACTCCTGTGGTCAACAAAGGAACTGCAACATTTTGGTACTTCCTGGTCAGCTTCAAACTCAAACAAAGTTTGGCTCAACTGTCTCAAATGAAAAGAAGCAGGAATATAGTTTTTGTGGTCCATCACTACTCTGGGGGCAGCTGTGGAAGAGAGGTTGACCCCTGACTGGTTCGGTTCCCGCCTTGCCTGCCCATGTGACTCAACGTTCTTGGTCAAGACCATTGACTGCATACGAGAACTGGACTGAGCGAGTGACGTCACCCATAGAAAACTTTACTGGCGGCTCCAGCAACGCTCGTCATATTTTGTGACACGGACATCGCCGTGTGGGAACCAGATGTCGTCAGAAAGCAGCAATTGGTCCAAGTCGGTCTAAGTCAGGGATAAGCAACTCCGGGCCTGGAGTGTCGATTACCTTGATCTGGTGTGTCCGGCCAATTGGAACATAACAGAGCAGGGTTTGTTAGAAAAGGTGCAGGAATGTGGCCTTCGCGGCCTGGAGTTGCAAATCTCTGGTCTAAGTCATCATTTCTATGACAACCTCTCACACACCCCAGGCTCTGGATAATCTGTCAAACGTTGTCGACGTTCAGCGTGAGGGCCAGCAAGATCCATGTACTTTTATTGAGGCATGTGATTGATTAGTTCACAACTTTCACTAAAGAAAAAACATGGATTATCAAAAACATTTTTTTAAGTATAAGAGCTAGAATTGGTATTCTGAGCAAAAGAATGAGTAACAGCTGTTTGTTTCTGTACACAAGTCTATGGGATTTGGCTTCTTAGAACCAGTAGGTGCTTCCTGTTTAGAACACCAGGGGGGGGAGGAGTCACTCAGTCCAGTTCTCTTGTACAATCAATGGGCGAGACGCTGAACCCTACATTGCTCCTGGTGGGTCCAGTCTGGCGCTAGTGTTAGGGTAGAGGTGTGAATGTGTGTTCAGGCCTGAATGGGGGTGTGGCCTAAGCGTCTTTGGCCTTAAGGCAGAGAAGCGCTCTCCAACTATACGCCATTTAACATGTTAGGTTGTACCTGGTGAACTGGTCTGGAGTCAATCAAGTTGGAACTAACCATTTGGCAAATACAGTAAGTTTTCTTCAGCTGGAAGTCAAAGCGGTCCTGGAACCAGACAGAAAAAGGCTTCACGTACCCGATCAAGCAAGTGCAGTCGAGCCACATAAGCCCTCTCTGTCTGCAAGAGTTCATTAGCGATGTGGTACAGCCTACTTTCAGCCTCCTCTTCTTTTGGTTCTCCACCTTCAGCCATCTTGTTTTCTTCCGTCTCAGGTTCTGTGGTTGTTTTGGTCCATTCACAGAAAAACCTGGAGCCGCACTTTATGGGCGTCTTCTCTTCGGTTTCATTTCCGACGTGCGCCTCCTCTACGGGTGCCCCGTCGCTTCTGTGCACGCCCCCGTCCATCCGAGGTGGGGAGGGCTCCATGTCACTCTTTGTGGTTGGACTGAGTTTAGGGTCAGGAGGGGGTTCGATGGTGATGCCTGGTCCATTACAGGTGGTGGACTGCAGCAGCTTTAGAGGGGAGCGTTCCATTTTCATACAGGGAATCCTAATAAAGCAAAGAAAACAACATTTACTGAATGCAACCAAACACCAGAGCCCGCAACACCTAAATTATACACGCATTTAACATTCTGTAACTTCAACTGTTGACCATTTCCACAATAACCATAATATGAGGGGATTCGAGGAACGTAGCTTTGCGCCGCAAAGGCACAAAGCCACTTTTCTTCACATCAGAATCAGCTCATTTACACACAAACAATCAGCTCTAGTGCTAAAAGGTAGAGGCCATTGAGTTGATTTAGGTATGGAACGATCAGATCTACCTGTCCATGTCCCCACAAGTGGTCAGATCAGGGACACTCCCATACTTCTGGGCTCTCTTATTCCGTTTCTCCATTTTGTTCGGGGTTCTGCTAAGTCCTAGTACGGGTTTGGAGTATTTAGGAGAAACATTTGTGCCGCTCTTCTGAACAGGGCTGGGCGTCCTCAGTTTCCCCATGAAAGGACTGCGGTTCTTTGGGGACAGCTTGGCAGGGCTGTGTCCTCCGTCCCTCAGTGGACTGCAACTTTGAATGCTTCTTTTGCCCGGACTGGGAGATCTGAGGAGCGGACAGCTGGAAATCTTTGCTATTCCTCGGCTGCCTGGACTAATCTTTGCCCTATAAGCTGCCAATTCATTAATTTGGCCTTGAACTGGACTTGGTGAGCCTCCGCAATTTTGAGATGGACTGAGATGGGTCAACCAGACCCTGTGATCTCCATTGGTGGTCTGATCTGGGTTAACTTGAAGAGGTTGTGGGTTTGCTGCTGCAGGACCAGCTTGATCTTTCAGGCAAGTTGGTTTATGGGACCCTAAAGACATTTTTCAACAAGTCAACATTCACACAAGTGGCACCTTTAACTTGAATCTGGAGGTTCCCGGTCTCCAACTACCTTGTGGAAACGGTGATTTTGTCTGCAGGCTGTTTTCATCTTCCACATTTGGTTCCACTGCAGAGTCGCAGGCTTTGTCCCGAGGCTCGCCATAGCTGTAGGAGCCACACACTCCACCAGCTGCACCTGAGGACGACAACAATTGTACACCGAACGTTCTGTTCAGAGGACTCCATGTTAACCCTTTAACATCTGAACCGTCGCCGGGGACGCCTAAAAAACACACGCTCTATGACACACGGCAACTCTTGAACCGTTTTGTGCAAAAAACCGCGAATCGTGTGATTTTGATGTACAGAAAAGCGGCATTTTGATATCGTTTCATATCGGCTTTGCAGCGTTAACGCCGAATTACTGACAAAGTGTTGTCCATCAGCGCAAGGCTGCTTTTCTCAGCTTCAGAATCTGCTGCAATCAATAGAGTTTTGATAGTCTAAGGAATTTAAATACTAGAGCTAAAGCTCCAGCATTACAGTCGAACGGCTCCTTTCATTTTGTTGAACGCCAAAGAAGCGAGGAAATTTGAGAAACTTCAATTCTAAATAATGTATTCCCTCGTTCCCACTCAAAAATCCAAACTGCAAGATCAAACAGAGGCGTCGCGAAATAGTGAGGATCCACAAAAAGAGAATCTTTTTTAGTGACAATAAAATTTAAACTTTAGACTTTAAGAAAAATCTCCAAAATATCTAACAAAGCTGGTTTTCCATTGAATCATGAACTTTGGGGGATCATCTAAACCCACTGCACTGCAGCTTTCTGTTATATAGGCTGTATTTCCTTCTAGATTTCTGCTAAAGACTTTTCTACCATTTGCAGTGAACCAATATTTTTTTTAATCAATCTTGGCTCAAATTGCATTGTGGGTCAGGAAATCACTGCCAAATTAGAAAAAAGTCTATTTCAACATATGAAGGACATTAATTTGTTATGTGGAGCTCCACAAGGCTCAGTGTTGAGCTCTTGTGTTGTTTTCCTCAAAGTGTATGATCATTTTTATGCAGATGATGCAACTTTATTGTTGTATTGACTCTTGTGCAATTGTATTGTTCGAGTGGTTTTCAGATATTGGGATTTGGTTCAGTTATAATGTTAAACAGGTAAATGCAAAAAAACAAAAAGAAAGAAAAAACTGATGTGAAAATGTCAGCCATAATATATCTGCAAAAATGTAACATTCAAGTTGACAAATCCTATCGATTAAATGCAGAAAGTCAAACAAAACTAATTTTTTCAATGCTAATAATCAAAAGTTCATTATTTTACTACAGTCGATCTGCTTTTTGGATCATTTTTAAACCCCTTACTTTGACATAATGGAAATACTTGTTTTCTTACCTGCAGTAACAGCGGTTTAAGATTATCCCTGACTAAAACCAGTCAGTAAAGCTTCCACTGACACCGCTGTACTGGTCATGCGGTCAGTCTGTTCCCTCAAAGCTAAACTTCCTTTTGCAACTTCCGTTTTGTTCACAGTGTAACCTTTGCCTGACTCGACTGTTACACCAAGACCAGAAGCTGAAAGTCTGAAGGAAAGTGTTGCTCCAACAGCACCAGAACACATGAACCAATCTAACAACTATCAGCTTTTGTGTGCTCTCTATGATGTAAACCCTTTTGCAGTATTTGATGGCAGAAAAAGTTTTTGCAGGAACAAATTATTCATTTACAACATTTAAATACCTTTTATACGTACCTTCCTTTAACACTTAAAAGTACATTTATACTAACATGGAATGGCCCCTCATAGTGCCTCACCATCCAATCAGAACACTTCACTCACAAACCTGCTGTTTTCTAGAACATAGTTTCTGCAGAACGGCTTGTGGGCGGGACCGTTGGTGTTGTGTAAGCCCAGTCCTGCTTCCCATCATCCTCTAGCTTACAGCCTCTCACACCCCCAAGCTAATATTAGCAGTGCAACCAAATCAGCCGGTGTAGGTACCATAACCGTTCGGCCTAACACTTTCATTCGGGGTCCTTTGGACTGAAGGTAACGTCAGACTACGGTGGCCCCACTTAGACAAACTCCGTAGCGTGGAGATCTGCTCAGGCTCTACATATTTCCATTTCATGTTCCCTTTTGTAACAAAGTTATTTTCCCTCTGACTGTATTCTTTGTAGTGTTTATAAAGACATGTTGCCACAATCCGCTTATTCCAGTTTAAGTTCAGCCGTGGTTGAAAATGTTGTCAGCACGACTAAATGTTGTTCTTCCGGGTCTGTTCTGCCAATAATAAAGCACGGCTTAAAAAACCTATAAGCTAACATAATAATAATTATAACAATAATAAGGGCATGTTGAGAAGACAATCTCGCTCTATGTGGGTGCTCTGTTTACAACAGACTCGTCATTTGTCCAGACCAATCACTATCTGACACGTCATCGGACAGCCAATCACATCACGTGACGTCAGAATTAGTCCAGGACCAGAACGGAGGTTCCAGGCCAAACGGTTATGGTCCCTGCAATGTCGGAGCTCTCCGGCCGCCCTGCAGTTTGGAGCCAGATCCCAGCTCTGACGATAAAAACGGAGATCTAGTCATCCACAGGAGGAAGCATCAGAATGGAACAGAGCAGGGAGCTTGTGGCCCGCCCAACGTATTATAGACACTGAAAGCTTTGTGTTTGGGGGCGACAGAGTTCACTACAAACGGTAACAGGCAAAGTTCAGTCCTAATGAGTGGAAAGAGATTTTACTGCAGTAATCCTCCATGTGTTTAAGGATGTTCATGTATGCACAAAGAAGCTTTCCATTCCCAAGCAGGAGACTTGAAGTGCTCACCTGCTGCCCTGGTCGCCCTCAGACAGACCTATGACGTCAGGAGTCCCAAACACTGTTAATTAGGACTCATTTTCTTATTTTATTTTGAAAAATCCTGTTACTTATTCTCCCAAAAATCTTTGCTAGAAACATTCTGCTGACATTTTAATAATCTGAGGTTACTGACCTGAACTTATTCAAAATAGATGTTTTTTGTGACATTTAGTGGAATCTTAAATAAATAAGATGTACCTAGCAACACAACAGTAATGTTAGCAGCACAGTTTCACAAATTAATTTGAAACTTAAAAGCATTAAAAATCAAAGCGAGAAAAAACGATTTCAAGTTTAAAAATAATAAATCCGAATATGAAAGTTGAATTTTTAATTAAAAAAAGTTAAGGAAGATAACCAAAAGAATTTAGAAGAATACTTTCAGAATAAATAAATGGCTGCATCATTTTTTTTATTTCATATTAGGAAAGTTTTTTTGGTGGTTTATTTGACCTTTCACATTTTTCCCCGGCGTCCGGTCCTCACCTGCCGCCACCGCCGCGCTGCTTTTCCGTCTGACCGCCACGCGCCGGAACTCCTCGGTCTCGCGGCAGTCTCTGAGGGTCAGACTGCTCCTCTTCTTCAGGTCAAACATGGTGAAGAAGCGGCGCTGCTTCACGGAGCAGACGAAGCAAGCCAGCTCGGGTAAACGCAAACCGGTCCGGCTCACCTGGACACCTGCGCAATCACCGCCGCTGATGTTGGAGCAGCTGCGACCAGACCCCGCCTGCAACTTCAACATCAAAGCACTTCCGGAACCACGCTGACCAATCAGCGAGCACCTTAACTGTCGCAGTGAAGCTGCAAGGATACTCCAAAGTTTTCAGTTTTCGGTTATTTCTTAAGCTACTTTTCACGTTTTATGTATACAAATGAAAGCAAACGTGTTCAGGAAACATCTGCCAACAAACACGCAGAAAGAATTTAATTTTACCAAAAAAGAAAAAAAAACTAGCATCAAAAGCCTAAATATGGAACGCCACTAAAGAAATTCATACCTGACTTTCACCTGTCCAACAGCTGAGCTGAAGGCCTCTGGTGTTGGACAGATTATACTTTTACAAAACTGATTCTGAATCTTTTGACACACTGGGTGTATATTTAAACAAACCCCTTTTGTAATTTTGGCTAAACTTTAGTCATCTGAATTATATTTGCAACCGTTCTTCTTGTTGGTCCGGTCGGAAAAGAAAAGGAGGGAAGAAGAGAGAGAGAGGGATGTTAGAAAGGGGGGGTAGGAGGGCAATAAAATAAGGTGGGTTCCCAAGGGGGACCTGCCCCAAGCTACAGGCAGCCCCCCACCCAGCCCACGGTTGGTCCAGGAGAGAGTGAGGCAGGGGGCCGGCCACCCCTGTCCCGGAGGAGGACGGCCAAATACACAAATGTTGTCGTTGTTCACAGTGACGCAGCTTTTGCTGGTGGTTCGGCAGAGGTTTTATGCAGGACGCTCTTCCTGAAACAACCCTGTTACCCGGGCTGGGGACCGGCACAGGGGAGACCCAGACTTTGGTCATCTTGTGGCATAGGTGGGCAGTGGCGTGAAGGGTCTTCACAAGGACCCACACTGGATGAAGCTCATTGCGATCCCGGGAATTTGACATTTTTAGGCAAACATTGAGCCAGGTTCTTCAGACACCAATCTGTTGAAAGTCAAGACATTGTAATTATTTAAAAAAATGTTATGTGGTAATACATTTTTTATGTTGACCTAGACACAACTTCATGGAACTGGGTGTCTAAACTATCTTCCTCCAAAAAATAAAGATCACCCAAATGAAAATTAGAGGGGAATGTGTGCTCTAGGTGCAACTGGTAGCTTTCTGGGTGGAATATATGATGTTTTAATATAAACGGTGATATAAATAAACAATCGAATGGTTTCGTTTCGGCCATGAGGTAAATAAAAACATTCACCGACAGAAAAGGGCTACAGAACGAAAAAGTGGGAAAAGAAATGCTGTCAGAAGTGGGATTCGAACCCACGCCTCCAGGGGAGACTGCGACCTGAACGCAGCGCCTTAGACCGCTCGGCCATCCTGACGTGCATCGCCAGCCGCCAAAACTGGTATTTGAAGAAAAGCAAATGGAGTCTGTGTCTCGGTGGGTTGAGTTGAGGAGTGAAGTGGAAATTGCAGTAGTTTTTTCAGCGAAATACATCACACCTGTATCTGCCTAATAGTCCAGCAGACTGACTGACATCAAAAGGCAGACGAAACGCGCTAACTGGGAAAGAATGATTCCGTCTATAAATATAAAATTCACAGTAATTTGAGTAAAAATGCATTTAGCTGTTTATCTGTTCTACATAAAGACATCAAAAGTATGCCATTGAATGAAATTTACATTTAATAGTTCACTGGCATTTAAAGTCACAAGGGCTTTAAGAATGCAGGCTAAATCATTTAGGCTGGCCCTCACAAATATTCACCTCACCAAATCTGGCTGGTTGCAAAGGTTTGGACACCCCTGCTCTTTTGTGATTGTGGCCCTGTGACAGACTGGCAACCTGTCCAGGATGTCCCCTACCTTCACCCACGAGGGGCTGGGATAGGCTCCCGAGAGGCACAAAATGGGACAAATGGTTGTAAGAGTAATCTATTACAGTAACTTATTTACACACATTCCTAGGAACCTATCTTTTGGTTTCTTCATGGACGTCTGCCAGACCCCAATATTTCCAAGCATTCCTGATAAACTAAGACTGTGCCGCCGCAGCCCCCGCAGCCGCCGCAGGCGCAGCAGCCACCTGCTGCTGCATCCTTGAAGGTCTAAGCCTGGAACGTGAAGAATGAACACCATCAGAGTCCTCTTCTGCGTGTTTTACTGCTATACATTTACCCTGATCAGTTTGGAAATTCCATCTGACAGAAGATCTGCTCGCTGAGGTGTTGTCCAGCTCAAACCCTTTTCTGTATCTTTTAGACATTTTATCTTAATAAAGAATTTGTTTATATTGCTTGACCCACTTTTCAAAGTATTTACGGCTGAAAATAAATTTTTATTAGAAAAGGAGCACTTTAAATCATAAACGTTTTCATAGATGCAAGAAACCCCAGTTTCCCTTCTCTTGTTTCTCGCGTCAAGGTGTCCTAAATGAGGAATGAGGCCCTAACTGTGGAAACGGGGTCATAGAACAGCGCTCTGCTGCCATCTACTGGAATGAATCCGTCCCTACAGAAGTGTCAGAAAACACGTTCTCTACAAAACATTCACCTTTATTCAGAAGTAGGATACCAACGTTTGCTTCCAGCAGAGATGATGAACTTTCCATGTCCATCGCATTTCAGCAACATTTTGGAAAAGCTGGAAAAGCTCTCGCGTGAAAATGTGAATGGAATGCGAGAACGGAAACGTGTTTTGTGCTGCCCTCTGGCGGGCGATGTGAAAAACGATGAAACCCCCTTACAGGTAAAACAGAAAAAGAGTCGATGTGTCAAACATACAACGTGGCGGTTTCTTTTGATCCACCATGGAAGGACACGTGTTCTCAAGTAAAGTCTTTAAAACCTCAAAGATAAAAATTTTATCTGTCAGAAGTGGGATTCGAACCCACGCCTCCAGGGGAGACTGCGACCTGAACGCAGCGCCTTAGACCGCTCGGCCATCCTGACATGAACACAGTAGTGACCCAACTTGTTATTTGAAGCTGCCCAAACAGGAAAAGGTGTAGTTATGATTGGCTTACCGCTGCATGCGGCACTTAATAAATATTTTGAACATTTTTTAACATTTTTGGTCTTCTCCCCTCCTTGACACACAAAGCGCATGTGCGGAAGTGCAGTTTTCTGACAAACCACTAGAGGCAAAACGGAGGTATTTTTCATCCAATGTGAAATTTTTTTACTTAAATATATTTTAAACCAAGAAATATGACAACTTTCCAAAAGCAAAAGGTTAGTTTTCTATTCTTTTTTTTTTATCAACTCAGTGGAACATTATTTAAATAAAATTTTAAATATATTTCTTTCTGTTTTGCGCGGAGTCATATTTCCACAGTGAAAAAACATCCTAAAACCTCATTTATTTATTTATTGTAGTAGTTTTAAAGTTTTTATGACAGATTGGAAAGACCAAGTTGTGTTTTTACGTCCAGACAGGTTTAAAATGCAAACATATTTGCACATAAACGGGATGGGACTGCGTGCGCGTGCGCAGGCACAGAGGCAGCCAGTGAGAGGCCGGTGCAGCATTCAGCGGCTCCCCTCCGCAGGCGGCAGACGGCGGCCCATCCCTCCGCTTCTTTCCTACTTTCTTCCCGCTCCGTCGCTCAGCCAAGGCGAAGAAATGTCTGCCAGACAGGGCTTCTACCGGCAGGAGCTAAACAAGACGGTGTGGGAGGTTCCGGAGCGGTACCAGAACCTGACGCCGGTGGGCTCCGGAGCCTACGGATCCGTGTGGTGAGTGTGTGAGCGCGCGCGTGTGTGGATGTGTGTGCGCGCGCTGGGCGAGGCTGCTCTGGTGTGTGGATGCTGTCTGCTGCCTGTGGCACTGACATTTTCTTACGTTTTCATAAAAAACAACAGCAAATTTTCCCGTTTGAAAGAGGAAGTCCGGTCAGTGCAGGAATCTTCCTTCCCGCCCCTCTGCCTCCGCCTGCGCGCACACTTTAGAAATGTCCCCCGCATCCGCAGACATAAACCAGTCTGCAGATGCTCCCCCTCTTTGGGTTGATAGCCTTCTCTCGGTCTGCTAAATCATGCAGCTGGTGCAAATAGGGAGTTCATAACGTGAGGATACTGTTGCCATGGCGATGCATCCTGGTGACAACCTGCCCTTACTGGCAGCATCATCCAAAGAGGCCGATGATGGTAAAGCTGCCTTTTTGGTGGAATGGGAGACCCCTGATGGATGTGTGGTCACGTGCAGCCGGACAGGTTTCACTCCAGATAATCTGGATCTTGTCTGCGGAGCTTTAAGCCGCGCAGCAATTTGAGCTGTTACTCATCAAAAGCAGCCGCCGGCTTACATAAAAGAGGCTTTTTGTAGCTTTTTTCCCTTTGAACAGATGTTTGTGTAAAAAAATGTATTTTTCTGAGGAAAGTCTCATAGGTCGAAGTGACTAATTATTCACATTTAACAAAGTAACTTTCTGTAATAAAGTGACACTGTTTATGTCAGAAGATTTAAGATGAATAATCCACGAAGCTACAAGATTTGCACTAAGAGATACCTTTTTTTGTGGAAAAACAAACTTTTTTAGTTTTTAATCAGGATTTTGTTCATATTTAAACATTTTGCAATGTAAATTTTAGTTTGTCTTATTCCTAAAACTAACCTCCACAGAATTTAACTACAATAATTTATAAATTGGCGTTTCACAGTTGTATGATAGGACTGTCATAAATAATTGAATTTTTTAATTTGGTCTAATAATTTTTCTTCCATTTTTTGTGTTTTTGTATTCAAACGGTCAATTAAAGATAAAAATCAGACTTACTTTAACACTTTTGAGGGGGGTCTAAACCGCCTGGATACAGCAGCCTTTTTGAGGGCGTGGTCTCAAAATGCACATTTGAAAAAAACAAGAGGAGGAAAACTCTTAAGTCTACCCAGTAATAAACTGATATTGTTCACTGTGTCACTTCAGAAGTAAGAAAAGTTTTAGCCAAAAAGAATTTTTTTCTTCTCACAATCCTGCATGCAAGAACAAATGTCTTGCAGACTATAAACAATCTGCAGTTTTGTTTTAAACTCTATTAAATCTTGTAAATAGTACTTATAGTAACTTGTTTTGCTTGGTTTAATTATTTTGTTCTTTCTTAAAATTGTGAGTTAAAAAAAATTGTGAGTTAAAGTGAACTAGACTTATTTTAACACTGCACTTTCGAGGGTGGTCTTAACCGCCTAGAAACAGCTGCCCTCAAACCTGCAGATCATAAGAAAAAAACAGGAGGAAAAACTCTTTAGTCTTCCGCCTAATTCATTGATATTGTTAAATGTGTCACTTAAGAAGTAAGAAAAGGAATTTTGTTCTTCTCACAATTCTGCAAGAACAAATGTCTTACAGAGGTATGGAGCAGCTGCATGGTTTTCCTTTGAAATTCTGGACTTATTCTTGGAAACACAAAGAGAAACCCAGCTGTTCTGAGACATTTTTTACTGGAAGCTGAACAACAGATTGTTTTTGGAGCTGCAATAGAAGCAGAACGCAAACTTTAGTAGGAAGTCTAAATATATCCTATCGATCCAAGAGGAGAAAGAAAGAAAGAAAAACTCATCAGCTATTAGGGGACATTCAAAGTGTGGGGGGAGCTCCAACAGCTGCATGCTTCTTTCATTTGGTACCAATGACCCCCCCATTGTGGTTGACTTTCTCATGGCTGAACTTGATCAGTTAAGGGGGGGTTGAAGGGTGTCTATACATGCATTGTCAGGATTGGGGGGGGGGTTGTGCTGTTCCCGTTGTAGGACAGCTCTGATGCTTTTCCCCACAAAGAGCTTCTTCTCCTAGCAAACCTCACAAACTCACTGGCTTGTGTTGGAGAGTCTGATTCTCCACCGAGGGCTGAAGAGCCAGACGAGAAGACGGACGGGTGAGAGGCTTTAGAGCCGCAGAGGGGAAACGCTAAAACAGGAAGCCTCATGAATACAAGATCCATTGAATAATTTAGCAACCCGCCTCCTCAGAAAGTTTTCAGACCGCTCATGTCAGTATCTGTGAATAATTCAGCCTGGAGGTCTATTCAACTTTCTCCTTCCATTGCATTTTGGACGCTTAGGTCCAGACGGATTTACGGCAGTTTTATCCTCGTCCTCCTCCACTCGTTTGGACATTTGAGGAATTGGATGAAGGACTTAACAGACAGAACTGGAGGCAGTTTGGTTTCAGGAGAACACAGACACACTACAGGCCGCACTTTAGTCCAGGTCAGAGTTTAAATACAACAGTAGCTCGGATAGGCTCCAGCAACCCTGTGACCCTGAAAGGCATAAAATGGGTTTAGAAAATGGATGCGTTGAGTTTTCAAGAGAAAAAAAAAAGAGTTTATTGACCAGTTGTGGCAGTAATGCTGATGGCAGGTGAAAAACCTTTAAACAATCAGAAACAGAGCAATAATTTAACAGGTAAGTATATTAATGATCAAACAAATGAAACCAACAGGTTGTTGACCAAAAACTCTGAGTTGAGACATTGTACAACGTTGATTTACTTTGGTTTTCGCGATACAACGAAACAAGCAGTAAAAGGTCCAGCGTTGAGTTCACCAGTAGCCCAACCACGCAGTAGTTTCACTTGGAGTTAACAGATAAGCTGCCGTCCTCCAGCTCAGTTGGATCAAATGGCAAAACTCTTTTTAAACTGTCCCCAGTTTAAGCGCTGATTACCTCAATTGAGTTCAGCTGGTAACCCGCCCCGCGTGCATTCACGGCGTGATCACGTGTGAGACGCTGCGCACTCCAGGAGACAGCGAGACGACCACGCCTCCGCTGCTCAGCGTGACACAGGTAATGTAATAGTCAGGGAGCAGCTCAACGAGAAAAATATTCTGTCATAATTAATTAATCCTAAAAATTCAAAATCCTGATGAAAAATCTCCAAACATCAGTTTGTCTTCCCAGGGGAAAGAGGATTGCCTAAAGCACACTATCAAGTCCACCTTAAAAACGAAGAGTTCCCACACTTAAGGAAGATTTGGTTTGGCCCTAACCAAAAGTTTGGGTTACAGTCTGACCAAGATCCAGTTTATTCACCAGAAACAGGAAGTTTACACATTTAAGTGTTTTCCAATGTCATCTTCCTTTGTAAACGAACTTCCTGTATAAATAGGAAGTTTCCACAGGAAAAGCTCAAATGGGTCTGTGATAAATCCGTTTAGATGCCTGGAACCAACCAAGATAGGAAGCGGGTTTACTGACAGTTGTGACAAACACTTGACTACAGTTGTTGCTGTCAAGAGTGAGTTCCCAATGTTTAAGGTGACGACGGTATTTCCACGGAGGATCCAGAAGGTTTGGACTCTCCGGTCTGAAGTTAGCACGGCGCAATTACTTTTTTAAATGCCTGTTTTCTGATAGAAGACGTTACATAATATACAAAGATGGATGGATGGATGGATGGATCGATGGATCGATGGATGGATAGGTGGGTGGGTGGGTGGGTGGATGGATGTAGGATTGCTAACTATCTAGCCAGGTAGCTGGATAGATAGACAGATGGACGGATAGATTACATTACAACAAAATCGCATCAGGAAAAATACATCTATAAAATCCATAAACATCGATAGATTACTAAAAAAGTGTTTGAGGTAAGATTTGTCAGTTTTTTTATCTTGTTTGTTCTAAACTTCTGAGAGATTTTCATTATACATAGGAGTTATGAATAAAGGCTAACAGACAGCAGAGGCTCACTCAAGAATAACCCGATGCAGAAAACAGGAGAAATCCACCTCCATTTCTAAAAATATTTACAACTGAGATCTCTTCTGTAGATGAATGTCATTTCTGATTTCAGCTTCTCCTCTTTGTTTCCTCAGTTTTGAAATGTGATCCGGAGACGG
The DNA here is from genome assembly GCA_037389245.1 of Oryzias sinensis. Taxonomy (NCBI): domain Eukaryota; kingdom Metazoa; phylum Chordata; class Actinopteri; order Beloniformes; family Adrianichthyidae; genus Oryzias; species Oryzias sinensis. Next base: position 1,497,584 of record CM074507.1, read on the forward strand.
ATGAGTTATTAGGACAGAAAACAGTGAAATAAATGGGGAGAAAGAAATCGATGCCTCTTCTCCGCTGAGTTGGAGGGTGTGTGTGTGGGGGGGGGGGGGGACCTGGCCAGAGCCTGGAAGGGACATCCGGACCGCCAGCAGGTGATTTCAGCCTGAAGGACCACAGAAACGGGAAACACACATAATTTGGTAGAAACCACATCCATCAGAAGGGAACTTGATTTAATCAGCTGTTCTGCTCCTTATCAGTCTCATCTTTCCCTTCGGCTCTTTGCTTTCATTTATTAAATATCATCATTAAACTCAGAATTGTAGCAACGGCAGCGAGGCTGAAAGACCCCACAAAGGAAGCGGCTGAGACATTTCCATCTCAAAGGAGGTTCTCCTTTCTCCTCTTTCTGTCCGTCTCAGTCAGCACGTCTCCATCCTGTCTGTCTTGGTTTTCCTCTCCAGCTCGGCGTACGATGTGGTCCTGAGGCAAAAGGTCGCCGTGAAGAAGCTCTCCAGGCCTTTCCAGTCCCTCATCCACGGCCGCCGCTCGTACCGCGAGCTCAGGCTGCTCAAGCACATGAAACACGAGAACGTCAGTGCTGCCTTTTAGAGCGCCGAGAGACGCAGATGCTCGGGCGCCGTTATTGATCGCTGTCTGCCTCTGCAGGTTATCGGGCTGCTGGACGTCTTCACTCCCGCTGCAACCTTAGAGGACTTCAATGAGCTGTACGTCGGTTTTTCTTTCCTAATAAACGGACTTATTAAGGGGCTGCATATGGAAGCAACCTTAGGGGGATGAAGGCCTGCAGAGATGGGCGATGGTTGCCATGGCAGCATGACCAGATCCTCTGAAACGCGCCCAAATCCTCCCCCAGCCCTCACTGGAGCCTCCTGTCTTAACTCTGCAGCTACCTGGTGACGAACCTGATGGGTGCGGACCTCAACAACATCGTCAAGTTTCAGCGGCTTTCTGACGAGCACGTGCAGTTCTTGATTTACCAGCTGCTCCGCGGGCTTAAGGTAGTATGCTGATGTCACTCAGTGCTCCTTCCACCTTAAACAGAAGCTCCAGTGTTGACAACCGTAACTCTTCGACCGTTTATGCAATCAATGAAATTCCAGTGGATTGTGAAGCGGACAAAAGCAGCTTTGCACTGAAACGCAACACTTTACACAGTGGTGAAGCGTTTACGCAATCAACACAAATCCTCTGATTCTGACACGGAGAAAACGGGCTTTTGGTGTCGGCTTTCCCACCGATGTCCAACAAAAACCCAACACAAAGTCTTGCAAAAACAAGACACTTTTTTCCACGTTTTCATCACGTAAGCGGTCAAAGAGTTACGGTGCGTCAAAAGACGTGTGTTCTTCAGGCAGAGCCGGTGACATCACTGGTGTTAAAGGGTTAAAGCTCAGAGAATTTAGTCCATCAAAGACATTACATGGATTCATTGTGTGTTGGTGTCATTAAAATCAGAATTATAGGCAGAAAATTCCATTTAAATTCGCTTCAGTTCAACAGTTTAGTCATTCAACATTTTAAGGTGCTTTAACCCCTAATCCTATGCACTTTTGGACCTACGTTATTTCATTTTGATTAATTATTTTTACTCTTTTGTCATCTCTTCCTGTTATTATGAGTTGACAGGAGTCAAACTCAAAGTCCCACCCACTTTTCAGCTAGCTCTCTTCTGATTGGATCCAACCACAACTGAACTCCTGCCCTTTATGATTGATGTCTCATAAATGCTCTTTAAGCCTTTAACAGCAGAGCTTTAGCTACAGTGTAGCTGTTTTTTGAATAATTTAATTCTTTGACTGTTTATAATTCCAAAGGATTCTCAAGTTGATAAGCAGTGTTGTGCTAAGCGGTTTTGCGCAACACTTAGCTAACGTAAAGTTAGTTATGCGTGGTTGGAGTTATGTTATTTTGTTGGCTCCAGCTCTGATGTGAAAGGGTTAAAGTCTCAGAAATGGCTTTAAGAGAAAACTGTGTTCTTGATTTGATGAATTAGAGTTTTGTAAATAAAGATTGATTTGAGTGTTTTTTTCATCTAAAATAATGCTGATTTTTAGGACAATAACAATTATTTATGCATAATACATGATATTTTAAAGACTTAGAATGAGATGTTTTAGGACCAATAGCTAACTAAGTTAGGTCACTTTTTTGGTTTACGTCTTGATATTGCCATCTAGAAGACGGTGTTGAATTTCATTGAAACCCCTCTGCTGGAATTCAGACCTGAATGGGTCCAGCTGCTTGGTTACCATGGAGAAGACAAAAGCAGCCTTCTTTTAGCAGGAGCTAATGTGCTAAGATGCTCCCTTGACCCCTGCCTCCTCTCTGTCCTCCCCTTTCCCCTGCCCCCGCCCTCTGGCCCCGCCCACTCGCCTGTTGAACAGTACATCCACTCGGCAGGACTGATCCACAGAGTGAGTGCATCTTTTTTCCTAACTTGTTGCAGTTTTGACCAACGACTAAAAAAAAATGGATGCATTCTGTCGACCCAGTTCACATTTTTTCCTTTATTGCAGTCATCAGCATCTTCCGTCTCTGTGAGCAGTTTGAACTTGACCCTCTTTAAACTCCTTTCTAAAGTCCTGTAGTGTTTTCACCATTGACTGTATCCAAGAACTGGACTGAGTGACCCCTCGCGTTTCAAACAGGAAGTACGCCCTGGTTCCCAAGAAGCCAAAACCCCAAGAGCATTTCTAAAGGACTTGCATAGAGAAATAAACAGCTACTACTCAGTCATTCTATTTATCAGAGTAATCATTCCTAATCTGGTACAATTTTTTTTCTCCCCCCCCCCCCCAACTGATCAATCAGATGCCTCAGTTAAAGCAGATAATCTCATGTCAAATGTTCAAAATGTTTGATTGACAGATTCTCCCAAGCTCACTTTCAGGTGGTAGGGGGTGTGGCCTTCCAACAAGCTCACTGCTGATTGGCAAGAGGGGTTACCACTGAAATGTTGACTCGGATGCACTTGCAGCAATCACTGCTTACTGACAATTTCAGGCTCCAACATGGCGGCGTCCGTACCACAAAGAAATCTTGACCAAATTGACTTCATTCTGTTGGAAGTAAGTCGTTTTCTATGGGTGACATCACAGTCACTCGGTCCAGTTCTCATATACAGTCAGTGGTTTTCACCAACGTCCAACAAGACATTTATTTAGACAACTAAATAAGAAACCAGATATCCGCACAGCTCCACATAGACGCTCCATGACCCAAAGAAACCACTCATTCAGCAAACAGGGAGATGATTGGCTGCTGATTTTACCTGCGTTCCACCATTGTTGCTTATTATTTGGTTTCTTTGCAAAAGCAGTTTGTAGATCCCCGGATGGAACTACCCAATGGACTCTTCCTGCATTAGATGTATCTCATTTAAAAGTAACTGGAAACTGGCACCATTGTGGAGTCATCTAACCAATAAAAAATGCAAGCTAACATAACGTTGTGGACGAGCAGGGTTTTACTCCTGGAGCTAGCTTAGATAGAAAAACCAGAGAAAGGAAAGGGGTAAAAAATGAAACTACTGAAGAGACGCATTACTACACCAAAAATACAGATTTCCAAAGAAGGTTTATTTATTTACCTGTTGCTATAAACCTATGGTCTTACAGTTGCTGATCCATACGCCATGGGGCGGCCGTGGTGCAGCGGTAGGACGGTCGACACATGATCGTAATATTGGAGGTTCGATTCCCGCCTTGCCCATTAGTCAATATCCTTGGGCAAGACACTGAACCCCACATTACCTCTGGTGGGAGGTTGGCGCCAGTGTTCGGCAGCGGAGCCGCCACCAGTGTGTGAATGTGTGTGTTAGTGTGTGTGTGAGTGGGTGAATGTGTGTGTGAGTGTAAAGAGCTTTGGGCCTTGTAGGTAGAAAACCACTATATAAATATACGCCATTTACCATACCTGAAGTCCAATGGCTATAATATAGTTCAACTTTTGCGGTTTTTATTAGTGCCATTTTGTATTCCTTAATTTTCACAGTGCATTGTGTTCTGCGCTCTGATTGGCTGTAGACCATTGTCCATCACGTCCACTGTGCCGTATCTCCTCTACAGAATGCATTCAGCTCTCCAAATCTACATAGATCTTAGATCGCGATCAGATCTTTGTTTTTATATTATAAAACTGGACTGTTTTTCTATGAAATTTTGTTCAAAAGTTCATGTCTGTAGTGTAGTGAGTTTTACAGACTTAAAGCATGTATAAATAATAATATAATAATGTCTCATAAATAAAATCAGCTGATGGCATAAATGGTCCAGGAGTTACAGGAGATCACAGAGCGTGAGTTATTTAGGTATCGCCAACAACATCTCCATTGTTAAAGGGTTAAAGCTGTTTATCCCACTTTTCATTCACCACATGTTAAAAGAGAACAGGAACTGAAGTTGCGTTGTTTTGCCTTGCTTTTGTCTTATCTTAACTTTCCTCTCAGGACCTCAAACCCAGTAATGTTGCAGTAAATGAAGACTGTGAGCTGAGGGTAAGACTGGCCTTCAGTTTGAAGCAACAAATTCCTCCCGCTGAAGGTTTTTTGTATTTATTTATAAAAATCTTTCAAAAACAGATCCTTGACTTTGGGTTAGCCAGACAGACGGACGACGAAATGACCGGGTACGTGGCGACTCGCTGGTATCGAGCGCCTGAGATCATGCTGAACTGGATGCACTACAACCAGAACGGTGATTTTGCCGTGAATTCAGACGATACCTCAGAGGCAAAGTCCATCAATGGCTGCAAAATGAAACCCTCTGTGTTTCTGTTTCAGTTGATATTTGGTCTGTGGGTTGCATTATGGGAGAGCTGCTGAAAGGGAAAGTCCTCTTTCCCGGAACGGACTGTATCCTTTATGGTGCTGGCTCGCGTCCACAATGGTTTTTAGCTTTTTTACTGCAGAATCTGGAATCTTCCAGTCAGTGAAGCGTCCCTGGATCAAGACCTCGCATTTCTATCATTCCTGTGCCGAAGCTGCAAGACAGAAACAATTGGTGCAATGTAGAGATGCAACCTAGAAAGACAAATTGGACTTTACTGTTGATGGATTTTATGTTTTTCATGAGTTTGAATCTCTTAACCTTTGCTCTCTAAGACATTGATCAGCTGAAGAGAATCATGGAGGTGGTTGGTACTCCCACACCAGACCTTCTAAAGAAGATCTGCTCTGAACATGTGAGAAGTGACGGTTTTTGTAGATGAAAACAGATTGATCCTTTTGTGTTGTGGGAGGGACTGAAAGCTGATACTCTGTGAAATCTGGCATTTGCAGGCGCAGAAATACATCCAGTCCCTGCCCTTCATGCCCCAGCAAGACCTGGCAAAGATCTTCAGAGGGGCAAACCCCCTGGGTGGGTGATGTCCCACAAATGTCATTTTCAACCATTTTAGTTGGGTTCCAATGGTTGGTCTTTAGTTTATTCTGTGCATCAGGACTGTTTAGTTTCAATGTTAAGTTAATGTACAGACAGGGCCTACAGTGGAATTTGAGCCTTGGGTGCGAATTTTCTTTTTTGGCATACAGGAATGATCCAGACGTGAATATCTGGATTTTGGGGGAAATGTGCATCTTATCAGCCAGTTAGAAGCTCATCTTCAATGGTGGCTTGTTGACAATGTTATCAATGGGTGATCTCATGAACCCAGACATGGAGAGGCGATTACCAAGGTTTTTGTCGAGTTTTTTAGGTTAGCGACAGCTTTTCCTCATACAAATTAACGTCAGGGGTGTCAGGTGTTTGAACACTCTTTCAATAAGCATCTAGCAACAAATTTGACCCGGGTTTAGAGTTGTGGAAGACATAATTTTGTGTTTAGGTGTAAGTCTTCAACCTCATTCTCAAGACTAGCACTTCAGCTAGCTGTTTGTACGCAATTGTTGGTGAAATTATGGAAGTCAGTTCACACAACACCCACGGGAGCAGACTATTCCAGACTTTGTGTACAATCTAAAAAAACACTCCAGCATTGCAGAACTAAAAGAGTTGTAACATTTGAGACCCCCTTGGGGTCAAGCAAAAGGTTTTTACACATATTTTAGCACAATGAGCTTTGCTGCTAACATTTTTGTCGTTAGCGTCAACCAGCTAGAACATCCTCATGTCTTACCCCAAAATAACTCTGGTCCATCCGCGGTGCATCTCCATTGCGTTGTGTTGGGACGACCGTCAGTTAGTTTACATTTGTCATCCATGGCGAAAATGGACCCCAGTGTTTTTTTGCAGCATTAACATGCGTTATCATGTGGGCACGTCACCTTCAATCAAAAATAAAATTTTATAAAGTTTTATTTTAAAAGTACAACAGAAGTTTTTTCTTTAAGAAACCTGGACCTGTTTCTCCAGCATTTTACTGCTACATTGATGCGTCAACAGACTGAAAATAAAAATCTTGCGTAAAGCTTGCGGTGCAGAGGGACGGATGTGAGACGCAGACATGGCGGAGGCGATGTAAACATTCAGATTGATTTATGAATGTTCTGTTTTTCTGTGTTTGAGACGCACCGCAGACGACCGGTGGAAATCAGCCTCAACTGTTACAGACAAAACCTGTTCCGCTTCCTAAAGCAGCTCTGTGACGTTATTTAGAACAACTAAACATTACAACATTGTAGAAGAAGCCATTACACTCAACACAGGGAGAAACATCTAGTTAGCATGGTGGGAAAAGCTGAAAAAAAAAGCAGAAAGAAGATTCTTAGGAACCAGGATCGATTGTCATTTATGTAGAGGTTTGACTTAAAGCCTCTAGTTATTACAAGCTCTTTCCAACTTCTGTGTTTGTCTCTGCGTTAGCCGTTGATCTACTAAAGCGCATGCTGGTTCTGGATTGCGATGGGAGGATCTCGGCTAGTGAAGCCCTGTCCCACCCCTACTTCTCCCAGTACCACGATCCAGATGATGAACCAGAGGCTCCACCTTACGACCAAACGCCGGAGAGCAAGGACCGAACTTTGGAAGAATGGAAAGGTGAACTCAAAAAGGCTTTTTTTTTTCTAATTGGTTTTAAAAGGAAGTGAAAGACATGAGTTAGGCTGTGGAAGCATCACATTGGGTAATGATGACTAAGCCTGGATTGTGTCACAGTATGGGTTCAGTTGGGGTTTTTGACACCCTACCAATTATGACTTTTTCATGTGCTGAACAATGTCTTTTTTCTCTCATATTAATTTATAGAGTTGGTGTTTGAAGAAGTAAACGGCTTTAAAACATCTGGCAGCAAGACGGACAGCCTGCAGGTGGAGCAGTGAACTTCAGCTTTGCCTTATTCTCCACCTGAAGAAGAACCCCACGTACTTAGAGAACAAAAGAAAGACTTTGGAGATGCCTGTCTTGGACTGAGTTGACTTGATTGAAGCATCACGGAGAAAAGGTCCATGTGGGATCAGATAAATAGAGGATGGATTTTAAAATCAAGGACCTCTGCCCCAGACACTAGCATCCTGTTGTGTTTCCCCTCAGAGACGAAAAAAAAAGGAACCAGCCAACATCAGGGACATGTGAGGATTCATAGCAGGGGAGAAATATAAGGCAGCTGTGTAAAACAAGTGAAAGGGTGAAGGGTACTGAAATATGATAAAAATGCACTCCTAGATTTTCAAAGCAACAGGGAAATTTTGTATTTCCTTTTCACCATCATAAACGCTAACTCATATTTAAAGGCTCAAAGCAACGCCATCTCACATCACAGAGAATCAGCTTAGCTTGCCTACTGCTGATGCATGACTAGTGCATTTAACTGTTTCAGCATACTACTGGTACATGTATCACAATAATAAAACATTCACCAATTGTTATAAAACACTATTATGAAGGAAAGGGACGGACACAAAAGGAAAATGGACCAAACTCATGTACAGACTATGATTTCGTATATGTACACAAACTACCTAATGCATTCGCTGCTGCCTACAAAATAAAATCCCAAACTCTGCTATTTATGCTCAAGCTAATCAATCACCTGTATTCCAAACAGAGTGACTGGATTTAAGGCTTTTGTTAATATTATTCTTCTGCTTGAGGTTTAGTTACTGGAGAAGCTTGATGATCAGGAACGTGTTGGCTTTGGCAGAAACCGTTTTTGCTCTAACAACAAATTTGTTTACAAAAATGAGGGTTCAAGAAATCCAGAGGTGTTCTTTGAGGGTATCTAATGCTGGAATCAAATAGTCTTACACAACTTCAATAAAGCAGGAACTGACCAAAAACCACAGGCTGGTGACTCATAATAGGTGACATTGTGTGGCCATTTGGAAAAACAACAACAACCTGCTTGTTCTTTCTCAAGTTACTACAAATGTTATGTAGCATTGTTATCCCAAAGAAAACCGGATGAAGATCAAGAGGAAGGTCAAGTGTTTGCCACAGACAGGGACAAAATTGTTGATACTGTTCTGTTAAGGCCGTGTCACACAGCCACTATGTACATTTATTGCATATTGCACTGATGAAAATTGGTCATACATGAATATATGTGTAAAAAGTGAAAACAGTTGTGGTCTGTATGTGAAATTTTCATTCGTGTACCACGTTAAAAACCACGGGAGACGTACGAATAAACCGAGCAAAGAAAACATAAAACTACGTAAAAGCCAAATCTGACCCAAAATTTGTGCGTCAATTATGTCATTTTATCGGGATATGTGCTACGTACGTATACACGATCTTAAAGTTATACATCCGTGGTACATGCATGCATTTCGTAAAAATCACGCACCATTGTCCAAAACTTCTGTAATAAATGTGCAAAAAAATATGCATAAACTGTGTAATTTAACCGACCAAACATGTTGATCATATCCAAACCGAATTTACGTAAAGACCCGTCAGCCGAAACCCTCGATGGACATCTGTGCATATCGACATATGCTAGAAACACTAATGAATTACAAATATCACGCATGTATCACAAAAGACCAAAATTTTAAAGTTGGAAAATGCACAAAATGTACATAGTGCCAACTGCTTTTGAATCGTTGTGAAAGAGAACCATTAAAGAAAAACAAGCAATTAAAATGTGGTGATAGTCCCACAGCTCCATATTTGACATTCTGTACGCATTAATAAGTATTCTGGCCAACTTCTCTTGAGTAAACTGCTCCAGTTATCTTAGGTTTTGAAGGAGGATTTTAGCTAGCAAGTGGTTAGCTAACATGCTAACTCTACACACTAACCTATAATCCAAGCAGCATTCATGATAAACTATAATTTAACACAACACATATTTAACCACATTTAGAGGTTAAATTATTTAAATATTCTGTAAGAAATGAACTTAAATAAACATTCTTTCGTTTATGTAACAGGTTGATATCAAAATTAGCATTTTTTCTGTTATGCTAATTAAGTTTGAGCTCTGAAGTTTGAACTCATAAAGTTAAGTTTAGCTTTACTATGAATTTTCTTTAACTGAATAATAAATTCACTCCCTAGTAGCCTAATAGTCCTTGAAGATTGTGAGAAGGTTTGTTTTTTTCGGCGTTGTTTTCTCCTGGAATGCTACATGTAGCCTAGTGTGTGAGTGTCTGTTTACAAAAGCAAAAAAATGATTACTTAATATTCAAGTGCATCCAAAGTGTCCTGGTAAGAGTTTATTAGAGCTCTGAATGTTAAAGTATCGTGTGCTTGTCGATGTTGTACATGTGGTGGAAATGACTAGCAATGAACTGCACACTGAATGTTACAGTGGTTACACGACTTTATGCTGGCATGTGAATCTGTTTCTGAAATGAATGTCGGTTCTCAGTTTGCAAATGATGCTGTTTTTCTGCAGATAGATTTGCAGGTTTCAACTTAAAGTATTTAGTTAGACGTTCATACATGTTCAATATAAAAGCCGTAAATGCAATGTTTGATTCCCGTTTGATTTTTAATTAATGTTCAATTACTCATTAAAGGGCCAATATCATGCTATTCTAAAGCATTTCTTAGTAAATTATATCCATATATGTTATACTATATTACCTTTGGGACACTGAAGACATTTTACTACCCCAATCCCATCTGCTAAAATCCCACATCAATAAACAGAGGTGTAAGCAAAACCTTCACTACAGAAAAATAAAATCATGAAGTAAAAGAAGGATTATCAAAGTTAAAAAATGGTAGCAGAGCAAGAATGATTATTCTGACAAATATATTAACTGAGTAACAGCTGTTTATTTTACAATAATTTTGGCTTCTTGGAGCCAGTGCATACTTCCTGTGTGTAAAGCCAGGGGGGAGGTTCACTCAGTCCTGTTGTCTTGTACAATGGTCGATGTTAAAACAGATTGTCTTTTAGTTATTTAGTTATTTTTATTTTTACTGCTCGACATTTCCAGGTAATTTGATCCACTCACAAAAGTGCAGTAAGAAAGTCAAGAAAGTTAAGGGTGTATTCAGACTGAACACAATTGGTTTACTTCAAGTGAACCGGAGTTTGTTCCCCCCGATAATCTAAAACAAATTGAATGCACCCAAGCAGACCCTGTTCCAGTACCAGGGACCGCTCTCTGACCCTTTTCCAGGACCAGGGACCGCTCTCGGACCCTGTTCCAGGACCAGGGACCGCTCTCGGACCCATCTTTCAAGGTGGTCTCGGTTTGTGTCCAATCAGGCTGAGCTCCAGTTCGCTCTGAGTTTTTCTTAGTCTGAATATGCTTTGTGCTTGGAGCAGAACAACAGGACCAAGTGGCCACCGTAACCGGACATTATGGGATGTAAACAGAGTAAGAAGGTAGCAACCATGACAATGAGACACAGCCACTCATTGAACTTTGGTCAGATGAATGCAGGCTCACTAAAGCAACGTGATACGCATTGCTTCTGATACCCATAATCGATAGGTCACACTTAAACAAACACACGGTTCAGGACTCAGCCTGGACCAAAAGACCTTTCCGTTCCAAAAAACACCTTAAAGAAAGTTGTGATAATTTACCACTGGAAAATTCTCTCCCGGTTTAGTAAAAGCAACAAATCATCCTTCAAAGATGTTTTCCGACTTAAAGGCCCGTACTCACCGGGACGAATATTCGCCAGCCGTTATTCGCCAGCGTTTTTCAACACGTTTTTTGTGTTCACACCCAGGCGATTTTCACTGACGATGAGCCGAGTGAACATGCAACTTCATTCCCTGACATTAGATGGCGCTTAATGTAAAACAGAAATACTCCTGTACACAAGGTGGCGCTGCGCAACTTCACGCTTCTTAAAGTCGCTTTTCACTCAAAAGAAGAGAGCAAGTATTTACGCAATTGTCAGAATCATAAAAAGAAAACATGAATATTTCCATCACTAGTAGCTCCAGCTCCAGCGATGAAGAAAATTATTGTTCTGTTGAATGATGAAAGACGCCCAAAAAGACGCCGATTTGGGTACATCCCATAGTTACGAGAAGAGAAGAACATGGGGAGTTTTATCGACTGGTACAAGAGCTGAAAATGTATCATGAGCGTTTTCGGGGATATTTTAGAATGTCCGTCATTATTTTGTCGCTTCCGTGTAGACGCTACTTGGCGTCTATCTTCTTCACTGGTATGTGTGCTCAGAAAGGCAGTTTTGTGTTTGAGCGCTGTTGGCCTCCTGTGTCCGGCCTTCGCAGATTCGGGTGGTTCAGGACGTCCAAAAATGAAATGTGCAGTTGGGAAATGAAAAGACACACAAGAGTCTGCATGAATTTTCAAACCTTTTGCAAAAGGGGAGAGGTGGAAAAACACGACCTGTTAGGCTCTGTGGCTGTCCGCTCTCTCTGTCCTCAAGGCAAAAAGGCTTTTTTATTATTCAGTCAGCGAAGACGAAAGCATACAAAATACGTCATTAGAATGGTGTGTTTTTGTCTAGTCTGCATTGCAGGTGTCGTGGCTCCATAAACACTCCAGTACAGAAAGAAAACAGAGACCAAAAGTCACAAACAGGCCTACTGGTGACCTCGGCACATATTATCTGTTACTGAGGGCAGGAATCAAGCATATTTTCTGCAGTACAATATACATGCATATATAGAATCCATTAAATGCATAATAACAAAAACATAGACAACATAATAGAACCCCTGTAATACATAATGAAAAGATCATAGAAAACCACACGGAACCCCTGTTCACCTCAACAGCGCCCCCAAGTTGTGTTTTACTGTAACTTCAGAAGCTCCAGTCACGTGTGCAAAAGCGCCATTCTCATTGGTCGTATAGTTTTTGACGCGGCGCGTCAAACCAAAAAAACGAACCCGAGGCGTTTTTAAAAAAAATGATGCTTTGACGCGTGGCGTTTTTTCGCGTTGGTGTGCACACTCACATTGGTGCCCTTTGTTTAGTTTATTCAAGTCAAGTCAACTTTATTTATAAAGCACTTTTAAAACAGCAGAAGCTGACCAAAGTGCCTAACAATGCAGAATAAAAACAAAACAACAAACTAAAACAAACAGAATAAAATCAATAAAAATCAATACATTAAATAAAAATAAATAAAACCAATAAAAATAAATAAATAAAACCAATAAAAAGTTTAGCCACGAGGCATTAAACATCGGCGGATATCACGCGCGAAATTCGTCCCGGTGTGTACGGGCCTTAAAGCATATTAACCTGGTCAATATCTTTACAAAAGTTTCCTAATTTATCAATTTTTTTTTTGTCAAATAGGGGTTTCCTTCTATTGTAAACAGTTTTGTTTTGATCAAAAGATAAACTGTTGAACATGTATGTTTTTAACATTTTAATGTGTGGACAGGCCCCGCCCCTTTTAGATCTACTATACATCTAAACCTGACAGTAGTGATAATAAACATCCAGCAACTTGTTGCTTTATTATTTTAAACCCCCCGCCCCCTTCTATAATCACCCTCCTACACCCCCTCCCCCTTAAATCCCCAAAATATAATTAATATGAATAAAGTTTAGTCTAAATTACAAAAGGGGTTTATTCAAATATACCTCTGGCTTGTCAGAAGATTCATAACCCCTATTGTTAAAGTAAAATGTGTCCAACACAAGAGGCTTTCAGCTCTCATCTGTTTGCCCAGCTGTTGGACAAGTAAAAAAAGAAAGATGACACACTGACCTACTCTGTCAATTATTAAAAAATCAAAATTAAGTGTCAAACATAAAAATGTATATTTAAACATGTTGTAGTACATTTCAACATGGTCAATGTGATTTTAACAGTTATAAAGCACCTCTGTGACGTCCATGAGTTTGGACGGGCAGATGTCCCCCTCCACACACACACACACACACACACACACACACACACACACACACACACACACACACCGAGTGAGGACACACCCAGACGGAGCCGTGACGTAGCGCGCGCGCGCAGCTCCTCCGGCTGCGCCTGCAGGAACTCCCGGCTGCGCAGAACTCGCGGCTGCGTTGCCCGCTGTGCACTGCTGTTAGTCGGCGGGGAATGGCCATCGCCGCGCGGTCCAGGAGCGGGTTCTGCCGGCAGGAAGTCAACAGAACCGTGTGGGAGGTTCCGGAGAGGTACCGGGACTTGAAGCAGATCGGAACCGGAGCTTATGGGACCGTGTGGTGAGTTCTCTTTGGACTGTTGCTGCAACATTAGAAGAACATCTAAACTGGAAGACGGTCACAGACATTATTGCACAGTTTTAGTCTTTTTGTGTTTAAGTCTACTAATATGTTGATTTTGTTACAGTGTGAGATCTAAATGAGCTCTTCAACTTTTTAACAGACAAACTAAAGCAGTGTTTGTTTGTGCACAGCTGGCCCCTCAGAGGCCCCTGACTTTATTGTGTTTCTGTTGGGGTCCATGAAGAAATCCACCCCCCCCAGTTTCATTGTTCAGGACTGGAAGACAGACTATTTACAACCCTTTCAAACTAAAAAAACACTTGATTGTAATGTTGTCTACACAATATTTAATTTAAAAAAGAAAAGCAAAAATATTTTCTATTTATTTAATGTAAAAACAAATTCTTTTAAGGAGTTTTTTTTAACGTTACCCATGGTTAATTTTTTAAACAAATCTAAAAATATTGAAAAAAATATTTTCCACACTCTTTGTAATCATTGAGTTTCTAATATTTAAATGTGGCATGTGTGTAAATTGTAAAGCTAAATTCTTTTGAAACATTTTTCCATTTTTAAAAATCAAAATAATTCTTTTTTCTCATCCAGGACTTTGTTCCTTTTAGGGGGTGGAGTTAACCTCTGCCCCCTCCCTGGGACTGGCCGTCTTTCATTCTGTTTTAGTGTTTTTGTGATGCCCCGTCTTTCAGGGACGGTGATTGTTGTCACAGTTCTAAAGACTCAACAGCTTTAGATTCTGCGTGATCTGAGTCTGTGATTTCCCAGAGCCAGACATCCTAGAGCTCATTGAAGAACTTTGGTCTGTTCTTTCTTCTGCAATCCTGTCACAAACCCAAATATTTGTTGTCAAGCACAAAATAACTAAAAAGCCTTTAATTTTTTATTTTAAAGGCTTTCATAGATGTGAAATAAGCTTACTAGTTTTACTGAAAATCTATGTTAGGAATCTGGATTGAAAAACTAGCTCACCGACTTATTTATAAAAAAGCTTACCTAAAAATTAGTTAATTGCTAAACTGGATAACTAGCTTACCAGCCTAACGGAAACAAGTTTACTAGCTTATTTGAAAAAAAAAAGCTTAGTAGTTTAACTGAAAAATGAGTTTATTAGCTTAAACAAAATACTGGCTCACTAGTATAACAAAAAAAAAAAAAATAACTAGCTTACTATTTTAACTGAAAAAATACTTTACTAGCGTAAGTGGGAAAAAGTAGCCTTTTAGCTTAACCAAAAACTTGCTTACTAGCTTAAGTGAAAAACTAGTTTAAAGGGCCCTGTAATCTGCTTTTCTCAAGCTTTCAGAGTAACTGAATACTGAAATACGAGTTATTTTTGTGAGCGTTTTCCTACCCGAAAGTAAGAGGACTCGATCTCTGAGGCTCTGCCTTTCTCTCCTTGTGGGTGCCGCCCATTTCATGATGTCATCCCCGTGTTTTTCTCCCACGAAAACAAACATCCGAACTTTTGCACAGATGGATGTTCATATTGTCTACAGAAAATGAAAGCGATTAGCCGATAACTGAAAAAGTGGGTGTGCCTGTTAGCCTGGGGGCGGAGCTGGAACCAGTGATTCTTCCTGGAAGGGGCTGTTCTTCACTTATCTAATGTGAGGACCCACTTGTTTTTGTGGATTGGGAGGGGCTGGAGCTCAGAACGCAGGTTTTTAGAGGAATACTTTAAATGTGTCTGGATCAAAATACCACTTTGGGTCTGGTTTTTGTGATGAATTAACAGGAATTTAAATCAAAGTTACTATCTAACTGAAAAACTAGTTCACAAGTTTATTTCAGATTACAGTATTCAGATCTTGAAAGATTTGTAGAAACTGTTTTCTAAGTGTGAAATGTCCAATAAACAGAAACTTAGTTGGATTCCATTTGCGTGACTGAATGCTTGATTTCACAGCCCAGAAAATCACAGGCCTCATTAAAACAGGTGTTATCGAACGCAGAAAAGTTAAGAAAACAAAGTGTACTTGCTGTGTTTGGTCTTTGCAATCGTGTCACAAACCCAATTATTTGATCTGAAGCAGAAAACAACTGAAAGGTATGTCGATTTTTTTATTTTATATTAAAGACTGTTTTGGATGTATTGTTATTTTTTTAAGTTACATGAGTTCTGTTGCTGTATTTGTCAGTTCTGCATGGGACCGCCGCACAGGAGCACAGGTGGCCATCAAGAAGCTACACCGGCCCTTCCAGTCCAAACTTTTTGCCAAAAGAGCCTACAGAGAGCTGCGGCTCCTCAAACACATGAGGCATGAAAACGTGAGGTTCTTTGGCCGTAGATTTGTAACGCGTGGTTCCTTCTGTGCCACCGTTGTTGATTTCCTCGCTGGCTCCTCCCAGGTCATCGGGCTCCTGGACGTTTTCACGGCGGAGATCTCTCTGGATCGGTTTCGGGACTTGTGAGTTCCTGCCTTTCCCCACACTCGCCTTGCATTAAGTGGTGTTTACCACTCCTCTTTTTCTCCTCCCTCTGCAGTTACTTGGTGATGCCTTTTATGGGCACCGACCTCGGTAAGCTAATGAAGATGGAAAAGCTGACGGAGGACAGAGTTCAGTTCCTTGTTTACCAAATCCTGAAGGGCCTGAAGGTGAGATTGAAAACAGGAAATACTGCTGAAAGTGAGGAGAGGGGCTTTGTGTGAGCTGATGTCGTTGGTGTCTCTTCACAGTACATCCACTCTGCAGGGATCGTCCACAGGGTGCGTGAACTCTGACCTACCAGACTTGAAGGTTTTGGGGGGGGCAGTGAGGCTTTTTTCTTCTTTCACACTTAATGCTATTCTTGTCGATTCCCACACAGGCAGCTTTGTTGTGTCTGTGTGTGGTTTGAGCCTTTATCTCAAGACAGGAGGTCTGGTTTTTGTGTTAGAAGATGGCCTGGAAAATAAAGGCTGTGTTTTTTCTCAGTAAATGTATCTCTGAAGGTCAAACATTAAATTCAACACATGTTGGTATTAAAACATGCATCCTACACCAAAAATAAATAAAATTAAACCATAGATGTTGACACATTTTGTAAAGTAAAATAAATAAATGTTGAATGCACTGTTTAAAATGTATTTAATATTTTAATATAAAATATATAAAACTGTGCTTTTAGTACACCAAAGTCTTCTGTCAACTAAACTCAGGTAAACTCTTGCTTATGTAGTTTTTTTGACCAAAATATCAAACCTCCTTGAGGCTTTGTCAGTTCACCAAGTGACCACTAGGTGGCCAGTTAAACCAAAAAGTCAGTTTACGTTTACTCCCATCGTACAATACAAAACAAACAAATTAACGTTTATATTTAATTGCTTTGACAATGAAATGTTTCCGAAGTGCTAGCCAGAACTGACTCATGACTGTTACATCCTCTATTGCCAATGTTTTAATAACTGTCGGGCTAATTTATCCTGGATGTTTGGAGACATTTCATCCATCTCATGGCAATTACCAAGAAGCTGAAAAACTAGCTTACTAACCTAACTGAAAGCTAGCGTACTAGTTTATCAATCTACAGTTTATAAATCTTGAAGGATTTGTAGAAACATTTTAAAAATGTGATATTTTATTCTAAAAACAGAATTTATTTGGTTTCAATTTGGGTGACTGGAAGGTCAGAGAAGTCTAAAACTGAACTCTTTATACTCCGTAGTTCACACCATGTTTGGAAAAAAAAACTTCCAATCCCACTCGAGCACCACAAAATCTTTAAAAGTAGGAACATCATGGTATAAAGTTGTTTTTTAATTAGAACAAGGTAGAGTGTGCAGTACAGCCCCAAACCATGATGCACTCACCTCAAAAATGGTCGTCCTTGGCAAAAATCTTGCCTCATACGATGGGAAAACCCATCATATTATAAAAAAACAAACTCAAAAGTTCACAGAGACAGGATTAAACGTCAGGAGAAAACGAGACGAGCCGACACTGAGGCTACAGAGAGGGCTCTGAACATGAAGAGATGATAAAGAGAAAGTGCAGGCAGCTGTGACAGCTCAATGGTCCATAGGTGGATGGGCGGAGTCAAAGCTAGCATGCAAATAAACTGAAGGAAAAATGGAATGTTAGAACAAATAAACAGAACTAGAACTGAACAAACTGATGCTTTTCTGCACCAAGTAGGAGCAGGACTGTTTTTTTTGGTCATTGATGAATACCAGCCTCTTTGCATCTCACTTCTTCCTTGTATCATTTTATATTAAATACCTAAACCCAATAGAAATTGACGGTGGGTTTTTGTGTGCATAAGGAAGTCCACTATTCTTTTAAGTTGACTGTTCTTACACTTCCCTCCTTCCACAGGATCTCAAACCTGGAAATTTAGCCATAAACCCAGACTGTGAATTGAAGGTAGAGCGCACACAAACAATTGTTTTTCAATTGAAAAGCTTTCCGTTGTTGCTGCCTTCATGCTGTCTTTTCGATCTGCTTTAGATTCTCGACTTTGGTCTGGCGAGGCAGGCTGACGCAGAAATGACCGGCTACGTGGTGACACGCTGGTACAGAGCGCCGGAAGTTATCCTGAACTGGATGCACTACACACAAACCGGTAAAAGACGTGTGCTCATCGTGGGAATGCTGTGGAATGTGGGACGGGTTTTTCTTGAAAGACTGAAAGACTGTCCGGTGTTGCAGTGGACATCTGGTCTGCAGGCTGCATCATGGCAGAGATGCTGCTGGGAAAGCCGCTATTTAAAGGGAGCGATCGTATCCTTTACAGTCGCATGTTCAGAGAAGTTGGGTTTTTGGTTCCGGACAAATTATCACTGAAGAATTCTGGGCCTTGTATTTGGACACGAAGCAGTTGATTCTTAACTGTAACTGCTGTCAGACCTGGATCAGCTGAGAGAAATCATGAAAATCACTGGAACGCCGAGCCCTGACTTTGTTGTCAAACTGCAAAGCCAAGACGTAAGAAAAATTTAAATACTTTTTCAATTCATGAAACACAGTTTTACATAAATGCTACAGACTTTCAGATCTGATCTGATTTAGGCAGGATCTTCCTCTCTGCTGCTGCGTACACAGCATGTATGTGATGCGTGTTCAACAACGCGCTGAATGCGTGCCCTTGAACACGCTTCTACCATACAGTGTTCACACTAGACTGCTGCTACTCAATGCTAGCGTGTGTACCAGCAGTTAGTAGAGGCTTGGTGCGAAATGTTCCAAGCAAACCTTGTGAATCTTTTTTTTCACAGCTTTATTCAGATATACAGAAGTCTTGGTTTTGAGCGCAGACGACCAAAATGCACATCTACGTGTGTTTATGTAGCATGAACACGCGTTTCCAAGCCTAATGTGAACGTGGCAGCAGTAAACAAGAAGCCCAACACTTGCATTGTTTTATCTTTTAATGTGGCTTATTTCTTAGTGAAGGTATCTGTGTGTAACTGTAAAACTTTGTCTTGCTATGACCCTAAAAATGTTATTAATGCTTTAACCGCACCATCTGCCCTTCAACAGGCTAAAAACTACATCAGAAGCTTACCAAAAGTGCCAAAAAAGGATTTGCACTACATTTTCTCCAAAGCTAGCTCTAACGGTACCGTACTCCTATTTGTCCACTTATTGGTTTGGCCCCATGATGCCGATTTGGACGTTTATTTTCCCATTGCAGCTGTGTGCGTGCTGGAAAGAATGCTGCTTTTGGACCCTGAATGTAGAGCGAGCGCATCAGAAGCACTGGAACTTCCCTTTTTTAATGAGTTCAGAGACATAGAGGAAGAGACCGAAGCTCTTCCGTACGACCAGACCATGGACAACACGGACCTGCCACTGGACCAGTGGAAACGTGAGCAAGCTTTTGGCCAACATGGCACAAAATAGGCCTTAATTGCACATCATTCCACATTTTCTTTGAAATTTAATTGACATTTCCACCATTTATTAGAAAATTCAAGTGAAATTCTTCTACGATTTCTTGACCTCAAATAATTCAAACCTTCCATTTGAGCAGTGAAAATGGAAGCAAAAAACCTGCTGTTAGCAAACGTTGCTTTTAGCTAGCATACTGCTAAGTGAGCGTGATTTTATATCATTCCAACTACGTTTCCACCATATAAACCTATTTAGGATTTAGAATTTTTTTATTTCTTAATCTAAAAAATTATGTACCTTACCTTGGAATAGTAAAAATTTTGTTTTTAGCTAACGTGGCGCAAATTGGGCACTTATTGCATATCATTCCAAATGTTGCTAGGAATTTAAGCGACATTTCCAACTTATACATATTTTTGAGATTCCAATAGAAATTCTTTTAAGGTTTCTTAACCTAATTCATACCACGGTCCGAGTGAATTCTCGATTCTGATTGGCTGCTGGGTGTACATTAAAAAGTGATAACGCAAAGTGATATTGCACACCTAAAAAAGTAGTTCC
The DNA here is from genome assembly GCA_037389245.1 of Oryzias sinensis. NCBI lineage: Eukaryota > Metazoa > Chordata > Actinopteri > Beloniformes > Adrianichthyidae > Oryzias > Oryzias sinensis. The sequence continues at coordinate 1,517,512 of CM074507.1, forward strand.
GGTCACATTGCATAAATATTCTGTATCACTGCGCTGCTTCTTTCAAACAAACTTTATCGTTATCGTCTGGACAAAAACAAGCGGTAAGAGGAGAACGGTAACGCTTTCTTTTACAGTACAGTACTTACAGTGTACTTAAGTGGTATTTACATGGTACTTATAGTGTAACTACTGGGTACTTTCAGGGTACTTACATGGTACTTTTTATGGAATTTACTGGGTACTTACAGTGTGTTTACATGGTACTTTCTATGGGACTTTACTGGGTACTTACATGGTACTTTTTGTGTCTACTCTGTACTTACATGGTACTTACTGTGTATTTATATGGTACTATTTGGTTCATACCTATGTGGTACATACTGGGTATTTATAATATTTTTACTGGGTATTTACATGTTGTTCAAAGGTGTCTTTTATGGTACTTACCACATGTAAGAACAAGGTAAGTACAAATAAAATACCTTGACCTTTAGGTCTGCACTCGCTGCACGTTTCATGGTATTTACCATGAATTTACCACAGAAACTACCCCTTAAGTACAGTGAAACTGTAACTGTAAAAGAAAGTCAGCCCTATTTCCACTCAACTACATGGTACTTTCATTACTAAATACTGGGTATGTTCACTTGAATAGTACTTGGTACTTACCCCTTAAGTACAGTGAAACTGTAACTGTAAAAGAAAGTCAGCCCTATTTCCACTCTATTACAT